>JANAVB010016197.1:8321963-8523744 GCA_029216955.1 Iris pallida | reverse complement strand
CATGTAAAACTCTCATAAAAATTATATTTTCTCATATCAATTAATATTGGGCTCACAACATTAAAGTGATCATTTCATTTGTTGTCACATAGCATAGAAATGAAGAATCATTGGAGATTATTTTTCTGTTTGTGTGATTTCTATATAGAAACTCTAACAACTATGTTATAAATTTGCTTAAAGTACCATGCCAAGCAGGATAGAAACTAAAATTTATAAATTTTCATTGGAGATGGCCTTAGACCTCATTTGGCTCGTGGAAAAAAAAGGGAAAGTAATGCATCTTTTTTTTTTCATTTTCTTTGAAAAATTGTCATTTTAATCAAAATAATATTCCAATGTTTACAAATGTAGGGGGGAGTGAACGTGAAAAAGTGAAATCTTGGATGGGTGGAAGAAATATTTTTCTTCCTATTTGTTTTCGGAAATCATTTTTATTTTTTATTTTTTTTTTGGGCATCTAAACACATAAAATAAACTTTTTTTTCTTCAAGGTTTTAATTTTGTGAAACAAATGTGATCTTATAGCCAACCAAACAGTTCTTAATTAAAGATCATCAAACTAATGGAATATAATTATCTAGCGTTTTATCATGCCTAAGTTTCTCTCGTTTTAGTCAAATATTTACTCATAAATTTAGTACACAAATAAGTAAATGGTTGCCTTAGTTTAAACTTTTTTTTAAAAGTGCAAAGGATCTTCACATAATAACATAAAGAGTGGGGACCTCTAAGAATAAATACTTCATAAGAAGTAACCAGCCAAGCAGACGAGCATAGCACGAGAGTGGCCACAGGGAACACTGCCACAATAATGTGACCCGTAATCAAAATATTTTTTTATTCATTCATTCAAACTCTTACTAATTATATAAGAAAACATTCATTATTAGTATTAAAAAAAAAATTCTTTCCCATAATGACAGGATTAAGTATGTGGGTTGTCCAGGTTGTTGGATAAATACCCAATAAATAAAATTATTAAGTATACTTACTAAATATGGATAAAGATCACCCTAAAAATGACACAGAATTTGACCCAACTCTGTTCTAGGCAAATAGAATTCGATCCTAAAAACAAATAAAGTCATGAAACCAAGACTTAATTAGCTTAGTTGGGAAACCAAGGCTTAATTAGCTTAGTTGGGAAAAAGAACACACAGAAATCTAAGTGATTAAATCCTTAATGGCCCATTGATTAGACATTCCAGCTAATCTCATTATATGGTAATAGACAGACTTTTTCCTTTCCAGTCCCTTCCCTGAGAATACTCTTTATAAGTTGCATTCATTTTGGTGGGCTGTCCTTGTGGGAAGAATCAGTTGGCAACATTTTTTGGCATCAGAAATATAAAGTGCAGATATAGATTTGATAAGGGTGTGTCCATCTGTACTCCAACTAATCATCAGCATCATCTTTCCCAAGTTAGGTCAGGTATTCTTGGTATACAGTTAGGTTTGGCTTTCATGCTTTTAAGGGTCTCATTATAAATGTTTAAGGAGCAGAATAATTATTGGACTTTTTTCTTGGACTCACTCACTTTTAACCTCACCTCAAGAGAGGTTTTGTTCCTTGTTTTCTTTTTTATGTTTGCAATTCCTCTTGTCAAGTGGCTCACAACTGGGCACAAACAACAGACAGAGTATTACGGATGTGCTGCACATGGACATGTAGATCAATAGGGTACACGAGGGACTTTTGAGGGAAAGGAAAGGATGTGGATTCTAATTTGAAGCATGCAGATGCATGTACCTAACAATTGAAGAGCAATGCTATGCCTACAACCAAATTCTTACAACTCATTTACTCCCGCCACGTGTCGGGTTTCGATTGGAGGAGAGGAGTAAGTGGTGGGGTCGGATGGAGCCCATATAGCAGGGGGGGTGTGAGGGGTGGTGGGATCCGGTGGGACCCATGTGTAAGGGTTGGTGAGTGAGGTTGTAAAAAAGTTGTAAGAATTTGGTAGTAAACTTAGCATTATTGAACAATTGAAGCATGCATGATGTACCAAAGGTTTGTGTTAAAAACATCATATTTATGAGTACAAATCTATTTTTAGCTTTTGACTTTTCAAACTATATTTTCTTTTGTTATCTGAGGATCAAGGTGTTAAATGGGCCGGTGGCCTGAAATATTCAATCCAACCCAATCTGGACCGGAATGGATTCGATCAACGGGCCGATCCGACCTGACCCATAGCATATTCTGATTTGGATTGGGTTTGAATTTGGGACCCAATAGCCCGGGCCGGTCCGATCGATGAGCCGAACCGAATTTTTTGCAATCGATCCGGCCTGGATCGGCCCGATTGTGAACCGGTCCCCCTACCATGCGGGCCCTACACACACACACACACACACACTCTTTCTGAGGTAATTTACAAGAATAATCTCCAATATAGACGTTGTTTTTAATGTTGGAGGGATGTTTTAATAAATTATCCGTCCCAACGGCCACATTAGTCTAAGAGATGTATTTTTACCAAAATACTCCCAATATACAACATTTTTGAAGGGTATTATGATTATTTACTGAAAATGAGCAAAATATTCTTATAACAACTATATTTTAAGGGTACTTGGGGATAATTTGGCACCCCAAAAAAATCTATAAATATGGCACAATTCTTCCAAAATTACCACAACAAAATTCATTTTCTCCCTTTCAATATAATTATAAGCGCAATTTTCTTCCCTCTCTTCCAATACTTCAAGCTAATGAAATAATAACTTTCTAGATACTAATGTACAACTTTCTAATATGATGTTAACTTTTTAAAGACTTCAACTTGATCGACCACCACAAAACTGCAACAATTTCATATCCGACTTTATAGAAAATCAAGTTAAGGTCTACATGTTTTTTTATTATTAAAAAATTAGTTTGTCGATATTGAAATTTGCTTAGTTAATTTTCTTCTCTCTTTTTTTAGTTAGAATTCTTTCCCCTCACTTTATATGTTTTTAATAATTTTTTAAAGTATGAATCATAATGATGTTACTAGATCTAATCACCCCTATCAAGGTGATTCAGAACGGTGGTATAATTATTATAACAACTTTTATGGGAATTGTTATGGTAATAGTCCTCTATAACCTGATTTTGTGCCACAAACACAAATGTCACATTCATAAGTTAGAAGTATAATACTAATATTTCAAGTAGGAAAAAAAAATCAATTTTATGGAAATTTTTTACTAAATTATTTATCACTGATAGTGAGAAAAAAGAATTTTTAGATCCAAAAGACCAAAAATTAATACCTAGAGGTGCACAATGCAAGATATGCCAAAGTAGTAATACCTAGACCAAAAACAACCTTTTGCATTTGGTGAGAGTGAATCATATTATGACTATGCAAGTAGTACACAAAATCTTGTATTAAAAGATGTTATTACACATTACTAATGTTAATACAAGTTTTGATTACCAAATAACTGAGAATGATTAGTTAGTTGCTACTTCAATTTATGAATTTTTAGAATTATTTTACAATATTATATGTATTTTAGAATTCTAGAGCATCAGGGATACCAGTCTCTGGAAACTTCCTTCTTGAAGTTTGTAGAAGACGAGATTATCTTCATGTTGATATTTCGTGTCCCACTCGAACTTGTTCCCTTGTGCTCCATTTGATTCGCTCAACTTCGGGTCAATTTAGACCAATTTATCTGTCGTAATTTGTGATTTAATTTCCAACTTAATTTTCGGGCTTGACATCGGTCCAATCCTGTCGACCCAATATATGGCCCTGGCCTGTTTTGAGTCTACTATGTACGTGCCACTTGCGTACCACCGAATTGATCTCTCTTGTGCTCCCATTTCATCCATAATTTTAATAGTTTAAATTTATTATTTAATTAAATCTTGGCCCCAAGCTTGTCCAAACTTGGCCCAACACCCAATCTAATTTGGTGTATGCCCTATCATGACTCCCCATACACCCCACTGATATTTTTTTTCTTTTTTCTCTACTCAAAATATCTCTCTATATATAAATATCTCATTTCCTTTATCTTATTATATATATATATAATTATATATATATATATATATATATATAATATATACTCTCCACTCTCTCTCTCCTTCCCACCATACAAACACACACCAACACCCCCTCCATGCTGTATGAGAGCACAACCCCCCCATTCTTTCTTCTTCACCTCCTTCTCCTTCTTTTCATTCCTTTTTTTTTCTCTTCTTCTTCTTCTTCTTGGTTCTTCAAGAGAGCAACATACCACCCTCACCATCACCATTCACTACCATCACCATTCACTACCATCACCATTCATCACCACCACCATCACCATCCTCATCACCTCAAACCACCACCCTCGCCGCCGTCGGGCAGCCCAGCCGTGCCGCGCTGTCGCCGCCACCGCGCGCATAGCAGCAGCAGCGGGCAGCAGTGCGCGCGTGCGCGGGCCGCCGTCGCGCGCCGCCGCACGGCGCTGCCGTCGGCCGCCGCCGTGGTTGGCCCCCTTGCTGGGCGAACTCCGGCGACCCCCTGGGTGCGCCGCCTTCCTCTCCAGCGCGACGCATAGGCGATTCGTGCGTTTTTGTACGGAATCTCGTCGACGCGCGCACGGACGAATTTCAGAATTCGTGTTTCGTCGCAGAAACTTCGTGCACATTTTTGGAAAATCCGACCGTTGGATCGGCAATTTTCTTGCTCCGTCTCAATCTCGGAATATACCCCTTTATTCTCTTAAATTTCATCCGTTAATTTTGTAGTTTGATAGATCAAAACCGGCCACCAAGTTGACATTTTAATTTAAACTATTTTTGGACAGTTTTGTGGAGCCAACTTCGTTAGCTCGTAACTCCGCCGTTGTAGCTCCGTCTGGCGTGCCATCAGTTCATGTGCATAGCTGGTATAACCCTCTTCCTGCTATTTCAGTTTCGTTTCATTGTGAGCACGTTTGATTGGTTTAATTCGACGCCAAAGTTGGCCGTCCAAATTCCTAATTTCCAACTTATAAAATTCCATTTTGAACCCGGGACTCCGGATTCAATTTCTGACATCACCAGTAGACTCGTGGCGTCGTTCTGGCATATTTTTATGTAAAGTTTGTTAGATTTGGTGGACATTGGTTCCGACACGCATTTCGGTACAAATCGGATACCAATATCCGGGTTAACGGGTCATTTTGAGATCGGCTCATCGGAATCTAATTTCGGATATACCGTTGGGTTCGTATCATCATTCTGGACTCGTTGACATATAATTTGCTGAGTTTTGAGGACATTTGCTCCGACACGCTTTTCCGTACAAATCGAAATTCTAATATCCGGGTCAACGGACCAATTTGAGATGGGTTCAACAGAATCCAATTCTGGATATACCGTTGGGTTCGTATCATCATTCTGGATTCGTGGACATATAATTTGTTAGGTTTAGTGAACTAGTATTCTTGCACATTTTTCGGTACAAAGTGGGTCCGACACGGACACCGTTTTGACACGAAATTACCTTTTTGCCCCTGTGTCCAAATTGGACTTATGGATAGGCTATCCTAGCTGATTTGACCATTCTGGACACGTTGGTGATGTTTGTTTCACCATCCGACAACATCTGTAGCTTTTTACCCTATTATTATAATCTTTCTCCTTTTGTTGTATTTTGAGATCCATCGATTCCAGTGATTTCACAACCACTGAAATTGAATGTGTTGACCCTGTAGATGTTTATAGAGACTAGCCTTGACTCTGTTTGACCATGGTTGACTGCTTTGACTGAACGTCGTAGAGTTAACATTTGACCTAGTTTAACCTAGAGTTGACTAGAGTTGACCAGTTGACTAAAAGTCAACTGTAAGTAAACCATTGACCCAGTTTGACCTAGTTTGACTTGGTTTGACTTCCTGTGACCTAGTTGACCTAGTATGACTCAGTACGACCTAGTTGACTTAGTGGACTGAGATTGACCTAGATTAATCAAGCCTAACACTGTTGAACCCTAATTAGCTTATATACATCTTATCTTTAGGTCTGTGGCATCACTCTGAGCATCGACCCCTTTGACAGCTCAGGACCGCAGGCGAGTACATTCTCTGATAGTAGTTCCTTGTCTTGATATTTTCTGTATCCGATTCAGTTATAGTATTTTACTTGATTCTCGTCACGATGGTACACAGACTAGTATATACCGGATTCCGGTCATGAGATGTTATTCTTGGATTTTCTTGGAATACTGGTACTTGTTCGATCTTGTTCTTGTACTTGTATTGACACCGATTCCTGAGAAGGAGTAGCTACCTTCTTAGGGAATCTCGTGCCATGACGTGCTATGTCCGGATCCGTATACTATTCGAAGAATGGGGAATTTTATAGATAGTGTGATCAATGCCCATCTTGAGTTACTACTTGTATCATAGCTATACCCTCACCTCACGATGGGTATAGCCTGACCTGTGCTACTACTTGCTCCATAGCTTTCCATTCCGGTCAGGCCGAGTCCACGTACTTGTAGCCGGTCGGCTGGAAGCCTGATCTTGACCCTTACCGATCATATTATGCTATAATATTTGAGACACATTTTACATTTATTACATCAGTTACATATTACAGTTCAGCTTACTTTCCCTCCTGATTCACCTTGACATGATTTCCAGTTTATATATCATGTTTTACTTACAGTCTTGATATATCATCTTGTATTCCATTATGATTGTCTCTTACAGCATTTGTCAATACTATAAAATTGTTGTTAGTTTATGTACTCGTTCCATCCTGACTGGATATGTGACAATATGTTAGGAGTTGTTATGCCATTATTGAACTTCATGATATTGCTAGCTGAGGTGGATCTCACTATTCTTCTATGTGAGTTACCTGGTAGTTATCCTTAGTTTGTCTTGTTTTTCCTTCCTTATTTTCCTGTCTTATGATTTCTTCTAGTAGTTTCTAGTTGTTCTTGTGCCTTAGTTATCTTTCCTGTCTTATCTTCTTTAGATGTTGGGTTGTGATTGAGTACATTTGTAGTTCATGGACCTTCTAGATGTAGTGTATATTTATTGGGTACTAGACAGCGTTATACCGCCGATACTGCGGCGTAGGCTGGACGTGGCCTACGTATTCGTATCCATATATCCGGGTGCGGGTCGTGATACTGATTTTGTACAATCAATAAGTCGCCATCGGGCGTGATGTCGTACAAGCCTAAGTTGCGCTTGTACAAGGCATATGCTCGTGTACATTTCAATATATATATATATATATATATATATATATATATATATATATATATTCAATAAAGATTTGCAACAGTGATTATGTAGAGAAACTGAATAACATGAATTGGCACAAAACTAAATTTTGTATTGATAATGTGCATCATTACATAGATTTAAACAATGGAGTAAAGGGTACAACTTTGTATTACAAAATGAGATACATTATTCCATACATTACATCCCTTTACTAGAAGCAAAACATATAAACGTCCTCTACTATAATCTTCTTTGCACAACTGGAACGGGGGTCTTCAAAATGATATTAACAAAGCCTTCAGCTACGAGCAAGGCTTCAAAATGGAGAGAAAGCTTTGGTGCTGCTAAAAGTTGACTTCAGCTTCTCGATTCGCCTCCTTGGTTTTCGACACCTGTGGAGACATAGGTCAGTATAATATCGTGTATCGGTGAGTAGTTATTTAAATCCCACATCATCGATGATTGTTATAGAAATTATGTGAAGCATGTAGTATTGTAATTGATCTTTCTAACCATTTCTTAGTTCAGTTTACAAAGCATACGACAGAACATAACAAAATAAATACGGTGATTCTTATCCACGATAGAGTCTCCTTCCCCCAGTAAAACTTACCATATTCTTCCATGTGAACCATATATCGTTAGCTAAATAATTTATATACATGAGGGCCACTGGTGACACACCATCCCGGACTATAGCTGTCACTACCCGCACAGCAGTTCCAATAATTGACAAATCTATAAAACTATAAATAATACTGAAATACATGAAGGGTGGATAAACAGAGAATCGTGGTATGAACACGTGAGTAAAAGTAGGAGAACATGGTAATAAAGACAAGGAAGTAACAGTAATAAATGAATGAAACATGAACATTAATGTAGCCAGACTGCATCTAGCTAGTGAGTTGAAATACCGTTTTTAACATGTAAACGGATAAGGAGGAAATTCGGCACCCCGCACGTGGATTGTGCGACTGCTATCAAACACGATCAAACAAATAGGATGTTTTTGGGTATATTTACATGTCTACTAATATATTTCTCCGCCAGACTAGTACTTATGGATTCAAACATGTTACAAATACGGTGAAACATTGGTCACGAACAACATGCAAGGAATCCATAACTACTTCCTCGTGTAACCATCATGTCAAAAATAAACAAAAAATTAATGTAAGACAATACTACATACACAAATCATAGAAGTTATCAACTATGAAACTATTAGAAAATGTACTCGCCTGGGGTCCTTTGCTGGTAAAATCGATAATACCAACCACTCAGTGAGCCATAAAAGTCAAACTCGTGCAACAGTTTCCGGATGCTAAAACAAACATCACCAACGTATTTGTCATAAAACAAATGTCTAAGAATGGCTACCCAAAAGTCTAATTCTGGACATAGGACAAGATCATAATTTTGGATTAAAACGATGTCATCTATTGGACCCACTTTGTACCAAAAATTGTGCCAGTACCTACGGTCTCTAAAGTTATCAAACTATAAGTCTATGGTTTCGGTTTGATGATACAAATCCAACCGTATGTCCAAAGTTAAATTCTAGTGGGCTGTGCACAAATTTGCCCGTTGGACGCAGGCCCGCCAAAATAGCGTTCCAGTTAACCTTCTCAGAATCGGACTAAACTTGGCACACAGGACCAGAAAAATGACATGGTCCTATTGGCGCAAGTTTTGTCTCGAGATGACGAACGTGTATGAAATTATGGGATAGTTTGCAAAGGGGCTGATACGGGGTATCTCGATGGATACGCCTCGATTTTGTCGTACACGTACAACAAAATCGAGTTTCGTCGAATCCCACACATCGACAACATCCATATGCGTCTTTCAATGCTTATGGGTTCTGACCACATCGTCCCGTTTATCGGGGCGTACGTCGTATCGGGAAATTTATTAAAATTTACTGTTTTTGAAAGCTAATTTTTCTAATTTTTGAAACTGATTTGACAACAATATAATAATTGAAAAATAAAACCAAAAGTGGGATT
Organism: Iris pallida; assembly: GCA_029216955.1. Classification (NCBI taxonomy): domain Eukaryota; kingdom Viridiplantae; phylum Streptophyta; class Magnoliopsida; order Asparagales; family Iridaceae; genus Iris; species Iris pallida. Next base: position 8,514,517 of record JANAVB010016197.1, on the reverse strand, counting down.
TTAATCTCCTATAGGTTGTGTGTAATTCTATTCAAACAAATTTTGGAAACTGTCGATGGTTTGGCTGGAAATCGCCTTCCAATATAGGGTTTCAAACTAGAAAACTATTCTATTTTTGATTGGTTTTTCGTCAATCTTTGGGCTCGCTTTACGACACATACATCGTGAATAAAAATAAACTACTTAAAGAACATGGGACTTGGTTAGGTTGCCTATGCACCTGATTAATTGGTTCGACAAATGGTCAAACGGGGTGGAAGAGATCGCGTCGCAAAGTTGAGGCGTTCGTTGCCGCTACTACTGTTGATACGGCTATATTTTGCTGCTATTGTAGTGGCTGGTACCCCTGTTGCCAGCCGTGCATGGCCCTGCTGGACAGCCAGTGGTGGCTGGAGGCGGCGCACGGTCGGGACAGACAAGGGTGCGTGGTTAGGGTTTCCCAACTTTCCTTTCCTTGGCTTATATAGGGGTCGGATTTAGAACTGCAGGGAGTTAGAGAAGCAAAGCTTGCGAAGGGCTGCTCACCCATCAGTCATCACAAAGTCCGGTCAGAAACTCTTTCGATGGTGGGCTCTGCCATGGACAGCTACCAATCGAGGAGTCGGCATCTCATGACGAGTTGGCGTCGATCACAAGACGGTGTTGATTCGTGTGCATGGACTGTCGATGCTGGCTTACCAAGTCGTGGCGGAGACGAGATGGTCCAGGGTCGACGGATGGTGATGGGGTTAAACGCAAAGGAGACATATGGGTTCTCAACTCCGGTACGTCGACGGCGATACTGATCACACACATAGGCATGCGACCGGGGAAGCAAGGAGGAGGGGTTGGCGATGATAGTGTGTATTCGTTAGGAAGGAGACATGGTTTCTCACGGTTGAAGGCGTCTAGGGGAAGATGTTGGCCCATTTTCTAATGGTTACACCCGATTTTGATAAATCAACAAATGACTTAAGTCAATACACAAAATATACAAACTGCTGCTAACATTTCAGGTCAAGTTAAATCAATATCAAAGAGCATACTACAACATCTGCAAGCATGTAAATCATCATCCCAAAGCTTTTATGCATTAGAAACAGTCTGAGTCATTTTACAGTTTATTATGTATTTTATCCTTTATTGAGTCTAGAATACAAATTATAAAATCGATCGAATATTACTGGCTTAGGTTATTCACAGTCCACAAACAAAAATAAGCCTACCTACTTATCCCAAAAGTCCACAATTCCAAAAACTCCAAAACCTATGCAATTTTGGTTCATTCCTTAATGTTCCGACCAAGCAGAACTCTGACAGAACTCTGACCGAGTTCGTTCCGAGTTTGGCCCGAGTTCGGTCTAGGTTATTTAAAATTTAGTACCCGCCAAATCTGCATCCAACGTTCGTATGTGAAATCCTAGCATTCGAACTCTGCCCGAACTCTGCCCGAGTTCGTTTCTCAAAAACACCTATAAACAGAAGAGAAATTTCCTTTTCAAATCACTCATCATTTCTTTTCTTTATCTATTCCTAAAGTATTTTTTCAATGTTCTAAAAAACTTTCATACTCCACCTATACATCTCTTAGCCAAAGCCAGTAATATCGATTCGATTTAGAGTTCTTTGGTTCTCAGAGTTGTAAAGAGGTCGTTCAAGTTCAGAAATCATCTTTGTTCTAGGAGCTGGTCGTACGCTCGTCACCAAGCACGGTATTGTGAAGTCGGTCGTACACTTATCACCAAGCACGGTGTTGTAAAGACACTGCAAGCTCTCAATTAGCTTGTGAATAGTGGATTAACAGCAGGCAAGAGTACCTGCGACTGGATTAGTCCTCCAATAGGGAAACCAGTATATATCGCGGTGTCCATGAGTTTGATTCTCTGATCTCTTGCTACATTTATTTACTGTCTCTTTATTCACTGCCATAGTTATCTGCTTTTAATTTTTAATTGGTGATTGTTTTTCGATATACTCGTACTCACTCTATTCACCCCCCTCTAGAGGTGCTCAACTGTCCTACAATTGGTATCAAAATGGGTTATATTCTAATATAACAACCTCAGAGAGTATATATGGCAGCCGTGAAATCAATATTCAACGGTAAAGGGCAATCCACAAATAGACACCTACTATTTGATGTAACAAACTATACTTACTGGAAAACACGAATGACATTCTTCTTAAAGTCTTTTGACTTTGATCTATAGTTATTGACGGTTCTAAGAAACCGACACTTACAGTAGTCGATGGCATACTTACAGACAAGCCTCATGATAAATATACAGAGGCAGAAAAAAGCAAAGGCTAGTCTAGATGAACGTGCCATCAACGTATTGTTCTGTGCAATTGACAAGATAAAGTTTAATCGAGTTTCAACCTGTAAGATGTCTCATGAGATTTAGAAACTTCTTGAGGTAACTCATGAAGGTACTTCGGAGGTGAAGGAATCCAAAATCAGTAGACTAACACAGGAATATGAATCTTTCAAAATAAAACCCGACGAGTCAATTACACAGATGTTCACTCATTTTCTTGATATTACTAATCCTTTGCAATCTCTTGGTAAGGATTACAGTCATCATGAGAAGATCAAAAAAGTGCTACGGGCTCTAACCAAGAACTGTAACCCAAAGACAACTACAATCATTGAAGGAAACGATCTCACCACAATGACTCTGAAAACACTTATGGGCAAGCTAATGACCCATGAGCTGGACCTACAAGAGTTTGAAGAAGTAATCCCAAAAGAAAAACCTATCACCTTCAAAGCTCAAGCCAGAAGATCAACATGAAAAGATTCTGATGAAGAATCATCCAGTGGTGATGAACAAGGCCTGCTAGTGAAAAATGTCAGAAAATTCTTAAAGTTTGAGAAATTAAACAGAAAGAAGAAAGATGTCCATGAAAGCAATAAAGAAGAACACAGTCTGCTTTGGATGCAAGAAGTCAGGGCATGTAAAGAAGGACTGCCTAACTCCAAAGAAAAGCAGTCCATATGATAGATCAAGATCAAGCCGAAGAACAATAACTGGTCAAAAGTATGCAAATACAAGTATCTGGCATGAAAGTGATACTATTGAATCAGAGGAAGAAGATAGACCTTACAGCACTGCAAATGTCTGTCTCATGGCTTTTGATAAGGTGGACCCTCAACCCTCTCATGCTAAAAGCAAGTGGATCCTCGATAGCGGATGTTCGCGACATATTACTGGTATGCATCTTTGTTCGCCACGCTATCGATGAAGAAAGAAGGATACGTCTCATTCGGAAATAACCTGAGAGGTGATATCATTGGAAATGGCATTGTTGGTATATCTCCTTATCCTATAATGAAAGATATTTATCTAGTTACGGAATTGAAACATAACCTACTGAGCATAAGTCACTTGGCAGATAATGGTTATGGCATCAATTTTGTAAAAGATAAATGTACAATATATGATATGTCATCTGGTAATCCCATATATGAAGAAATTAGAGAAGACAATATTTATGTTTTCTTTCTAGAGATTACTAATAATACAGGAAGATGCATAGTAACAAACTTAGATGAAAGCTTGCTGTGGCATATGAGGCTAGGACATGCTAATATGGACGTTATCTTACGGCTAAGCACTAAAAAGTTGGTAAAAGGACTCCCTGAGATATCATTCAAGAGAGATATGGTATGTGCAAACTGTGAAAAGAACAAAGCACATAGGTCTACATTTAAATCCATCAACGTTGTAAGTACTTCTAGACCTTTGCAGTTGATACATATAGATTTATTTGGTCCTAGTAGAGTCGCTAGTCTTGGCGGTAAGCTCTACGCCTTTTGTTATTGTTGATGATTTCTATCGCTTTACTTGGGTTTACTTTTTATTAAACAAAAGTGATGCAATTTTTGAATTTCAGATATTTTGTAAAAAGGTACAAAACGAAAAAGACTTCATGATTACTTGTATCCGAAGTGATCATGGTGGCAAATTCGTAAATACTAATTTTAAAAAGTTTTGTGATGATAGTGGATATTACCACGAGTTTTCCTGTCCTAGAACTCCTCAACAGAATGGTGTTTTGGAGCGAAAGAACCGTACTCTAAGCGAGATGGCTAGAGTCATGCTGAATCAGCACAATCTTCCTAAATACTTTTGGGCAGAAGCTGTAAGTACAGCATGTTGTGTTTTAAATAGGGTGTTAATTCGACCTATCTCGAAGAAAACACCTTATAAACTTTGGTTTGTGGAAGAATTCCAAATATTTCATATTTTAAAGTATTTGGATGTCGTTGTTTTATCCTGAACACCAAGGACAACTTGGGAAAGTTCGACTCTAAAGCAGATGAAGGGATATTTTTTGGATATGCTGCTAAGAGTAAGGGATATAGAATTTTTAATAAAAGATCTATGATTATTGAAGAATCTATTAACGTTACTTTTGATGAGATCAATAGTCACAGATCTAACGACAGTGATGATAAAAATGTATAAGCCAGAACCGATAAAAGTCCTGTGGAAGATCTGACTCATAGATTTGAATTATTAAAGTTCTTGCCAGATCATCCAGAGACGCTCATTATAGGTGATATATCAAAAGGTGTAAGTACATGCTCTTCATATAGAGAAACTGAAATAACAGCTAATGTTGCATTCATTTCACAAGTAGAACCTAAGAATGTAGCAGATGCTTTTAATGCTGATTTTTGGATTGATGCCATACAAGAGGAACTTAATCAATTTGAGAGAAACCAAGTTTGGGAACTCATTCCTAAACCTATTGGTCAATCGATAATTGGTACTAAATGGGTGTTCCGAAATAAATTAAGTAAAAATGGACAAGTTCTATGCAACAAAGCACGTCTGGTGGCACAAGGTTATAATCAAGAAGAAGGTATTGATTATGATGAGACATATGCTCCTGTTGCTAGACTAGAAGCTATCCGCATGTTTTGTACATATGCATGTTTTAATGATTTTAAATTATTTCAAATGGACGTGAAAAGTGCATTTTTAAACGGATTTTTGAAAGAAAAAGTTTTTGTGAAACAACTCCCTGGTTTTGAAGATTTTCAAAAACCTGATCACGTCTTCAAACTTAAGAAATCACTCTATGGACTCAAACAGGCACCTCGTGCATGGTATGAACGCCTAAGTGCCTTCTTACTTGAAAATATTTTTTAATAGGAATAGTTGATACTACTTTATTTATCAAGTCTTTAGATGATGATATTCTTCTTGCGCAAATATATGTTGATAGCATCATATTCGAATCTACTAATAAAAAACTTTATCAAAAGTTTGCTAAGTGTATGTAGAGTGAATTTGAGATGAGTATGATGGGAGAGCTGAACTTCTTCCTAGGACTTCAGATCAACCAACACTCAAAAGGAACATTTATCAATCAAGCTAAATATATAAAGGACATACTGAAAAAGTACGACTTCGACAATGTAAAGTCAATCGGAACTCCAATGGCTACATCAACAATGCTTAACACTGATAAAAGTGGTAAACCTGTCGACCAGCATAAGTATCGAGGTATAATTGGTAGTTTATTGTACTTAACTGCTAGTCGCCTTGATATTATGTTTATTGTCTGCATTTGTGCACGATATCAGGCAAAATCCTAAGGAATCACACTTATGTACCATTAAGCGTATCTTCTGATACCTTAAGAGAACTTCAACAGTAGGCTTATGGTATCCTAAAACCAAATCCTTTAACCTGATAGGTTACTGGATGTGGATTTTATAGGATGCAAAGTATACCGTAAAAGTACCAGCGGTACGTGTCACTTTCTAGTACTACCAAAATAAGTCATATTACCAACGAAATTAGCGACGCTTAAGGAAAATGTCGCTAAAATAAAGGAATTTAGCGACGCATAAAAAACCGTCATAGGACGTCACTATTAGCGACGATCAGCGACGTCCTGCGACATCTTTTAAGTAAAAAAAAATAACGTTGCTAGTAAGTCGGTAAACGTCGCTAATCAGCGACGTTGATCGACGATTTAGCTATATGTCGCTATATTTTTTTGATCTAGCGATGCTTAGCGACGTCTTTATTGGACATCGCTAAGAAGTTTCATATAGGGGGCAGCCGATCGAGTTTTCCTTTTTTTACCCAAAAATTTCATCTCCCGCTCGCTCCCCAAATTTCCTCCCCACTTTTCCTCTCATTTTCGGCGACCCCCTCTCCCCGGCGGCCCCCTCTCCCCTGCGGCGTCGCCTCCTCCAAAGTCCTCATCCTCATCGGCGCAGGTCCTCTATCTCGCTCTAGAGATTTATCTTCCTTTCTCCCAAATTGATCGAATCACTATTTTAATTTCTTTGATCAAATCTATTTCTTTGATCCAATACCGACGAATCTAGCTTTGATTCATTGCTAGGTCTGACCGGCTCGATCATGCTGAGGAACGGTCGCCTCTTTGACATCTTGTCCGAGCTTTAGGTGTGGTTTCATGGTCTTTTAGGTATAATTTTAGCATAGTTATGTTTTCTAGATGTACTGGCGGATGCCAATGTTGTTATTTTGTTAGAAATTAGGTGCTTTTTTGTGAATTGGACAATTGGGCATGAAACAATCATCCCAAGATTAGTAAACTGATGGAATTTTGTTTCAAATGATCAAAAGTAGCTCTAATTTTGGCATTACTTTGTTTAGGTACTTATGTGTTACTCCTTAGATCAATAAAGTAGGAGTCTTGTATATATCTTGAAATAAGTACTGGGGGTTATAAGTTACCTATATAACAGAGTATTAGGAGCACTAGAGGTGTATGTGGGAACGCACATGTATATGCAAGGTTCGAGTGGGTAAAAATGTTCATTGGTGACTTAGTATCTGTAAGAGAGTGGCTTGATGCAGCATATCTTACCAAAACTATGAAAAGCTGATAACAAGGGTAGGTATCAGTTGTAGCATACCTTTTGGAAGGGGGTTCAGTTGGCATACATAAGAAGAGCAGGGACAGTTCATAAAATTGCTCGTGGTTATACCTGTTAGTGTTGACCTTCATTAGATGTTTAAAAATTAAACTAACCCATGTAAACCCTATAAATTGTCTAGAGTGTGGTGTGCCACCATTGTAACTGGATGAATGATACCAAGAAGGAAACAAGGATGGCATAGTAAGCCTGACAAACAAGTCTGACTTCGAGTATCTGTTTCAGATTGAATACTCTATCTTCGAGTAACTGAATCTGAACCGATACTCTGATATCAATGGCATCGAGTGCCTGATTTTCTGATTTTGACTTGATTATCAAATATTTGAGTCATACAAGGCGATTAGTAGTGTGGCTAAGGATCGAACAACCTTTGATAACCAAGAACAACAACCGTACTGCCATAAGGCAGGGAGTATTGGTTTGAAGTCAGTACAAGCATTGGGAAAAACCCAATGGTGCAGTAAGGGCATTTCAAGTATAGATTTTCTTACCTTATTTTGTATCATTTCCTTATAAAGGTATATAAAATCTTGTGTTTGGTTAAAAGAAGGGAGCTGTTGCACTACCTTGATGTTTAGAATCAATCTTCATTTTCAGTTAGTTGGACTTGCAGTTTTACACTTGCATCATTCACTACCTTGATGTTGCCCTGCCTCTTGTGGTATTAGTATCGCTTGTTGCATCATGAAGAGCAATAGTTGTAAGAGAGGGATGATAGGAGTATTGGTCCCCTGCAGTAGGCAGGAAGGTCAGGGACTTGAAATTGCAAGTGCATGGTTGTGTTAGGAAGGAAAGGAAAAGAAACTATATAGGATACATCATATCTATTACCACCTGTTGTATCATGATTACTTAGGATTCTATTTCAATGTTTAAGATATGTCATGATTAATGCTATTACTTTTACAAGTGTTTCAACGATGTGCATGTATCTATCTTACATAATTATCCTCAAATGGATATGGAGCTGAATTACTATCTGCAAAATCGTTCGTGGATGTACAACCATCATCCTGATGACATGTGCGGTGTACGGGATGAATTCATAGAGGGTGTACAACAGTTCCTGCAGTTTGCCAAGGCGTTCCCTCAGTACATGGACGATACCAAAATTAAGTGTCCGTGTGTGAGATGTCACAACTTGAAATATCATCCATAAGTGGAAGTCACATATCATTTATACTCGAAGGGTTTCACGTCGAATTACTATCAGTAGAGCGAGCACGGAGAACTTGTGTCTTTAGCATCGGAGTATGAGCCTTATGTGGATGTCCACAATTACGCTACTTACGACGATGGGTTGGTGAACATGGTTTTTGACGCGACGGGGCCTAGTTTCGATCCAGACAATCATGATGCACCTGAGGAGGCACCGAACACCGATGCTATAAAGTTCATGGAGTTGCTAGAGAATGCAAGGACTCTATTATATCCTGGTTGTGAGTATCATTCACCGTTGGAGGTAGTTACAAGATTGTTGAGCATTAAGTCTGATTTTAACATGTCGCAAGATTGCTACAACCAACTTATGGAGTTGATTATAGAAATATTGCCTGAGGGTGCTAAGTTGCCTAAAGACTTTTACTGGTCTAAGAGGATGGTGAGATCGCTCTGGATGGGATACGAGAAAATTGATGCATGTCACAACGGATGCATGTTGTACTACAAAGACGACAAAGATGAAGACGCCTGCAGATTTTGTGGTATTGATCGCTACAAGGGCAGTAGTAGAGGAAAGTCTGTCGGTGTAAGGAAGCCTACTGATTCGATGCACTACTTGTCGTTGACGTCGTGGTTGCAACGGTTGTTTATGGTAAAGGAAACTGCAGAAAACATGAGTTGGCATAAGCGGGAACAGACCAAAGGAGTGTTTGATCACCCATCTGATGGAGAAGCATGGAAGCACTTTGATCGAGAGTATCCAGATTTTGCTTCTGATCCGTGTAATGTCAGATTGGCTCTCTTCTTCGACGATTTTACCCTATTCGGATTTTCAGGATCCCAGTATTTGTGTTGGCCTGTGATCGTCACTCCGTACAATCTACCGCCTTGGATGTGCATGAAGACTCCGTATATGTTCCTCACCGTTATTATCCCAGGTCCGAACAATCCTAAAAGGAACATTGATGTGTATTTACAGCCATTGATTGATGAATTGAATCAGCTATGGAAGTAGGTTCCAACACGTACGATGTTTCTAGAAAACAAAATTTTCAGATGCGGGCAGCACTAATGTGGACCATCAACGACTTTTCGGCTTATGGAATGTTATCTGGATGGAGCACGTATGGTCGTCTTTCATGTCCGTATTGCATGGACCGTAGTAAGGCTTTCCATTTGAAATACGGAGGCAAACCGTGCTTCTTCGATTGTCATCGACAATTCCTGCCGAAGGATCATCCGTATCGGAGGAATAGGAATGCTTTTCGTGCTGGCATTGTGGAGAAGGCTAATCCACCGCCAAGGTGGCTCGGATACACGATATGGGAAGAGGTAAAAGATTTACCAAGAGCTATTGAAGAGCCTGCTAAGGGCTACAAGTGTGACGGATTTGGTCGTACTCATAGCTGGACGAAGAGGAGTATATTCTAGGATCTGCCATATTAGAGCACCAATCTGATTAGACATAACCTTGATGTCATGCATATCGAGAAGAATGTGTTTGACAACATAATTAATACTGTAATGGATGTAAAGGGGAAGACGAAAGACAATCCAAAGTCTAGATTGGACTTGGAAGAAATATGTAGACGTCCTGCATTGCATTTGATAGAGGAGAGGAATGGAAAGTTGAAGCAGCCTAAGACAATTTTTTTACCGGAGAAGGATAATAAAGTGAGAATTTGTAGGTGGATTCAAGGTCTAAAATTTCCAGACGGGTATGTTTCGAACTTGAGAAGATGCGTCGACCTCAAGAAGAACAAACTGACAGGTATGAAGAGCCATGATTGTCACGTACTTATGGAGAGGTTAATTCCCATTGTATTTCAGAAATTCTTACCCCAGGTTGTTTGGGATCCATTGACCGAGCTTAGCATATTCTTCAGAGATCTTTGTTCTACTAAGTTGCTCGTCGATCATCTAAAAAAGTAGGAGAACGATATTGCGATAATACTGTGCAAGCTCGAGAAGGTATTTCCTCTTGGATTCTTTGACTCCATGGAGCATTTGCTAATTCATCTTTCCTACAAGGCACGTGTTGGTGGGCCCGTCGGTTATCGGTAGATGTACCTATTTGAGCGGCATTTGAACCACCTAAAAAGGAAGGTTAAAAATAAGGCTCGAATCGAGGGTTCTATTTGTGAAGCCTATATTCTCGAGGAGATTACAAACTTCTGCTCGACGTATTTCAAACCTCATGTTGCTATAAGTAGAACGAGGGCTCCGAAAAATGATGACGAATATCAAAAATCTAATGATGGAATACTGAAAGTATTCAACGTGTCCGAAAAGCCTTCGAAGAAAATGAATAAGAGATATTTAAATGACGAAGAGCTAACGGCTGCTAGTTGTATATATTACTCAATTGCAATGAGGATGAAGTGAAGAAGCTAGAGGGGTAAGTAATTAATGATGAGTTTACGTCATCTCAATGTAATAGTATAAGCTAATATTATTGTACTAATCGGTGGTTGCTTCGTTGTTTTTTAGCACATATAATGATCAGTTGAGGTCGGTTAGACCCTACCTAACAGACGAAACATTAGAACAAGAAATGAGACGTCATTTTCTTTCTCGGTTGAGCGAATATATAAGCAGCTCGATAATTACTGGTCTCTTCTAATGTAACTGCGCAATAAATAACTTACTATCTCTTCTTTGGTATTCAGGTCGATCGTCTAATTTTACCTGAGAGATTGAATTAATTAGAACTCTTGCCAAGGGACCAATTACTGCCGTTAAAATATGGCCAAGTTACTGTGTGAATGGCTTTAGATTCAAGTTGACAAATGCTCCGATCAGAGACAACTTCCTGGATCTTGATTCTACGAAAAAATAGTTGTTTGTGTATTAAATCTTCGAACTACAAAGACGTCGATCCAGAAAATGATTTCTTTGGCATCTTGCAAGAGATTGTGGAGTTAGCATATAATTATGGCAGAGAACCTGCAAATATTGTATTGTTCAAGTGTGAATGGTTCGATCCGATTGAAAATTAAGGTTGGAAAATTGACAAGCATGGTCTTGTATATATAAAGTACAAGCATAGATATCAAGGCTACGAACCATTTGTCCTGTAAACTCAGGCTCAGCTCGTTTACTTCATAGCTTATCTGAGATGGGGAGCAACGGTCTGATTGGTGGGCAGTATGCAAGACTAAAGCCAGAGATACTTTTGATGTTGATGAAAAAGCTTATCAGGAGGACATGCTAGCTCTTGTAACCAATATTGTTGATGTGGACTCCACGAAAGTTACGCATTACATGACTAATAATATAGAAGATATTGAATTATCCGAAAAGGAAGGCGAAGCCGACGAAGGCGAAGATGAAAGTGAAGATGAGAAGGAAGAGGAAGATGAGGTCGAGGAAGACGAACAAGATAAATATTCTGAAGATGATTGAGAGAGATGTACTTTTATTTTCTTATTATGTAGAGTTGGTTATTATCTAGTCTTGGTTATTATCTGAACTTAGATGTGTCTTGTAGAATATACTATTTGGACTTAGATGTTTCTTGTAGAATGTACTACCTGAACTTAGATGTTTCTTGTAGAATATACTATCTGGACTTAGATGTTTCTTGTAGAATGTACTATCTGAACTTAGATGTTTCTTCTAGAATATACTATCTGGACTTAGATGTTTCTTGTAAAATGTATCATCATATGTTGTCTTGGTTATTATCTTGTCTTTGTTGTACTTTCATATTTCTATTCTCTATTATTTGTTGTATCATCATATGTTGTTATCAGGTATGACAGGTCGTCACGGATCGTTCTACATGTCCCGACGTGGGGTAGGACGGGGTCCTCCTCCGGTACTTCCTACTGGTACTGGTAGAGGATCGGGTTTTCCTTCGGTACCTCCTACTGGTACCAGCTCTAGATCCTCGTCTCCGAGTACTCCTATGTATCAGACAGTACCTCCATCTGCTACGACGTTCCATGGCATATCTCCTGGGACGAGTAGTTCCAGGCCTGAGACTGCTCCCTCGTCTAGCGTTCCTCCTGTTGATACGATGATGGAGACAGATGAGCAGATGGAGGAGGCTAAGCCGACGGCCGACCAGTATCAGGCATATGATACGTGCGCACCTCCGGAGGAGACGAGGACGGAGATCTGGGCCGACGGTACAATGTAAGTGTTTTGGTTTATCATTTTTTCTATATTTATCATAAATTAACTTTTCTTATGAATATAATATGTCTGTATATATCATCTCCTGTCGGTACAGAGACGTATAGGCCCCCTTTTGAGGCATAATTATGGTGGTCTTTGGATAAACTACTATGATGCTCCGAACGATAGGAAGTCCAACTAGTTTGTGCGCTTCAAGGTTAAAATATATTTGCTTTTAACATAAATCATATAATTTATGCATATTATATATAATTGATAAATATTTGGTTTGTACTCTTCTAGGATATGTTTTTCTATCCACCACACCGAACCGAGCTGATCGAGGGGATGTTTCCTGTCGTCGCTGCTAAGCTAATCAGCGATGCTATTAATGATCAGAAGACTCGTGATCATGCCGAAAAGCCGATCCAAGATTGGATCACCCCTGATCATGGACTGTAGTGAAGGCTCGATTCGACGAGCCCAGGTACAAGGAAAAGTATGAGAAGGCCAAGGCGGTTAGGCAGCAAGGATCAAAGTGGTACGGTGGGTCGATTCCGATGACGGAACATTTTCGTCATTTGGTATGTCTTTTTTATTTCAGAAATATTATTTTAATGTAAGTCCGATAAATTAGTTTTAGGAAAATATATTTAATTACAGGTAAGGAGGGGTGATGACGCCAATATGGTAACCGTCTTTCTTGCAACACATCGGAAGGGCGGGAATCTTATTGACAAGAGGGCCAAGCAGACCTATGTAAGTATTACAATTCTATTTATTAATTTTAATACTTCGTGTTAGTTTTGATATAACTTAGTAAATATGCATACAAATAAATATTCATGTAGTTAGTAATAATAAGTACATTAGACATTAGAAGTTATAGAGTATCCATGCTTTCTAGGTCAAGTTTCTTAAGCTTCAGGAGCGGGCGGTTGCTAGTGCACCAACTGCGAGAGAGGCCGGTACTTCCTCACAGCCCGCTCAAGCTCCATCGACGGACGAGCTGTAGGTGACCGCTGTTGGTGGCCTCCATAGGGGTACGTACTACGGTACAGGATCCTATGGCGCCCTAGTTGTGACACAGTCCTCTAGGGCCTTCCTTGCTAGTGTGTATAGTCCACAGCCCTCCCAGGTGTCTGCCCGAGTCCAACAGATGGTGGAGTCTCTCCGTAACGAGCTGCTACGACGGATCCAGGAGCAGCCCCAGTCTCAGCACCATACGGACGATAGTGCGCTCCTAGCACGATTGTATGCGCTCGACCGCAGCATTATAGAGCTCAGGGATATGACTGAGAGGACAGAGCGGGGTGTCACTAATCTTAAAGCATCGACAAAGCGCAGAGTAACGGATCTGCAGGCATCACAGCTGTCCGTGGGTGAGAGGCTGACGTTGATACAGGATTCGATGGTTGATAGCAGTACGAGGCTGTTATCTACCATGGATTCATACTACCAGCGACTAGTAGCGTTGGAGCATTATTGTCCTTCGGGTGCACCTTCATCGTCGTCGACTACGCTGACGTCACTGCATTCTTTATCGACACCGACTCCACCGACGTCACTACCTTCTTCATCGGTGACGATTTCATGGAAGGAGTACGAGATGTTCCTATCCATGAGGCGCGGCGGTGCCCTTCCTCCTCCAGATTCGCAGTAGTCCGAGTTAGGACTATTTGATGAGGTGATATTTTAGTGTTTGTTTGTGTTAATTGTTTGTTTGTGTGTAGACTTTTAGTATTGGTTGTGTAAACTTTGGATATTGGTTGGTTGGTTGTAGACTTGGTATTGGTTGTGTAAACTTTGGATATTGGTTGGTTGTAAACTTTGAGTATTGGTTGTAGAGTATTTGGATATTTTGTGTTATACTGTTGTGATTTACATTTTGTGTTATACTGTTGTGATTTACATTTTGTGTTATACTATTGTGATTTACCGGTGTTGAGTGTTCCACCGAAAGGGTCAGCGATTCCAGGGAGAAAATATGATTCTACGTATTTATTATTATTTATTAAACTGCAGGAAGAAAATGTGATTCTGTGGAGAAAATGACATTCTGTAATTTATTATTTTTATTTTTTTGGCAAATTTAGTGGCGTTTACCGACGCTTATCGACGTAGAGTTACGTCGGTAAACGTCGGTGGTTAGCGACTCATATTCGCTAAACGTCGGTAATATTAGCAGGTGTACCGATGCCTACTGATATAATATAGCGTTGGTATGACTCGGTAAACGTCGGTAAATGTTCCAGGATTTACCATCGTTCACAGAATCGGTAAACGTCGGTAAGTATTCTAAATGCGTCGCTAAATGTTCCAGTATTTACCGACATTTACCGACATAAGAAACGTCGCTCTCTTACCGACGGTACATCGGTGAACGTCGGTAAATTACCGACGTATGCATGCGTCGGTAAGCGTCGATAAGAGCGACGATTAGCGACATTTTTCCTGTCAGCGACTAGACTTTCTGTGACAACAATAAAACATCGCTAAATATGTCAAAAATTGGACTTAGCGACGTTTTTATCCATTTTAGCGATATTTTTGGGCGTCGCTAAAAGGTGATATTCTGGTAGTGTAGGAAAAGCCTTAGTCTCATGGTTTAGCAAGAAATAATATTCTGTAGCACTATCAACTACTGAGGCTGAGTATATCGCCGCAGGACGATATTGTGCTCAAATTTTGTGGATGAAGCAAACCTTAGAAGACTACAATCTACACTACACTAAGATTCTAATTTATTGTGACAACACTAGCACTATTAACCTGACTAAGAATCCTATATGTCATTCACGTACAAAGCACATAGAGATTCGTCATCACTTTTTACGTGATCACCAATAATACGGAAATATTTTCTTAGAATTTGTTGACACAAATTATCAACTAGCAGACATTTTCACAAAACCACTAGCTGAAGACCGCTTTAACAATCTGCGTCGAGAGCTCGACATACTTGAATTTTCATATTCATAATGTAGTATGATTAGTAAATCAATTTATAACTCAAAACTTTGACCTTTATTAATGGACGTTTTTTGGGTACAAGCCAAAAGGGTCCTTCTGTCATACATGCATAAATAACCTGAAGCGACATGGTGTACTAGTCTTCGGACTACCACTAGCTGGGATCCGACCCCCACAGCTAACCCAAAGTAATAGAAATTATTAAATGAATAAGTGTGCATGTTATACATTAAAGTTTATCAATTATACAGCATTAATGACATTGGAAATACAAGCAGTCGAACTCGGACCGAACTCGAGTCGAGTTCAGATGGTAACTGTTTGGATTTCCAGAACAGAACAGCCGTCCCTAGTCCTTATAAACCCCACTATTCCCACTTCTATTCTCATCTTCCCACCGAGAATCCTTTCTAAAACCCTAAATGAAGGTTCTCCTCCTCCTCCTCTTCAAGTATTATGGAGTTTTAAAGTGATCCTCTTCATCTTCTTCTTCCTTCCTACAAAGGTCATCATCTATCCTCTCTCTTTGCTTTCTATGGCACCCAAAGCCCAAAAGAGAAGGATTGATACCTCCCAAGTAGGTCATCTTCTTCTGACTATGTCCCAACCAATGTTTTCAGTCCAGCTCGTCCTTCTGACAATGACGACTATGACTCCGGTCTATTCCTGACAAGGAATTTTTCGATCTTTGGTTTACTTCCTTCTTTGGTCGTAAAATCTGTACTGGAGCTTGTGTCAATTTTACAATTTTTTTGAATATGCTCCTACTTTTAACCGACTTGGAATTCGGGACTTCTTTGAAATTTTTGATAATATTTCTGATAATGCCGACAGGATGTTTTACTGCAACTTGCAAGTAAAAGATAATGACAATTTCTATTCTTGTGTTGCTGGACAAGAACTTGAGTTCAGTGTCACTGATATCAGTGAATATTTTTACGTTCCTGATATTAGTGAAGCTTTGGTGGATATTAACTACGTAGAGTTTCCAGAAGGTGTCATCCTTGACTCCTTCAAAGCATTGATGTGTCACCTTCGTCCTGTCCCACATAGGGTGTATTCAAAACACTTGAATCAGAACTTCTATGAATTGCTTCGCTTTATCTCCTCCGCTTTACTTCCAAAAAGGGGATCTTCTGATGAGATCACTTTTATGGAATTATCATATTCACTTTGGCATACCTTTCTCCTTCCCTAAGACTGTTATGGCCTGGATGCTCAATTGCAGAAGTGCAGGACGTAACCATGTTTACCCAATGCACCTGGCATCTATCTTCAGGAGATTTGAAATTGATCTTCAAATCTGTCCTTTCTCTTCTCCTGCTATTGAGCTTAGTAGAGCTAGGTTGTATCCCAACCCTCATCCTCCACCCGGTGCCGAACTTGCTGCTCCAGTTCATGATGATGACCCTCAGGCTCCTGCTCCAGCCCCTGCTCCTGGCTTCGACCTAGGATTTTATCAGTGCTTTGATAACTTTGTTGCCCTCTTAGTTCAACGTCATTAGAGTTACATTGACTCTGAGTTCTGCCACATCACCCATGTACAGGTGTTGTAGAACAGCATTGCTAATATACATTGGAGTCTATCTCATGATCCCACTCATTATGTTTCGATGATCCATCACCCCAGATTTACTGGTCCGAGGTTCGAAGATAAGGCTACCTTTACTCATTTCGATCCTACTACAACTTACTTTCCATCGGATGCTCCTGGAGGTGATGATACGCCGTTGTGATGTGGGACTTCAGTTGGTGTTTTTTTGGTTGACGATGCTAGATGATGATCGACGTAGCTTTTATTTCTTTTGTGTGATGATGTACTAGTCTAAACTTATGAGTTAGATTTTTTACTCTGTTTGATAGTCGTAAACTGTTGAGTTATGACTTATGTTGGTTATGTTAGTTGTATTTTAGTTTCATTCTGCTATGAGATTTTAGTTATTTCACTAGTACTTCTAGTTTACTTTTTCATTTGATTTGTTATATATGGATATTCCTCTGTCTTTTCTTTGTCTTCTGGTGAATATTGTTGGCTTCACACATTACGGGGGAGCCATAATATTTTGATCATGACAAAGGGGGAGAAAGAGCAATACCAAACTATTTATTTTTTTAAGTTATTAGATATATTTTGGTATAGACTAAAGTTTGTCAATTATCGAAATCGGAGAGATTGTTGGCCCATTTCCTAATGGTCACACCCGATTTTGATAAATCAACAAACGACTTAAGTCAATACACAAAATATGCAAACTGATGCTAACATTTCAGGTCAAATGAAATCAATATCAAAGAGCATACTACAACATCCGCAAGCATGTAAATCATCATCCCGAAGCTTTTATGCACTGGAAACAGTCTGAGTCATTTTACAGTTTATTATGTATTTTTATCCTTTATTGAGTCTAGAATACAAATTATAAAATCGACTGAGTATTACTGGCTTAGGTTATTCACAGTCTATAAACAAAAATAAGCATACCTACTTATCCCAAAAGTCCACAATTCCAAAAAGCCCAAAACCTATGCAATTTTGGTTCATTCCTTAATGTTCTGACCAAGCAGAACTCTGACAGAACTCTGATCGAGTTCGTTCCGAGTTTGGCCCGAGTTCGGTCTAGGTTATTTGAAATTCAGTACCCACAAAATCTGCATCCAACGTTCGTATGTGAAATCATACCATCCGAACTCTGCCCGAGTTCGTTTCTCAAAAACACCTATAAATAGAAGAGAAATTTCCTTTTCAAATCACTCATCATTTCTTCTCTTTATCTATTTCTAAAGTATTTTTTCAGTGTTCTAAAAAGCTTTCATACTCTACCTATACATCTCTTAGCCAAAGCCAGTAATATCGATTCGATTTAGAGTTCTTTGGTTCTCAAAGTTGTAAAGAGATCGTTCAAGTTCAAAAATCATCTATGTTCTGGTCGTGCGCTCGTCACCAAGCATAGTGTTGTGAAGTCGGTCGTGCATTTGTCACCAAGCACGGTATTGTAAAGAGACTGCAAGCTCTCAATTAGCTTGTCAATAGTGGATTAACAGTAGGCAAGAGTACCTGCGACTGGATTAGTCCTCCAAGAGGGAAACCAGTATATATCGCGGTGTCCACTGAGTTTGATTTTCTGATCTCTTGCTATATTTATTTATTGTCTCTTTATTTACTGCCATAGTTATCTGCTTTTAATTTTTAATTGGGGATTATTTTTTGCTGCACTCGCACTCACTCTATTCACCCTACTCTAGACGTGTTCAACGGTCCTATAGAAGAAATAGATTTTTTTTCCTATCTATATATATAAACCTAATATATATATATATATATATATATATATATATATATATATATATATATATATTTAGATACATACATGTGTATATAGTTAATAAATCCCAAAAATATAAAATAGCATTTAAGAAATTTATTTATCACATTTACAAATAACATATTATTTTAATGGTCATCTACATATTTATCGTATATGTATGCTTATTGCATATATAGAGTATATATACTCAGTATGCATATAACAATAATATATAATTCTATATTTGTATATAAGTATTTAGCTACAACTACATATACCTGTATTTAACCTATTAATTCTAAAAATCTAAAAAAATGTTATGGGACATGTTATCATATTTCCAAAAATAATATATCCAATAAATATCAAATAATATTGATATTATATATACGTAACAACTATTTAGGAAAATATTTATAGACCATTTAAAATAGGTACGAAATATACACTCAAAATATATATATCAATATGGACGTCTTTGGATGCATTAAATGTCACGCCCCGATTCGTAGAGTCATTTATTCACATAATTTATCTCTTGGAATCGATCGTCATCGCTTGGGCGTGATGCCGTACAAGTCTGGTATTGCACTTGTACAAGGCAAAGATGGTACAAAGTTTATTATATTCAAATAGAAACACATCGCAGCGGCAGAAGCAGACAAATTGAAGTTAATGAGGACAATCTTCCTTATTGAATAGCAGTAGATCACTTCTTTATAGCAGCGGAGATAAAAGGACAACTTAAAGTCACACAGAGACCTATAGAACTTTATTCTCTTTATTGATAATCGAAGAAAAGTACAAGACTTATATTGAAGTACAATGCTTACAACCAATCTCACTTTACATTGAAAGCCAACTGAACAATGCTATACAGCTTACATTTAATAATTGGATACATTGGATTACAACTCGATATACCAACTTGGCTTACAACTCACTGGTACAACTGATTACAATGTTCCATACATTATGCCCTTTATAAACAGAAGACATCATCTTGAACAAGGAGAGCTTCTGTATGCCCAATAAATCTTCGATGCCGCGGAACCAATCAAGCCAAATCTTCGTGTGTAGAATATCCCAAGCAAGAGCACCTGCCCACAAAACGTGGGTCAGCACATCATCTATGCACTGGCGAGTAGAATCCAACCCACTCACATAAACCAACATTTAAAGCGATCATTTAAGCAAGCATTTATTAGAATGATCTTTCTACTTGGGACCTAGCATCAGTTTACAGTTCATGGGCAATAATCAGAGTGAAGCATGTAAACATATTCTTAGTAGCATTCATATGGACATATCTTTTTAGCATTCTTGGTGTTATCATGCAAAGGCATCATTGTGGCATACTAGGTGTTATCATGAAAAGACATCATTGAGGCATCGTTAATATTAACATCTTAAACATGTTATAACAGTTCTCACTTCAAGCATCACTTAGCATGTATGTTGTGTTTGAGCAATGATTATAGCATGGCATCTTTCTAGCATACTGAATTTAACATGTTAAGCAGGATCTCATATTGAAAGGCTACATACAGCATCATTTACTTATTTGGAACGTAAGCACGCAAGTTAAACCAACACATATATTGAATTATCATATTTAAGTGATTTCTTACCGATAGCCGACTCCCTCGTACCTGCATAAAATGCAGGATAATATGATATTTTTACTCTGTCTGCACAAAACATTCATTAGCATGCATCCTGACTACATGACCACTGGTGGTTGTGCACCATGTCGACGTGCCATATAGGACTTCATAGGGTATGGGATGTGCCCTTCACCAGGTTGCGAGCCCGAATGAGGATCCCAATACCGTGCTACCAAAGCACTAATTCCTTCTAGGCCGACTCGATCCCACTGCCGCGGGTACCGTTCGAGGAAATCCTTGTATACAAGTATGTCTATGGTCATGCGAATGCGTGTTCGACCCGATCGTGTTTGAAGTCGCATGATACAATAATAAGATAAGAAAAGACAATAGTTCATCATCTCATCTTTCCAATATTTCCACCTGTTCACTTGGTGATCTCAATGATCCCAAGCCTCATCATTTCTCATTGCATCAATCATTACAACATTTCTCATATCATTCCTTTCTAAGAGGAACAAATAACATTTCATTCATATCGATAGGACCTGCATCATTTTATTCATATCATAGGGACAATATTCTTTCTTTTATTGCTTATAAGGAAGCAAGCAACAGCAACAGTTATGCAGAATATACATGATTCTAGTGTTTTATTCAATTCTTTGTGTTAATAGCATAGCCAGTTCGTTACTCATGTATCATTCTCGTAGCATCTCATTACTCAAGTATTCATTACTTATACATTATCAAACGAAGGGACGTTATCAATTCATTTCAAGCATCAAGTCGCATTAGCAGTTCGAGTATGATTCATTCAGTAGTTCAATAATTCTTAACATAAGCATCTCTATTATTCGGCAACCAAAACAAGGGACCTTTAGGGACAATTCATAGTATTACATTATTCCATTTATTAAGCATGCAGGAATAAGGAGGAAGGAGGACAGTTCCACTTGCCTTGCATAACAGTCTTTCTGCTCCAATCCTACTAAGCGTAGCTCCACCAGCGAGCCACGTTCCAATACCCATTCCGTCTAGCCAGCTAAGAAAGACTGCATCAGTCTCAATTCTTCTGATCTCCAACATAAGTCACGGTCCAATATTCTGATCCCATCCAACAAGCCAACCAAATGCCTCGCGCGGAGCGGGGTATTACATTAAATGTCTACATGGCTTGGGTTTTGGTTTGGGTCCAGTCCAGGCTGAGTCGGTACAACCGGGTCTCCTAAAAAGTCATTAATCTTAATAATAAATAATTAAATTATTTATAGGGGTCGGGTCACAACTTGGCCTGGTTTTCCTAGTTAGGATACACCTATGGCTCGGCCTTTCCTACCCTGGCTAAAATACTAGTCAAAGCACTCGACTACACTCTCCGTACCATAATTTCTAGTTATCTTGTACTCCAAATCTCAACCATGACTAAAGCCTTCTATTATAATAACTATTTAATTAAATATTTATAAAATTCCAAAAATCACCATTTAATTCACATAAATAAAAATATTTTTCAAATTTTTGGGAAGAGAGGTTACAAATCTACCAACCTTAGAAATAAATTTGTCATCGAATTTAAAGACTACTAGGATAGACGAACTTGGTTGATCGGTGAAAAGATAGAAAGTTTTTAGGATAATAAAATATTGATCAAATATGTGAAAATAAAAAGAAAAAAAATTAGGGTTAGGATTAGGGTTTCAAAAATTAGGGATTAGGGTTAGGATTTTAGATTAGGAAATTGGTTCATGGATTTTGGAAATTAGTGTTAGGGATTTGGATGATTAGGGATTTTGGGAACTAGGGACATATGGAGAAAATAAAAGGAGCCTCCCCTTTTATATAGATGGGGTTTCCTAGATTGATAAGGATAGAAAATCCAAATTTTTTTTTCATAAATATAAGAAAATCAATCAATCTATGATCGATCAAATCTATTCTTGATCAACATAGTTATTCAAAGATAGTTTAAAATAATTTTCAAACTGATTACATAATATTAAAATACCTTTATAAATTTAAATCTAGCCTTATAATAATAATAATATAAATTAGTATTTCATATCATCCAAATATTTGAACAATATTTCTATAAATTCTAAACAAAATATTGGTAAATCCTTTCATTTCAAAGTATCTATAATATAATTTAAGAAAAAAAGAAAATTTTTAATTAGAAAAATATTTAAAACTACAACTAAAATAAATAAAATAAAAAATTTGAAAACTCAGGAAGTGGGCTTACATATCTACCCACCTTAGAAAATATTTTATCCTAGAAATTTCAAAGGCCACGATTAGGTATGACTAAGAGTATAATCAAGAAATAAAATTTCAATCGATACAAATAAGAATGACAATTGATATAATCAAGAGAATGATATGATTCATGATCAAATTAGTCATGCATAATCGCAGATAAAATCAAAATAATAAACAAAAGAAGAATACAGTTGGCACGATCAAAATATATTATGATTGAGTCACGATCCTAAAGCCTAGAACTTAAATAAGGTGTGAGCTAATTTGGTATTTTATTGGGAAAAGGATTAGGTCTTAAAAAAGGATATGATTTAAATATGTTAACTAATAAAGGTACTAAAATTTGACAAGACTTGAAAGAACAATAGACATGTGACTTAAAAATAGAATTGATGAAGATAAGGACAACCTACAGCTCATAGATACTCGTATAGCCTCAATCTCTGGTCGTTTTAACTATACAAATAGTATTTCTTTATCAACTATGAATCATCAATACAACTTCTCGCCAACATCCTCTAAAATATCCCTAGCCTATTCTAACCATGATGATAACATCTATAAGGATATACTAAAATGGGATGAGTAGAATACCTGCATCTACCTGAATGGCCAAGAGTAACTACTGCTGGAATCATATATGCATAGTCAACGATCAAAATTTAGGCAAAGTCTAAACATGTTTAAAATCACTTAGATGCAACTAGGAGGCAGTCACGATAGTCATGATTAAAATTAAAAAAGATGACACGAGCATGAATAAGGTCAAAATAGTCATGATCGTAGTGAAATGAAAATATAAACATTAGCAGTAATTGAGTCAAAGTATAGGCACGATTATGATTATAGCCAAATAGTTTAGTCACGATCAAAGTTGTTTAGGAACGATTAAAATTCAAATTGTTGGCACGATTAACTCGATTAACTATTTAGGCAAAATTATTTAGGCACGATTATAGAATGAAAATCTAGAAAATATATGAATTGACACGATCGAAGTAAAATCAAAATAGTCTAGTTGCGATCAAAAGTCTTTTAGGGTGATCCAAATCGAAATCGTTTTTGCACGATTCAATTATGTAGGCATGATCATAGAATCATAATATAGGTATGATTATGAATCTAGTAGAAGGAATTAAAAAATAGGTTTAAATGATTTCTAGGAAGACAAATGACAATTTGAAAATAGAAAGATAAAAAGGAAAGGTTCAAGAAATAAAATGATAAGAATTAAATCAAATTTAAGCGAGGGTTCATGAAATTGTGAACCTTGAAGATCGATAGTCACATGCGAAAAAGGACGTAGTCTGTATAATATTCAAAAGTAGTATGTATATATGAAGTCGCTTGACCAATAATTTATGCCTCGCTAGTATACACTTGGCTGCAGTAAACCCTTGGTTTCGTGACTCAAATATGATATGATATCGAATATTTTATTAACTTTATCCAACCTTGGCATAATAACTCAAAGATCAAATAGGATAATTAAGTCATATTTTTAATGATATTCGGTAACTTATGCTTACTTGAAATACTTCAACTTAGGGATCATGCAACGCCAGTGCGCTGCTGGCTGCAGTTAACCCACAGTCTCGATAATTCAAATAAATGACGACAGTGCACTGCTGTCTTGCCATTGTAAGTCAACGAATATTCTTCCAACTATATCCATACGAATTTCAAAGGAGCTTCTAGAATTTCAACAAGTTGATCATGATAGAAAAAAAAGTATATGTTCTTGAAGAAAAATATCAATTTTGAAATTCAGATTATTGATTTAGGAAGAATATGATAAAAAATAAGAGAAATATAAATTTCTATTTCTATTTCTCTAATATTCAAGATCGAGGGGAATATGTATATATCTTGAATTTCAACAAATATAACACGAAATAAATATATGGTTTGTTCGATCATGTTAGGCTCAAACACAATGAATGAAATTAAAATATTGACTTTTAGAAAAATAGATTACTATGGCTAATGGAAAATAAATAGGCAATACGACTTTTATGATATGATGATGGTGATTAGAGGGGAGAAAATAAAATTGCACAAATGATTAGGAAATGAACCCTAGGGAGGCCTAAATTACCAAAGTCAACCCACCTTGGGTAATACCCTCGTATTAAATACAACAATATACTTCTAGGAGAATCTCTTCAAGTATCTAATAGGAATTTAATAAATCCCTACCTAAATCACATGGCCTATATAGCAACCTTAACTATCCAATAGTCAAAAAGGATAAGGGTCTCCTAGTCTTAGTCATTCTTCTAAATCGATCCTAATTATGAAAGAGCATTTCCTAGTCGCAAGCTCGCAGTAGTACGACTAAAATAGCACTACCACGAGTTTGTAATCTGTTACGAAAACTGACCTGCATGGGCCACCACAAAAATTTGTCACGACCCGCACCCGCTTTTCGGGATACGAGTGCGTGTCTAAGCCAGCCTACGCCGCAGTGTCGGCGGTAAAATGCTGTCCAGGCCATAATAAAATAAAATGCTCATAAAATAATTATTATTTCTCATTCACAATAACTAAATTATTCTATAATATTTTAAAGTTTATATTTAATCCAAGTACAATGTCTCACGGAATAAAAAATAAAACCACTAATCTATCTAACTATCTACTAGTCTTCTAGGTTGACCTCAGTACAAATCCATGTCTCCTAGTGATCCAAGGCATAATGTAGCAGATGACTAATCTGAAAAATAAGGTTTCCAGTCAAGAATGGAATGATTACATTCTAACATCAGTTCCAATAATTGACAAAATCTATAAAACTGTAAATAATATTGAAATACATGATGGGTGGATAAACATAGAATCATGGGATGAACATGTGAGTAAAAACAGAAGAACAAGGTAATAAAGACAATGAAGTAACAATAATAAATGAATAAAACATGAACAGTAATGTAGCAAGGCTGTATCTTACTAGTGAGTTGAAATACCACTTTCAACATATAAACGGCTACGGGGTAAATCTGGTACATCGTACGTGGATTGTACGACTGCTATCAGACACGATCAGACAAATAGGATATTTTTTGATATATTTACATGTCTACTAATATATTTCCCGCCCGACTAGTACTCATGGATTCAAACAGGCAACGAACACGGTAAAACATTGGTCACGAACAACTTGTAAGGAATCCATAACTACTTCCTCGTGTAACCAACGTGTCAAAAATCAACAGAAAATTAATGTAAGACAATACTACATACACGAATCATAGAATTTATCAAGTATGAAACTATTAGAAAATGTACTCGCCTGGGGACCTTTGTTGGTGAAACCGATAATACCAACCACTCAGTGAGCCACAAAAGTCAAACTCGCACAAAAGTCTCTGGATGCTGAAACAAACATCACTAATGTGTTTGTTATAAAAGAAATGTCTAAGAATGCTTATACAAAAGTTCAATTCTAGACACATGAGCAAAATCATAATTTTGGGTCAAAACTTGTCCGCCGTTAGACCCATTTTGTACCAAAATGTGTGTCAATACCTACGATCTCTAAAGTCATCAAACTATATTTATAGGTCCGGTTTGACGATGTGAACCCAACCGTTGGTCCAAAGTTAGATTTCGGTGGACCGTGCACAAATTTGTCCGTTGGATTGGGTCGTATGCCCGCAAAAATAGTGTTCCGGTCAACCTTCTCAGAATCGGACTAAACTTGGCACACATGACCAAAAAAATGACACGGTCCTGTTAGTTCAAGTTTTGTCTCGAGATGACAAACATGTACAAAGTTATGGACTAGTTTGCAAAGGGGCTGATACGGGGTATCTCGACGGATACGCCAACAAAATCGAGTTTTGTCGTGCATGCATAACAAAATTGAGTTCCGTCGAATCCCACAAGTCAAAATATCCATACACGTCACCAAAATGTTTGTCAGTACCTACGGTCTCTAAAGTCATCAAACTATGTCTATAGGTCCGGTTTGACGATGGGAACCCAACCGTTGGTCCAAAGTTAGATTTCGGTGGACCGTGCACAAATTTGCCCGTTGGATTGGGTCGTATTCTCGCCAAAATAGTGTTCCGGTCAACCTTCTCAGAATCGGACTAAACTTGGCACACATGACCAAAAAATAACACGGTCATGTTGGTGCAAGTTTCGTCTCTAGATGACGAACATATACGAAGTTATGGGCTAGTTTACAAAGGGGCTGATACGGGGTATCTCGACGGATACGCCAACAAAATCGAGTTTTGTCGTGCATGCATAACAAAATTGAGTTCCGTCGAATCCCATACGTCAAAAAATATCCATACACGTCTTTTGATGCTTATGGTTTGCGACCACGTCGTCCGGTTTGTCGGGACGTACTGTCACGCCCCGATTCCGTCGAATCGATAGTCGTCCCCCGGGCGTGATGCCGTACGAACCTAATTTACGCTCGCACAAGGCATAGTCATAAGGTGATCCGAGACACAAGATCTAAGAGAGTACGTAGATAATTTAATTCACACAATAAGTAAAGAAAACTTGATCTTTATTGATAATGAACATCTTTTACAGACTTCGACACACGACTCATTGCCGCACGGGCTACAACATGACTCGATTACAAAAGAATGCCGATGAGATAGCCGTTCCATACATTGCACACATCCCTCAATATACACAAAGTACTCCAGTGACCTGGATGGGAGGGACGCTGAGTCATCTTCCTTGGACTGTCGAGAGCCTTCAAAAGGGGAGTCGCAGAGAAAGTCTTCGACGTACCGTCGAAGCTTCAAAATCACGAACGCCGCCGAGCTAGCTGGCGATTCCTTCCTGATTCACGGGACCTGCAAAGAGCGAGGATCAGCACGAACACATGTACTGGCGAATGGCAAATTAAATCCAAGCTCTGCATTTGATTCAAGAAATTTCATAAACATGTTAGCTAGCTATTTCAATGATCTTTCTAACCGTCCTGCTCGATTTGCATGTTAACATGTTTTGAGGCAAGCATATGAAATTGTATAACATTAAGCAACTATCACATTCATCCCGTGTCCCATGCACTTGTTAAGTAGTAAAAAAGGGGTGTGAAGGCCACTGGCAATGTCAAGCCATCGCGGACTATAGCTGGGTTAGACAGCGACCCTTTCGCGTCGGGTAGCGAGCCCTGTGCGAAAGTTCCCGCCTAACTCGTGCCGATGAAGGGCTGGCGCTTGCTATAAATACGTTTCTCCTGGACCGAATCGGTCCTTTGGCCTAGGTAACCGTTCGAGGAAACTACACCTTGTCGACAAGTTGTCCAATGATCGTTTTGCTTACTTAGCCGTATCGTTGCGATAAACGTTAATCGATTCATTCATTGCTTTGTATATGCTAAGTGGATTTGCATAAGGAATATGTATTATATTTACAATACCAGTAGTTGATAACAAGTGTTTCGTGAAGAATCGTGCTACAATTTCTTTGATTCTACACTATTATGACAAGCATTTATTTTACTTCACATGTTGAGTTTTGAAGTAGAGGGACGGGGTGAAGGAGGTCAGCCACTCGCCTTAGCCATGCTTCAAGCGAGCGACCGGTTGGCTGCGCTGACGTCGCCTACGCGATCACCTGCAATCGCATAAGCAACTGATTAGAACACTGTATAATTCAAGGAATTTCGATATGAATACGAAGCTCGAAAATGCAAGTCACGAAAACTCATTCGGAAAACATTCACGAAAACACATTTACGAAAACCAAAGCCAAAGCCAAATCAAGTGCGGTATAAAAATTAGAGCAACGAGAGGTCTCTCCCGACTCAGCCGCAGAGCCAATCCTCGAGGCGCAACCCGCTAAATATAGGACTTGGTTTCGAAGAAGCCATTCCATAACGTGGAATGGATCTTAATTCAACCGTTCCCGTTCGATCGACCCGGCCAATTTCGACCTATCGGTCCCGACCGAATCGATAGCGACAGTGTTCCTTTCTCGTGCACCCCGTAGACAAAAATGGGGCACGATGTAGGGGTGGGGCACTACACCATAACCAACTAATAAAAAGTTTCATCCTCGAAACTTAAAGATAGAACCTACCTCTACGAGAACAATGAAGGAAATTTCTCCTTCATTTCTGATTCAAGCTCCCACGTCAACTCTTCGACCGAATGGTTCCTCCAGAGGACGCAGACGAGAGGGATCGCTCGATTGTGCAGCAGCTTATCCTTGTGTTCCATGATTTGAACTGGCTCTTCAACGTAGGATAAGTCGGACTTTAGCTCCAGCTGGCCAAAATCTACCATATGTCTCGGGTCATGCACGTACTTCCGCAGTTGAGAGACATGGAAGACATTGTGTACACCTTCAAGCGCTGGCGATAAGGCAATTTTATAGGCCACTAGGGCGACCCGTTCAAGTATTTCTAACGGCCCAACGAATCTCGAACTCAACTTCCCCTTTGCGCCGAACCGAGTAACTCCCCGCATCGGCGACACTTTGAGAAATACGTGATCATCTTCTTGAAACTCGAGGGGTCGACGATGAACGTCCGCATAGCTTTTCTGACGACTCTGCGCAGTCTTTAGTCTTTCTCGAATGAGCCAAATTTTCTGCACGGTCTGTTCTACCAGTTCTGGGCCGAGAATCTGCCGCTCTTTGACTTCGTCCCAGCAAATGGGTGATCGGCACTTACGTCCATACAAGGCTTCATACGGTGCCACTTGAATGCTGGATTGATAGCTGTTGTTGTATGCGAATTAGGCCAGAGGTAGATGATTGTCCCAGCTTGATTTGAAGTCAATTGTGCAGAGTCATAGCATGTCTTCGAGAATCTGATTGACGTGCTCCATTTGGCCGTCAGTCTGAGGATGGTGAGCCGAGCTGAACTGTAACTTGGTACCCAGCGCCGACTGAAGGCTACTCCAGAATCGTGACATGAACCATAAATCTCGATCAGAGATGATGGATACTGGAACTCCGTGCAGCCGTACTATCTCATCAATATATATCTGCGCCAGGCGATCAACGCTCCAAATAACTTTGATGGCAATAAAGTGCGCTGACTTGGTTAATCGATCGACGATGACCCAGATGGCATCATTTTCTCGCGACATCTTTGGCAGACCAACAATAAAATCCATGCACACGTGCTGCCACTTCCATTCTGGAATCGCCAGATTCTGTATCTCCCCACCTGGTCTCTGGTGCTCAGCTTTCACCTGCTGACAAGCCATGCATTATGACACGAAAAGTGCCACATCTCTTTTCATCCCGTGCCACCAGAAGTTTGTGCGGAGGTCCTTATACATCTTCGTACTTTCGGGATGCAAGGTGTACTTCGCGTAGTGCGCCTCCGACAATATCTCCTTTCTAAGTTCTGAATCATCCGGAACGCATAGCCTACCCCTCAATCGAAGCATGCCGGTCTCGTCTTTCGCAAAGTCGGTCGTCCTGCCCGTCGAGATTAGATCTCGTATTTTCTTCAGGTATGGATCGTCCTTCTGAGCGGTCTTGATCTATTCAAGCAAGCTCGGCTCTAACTGCAACTTTGCCAACTGCATATTCCAGAATCGGACTCGGAGTTCGATGCCCATCTCTTCTAGGTCGCGTAGCAGTCTACGGTCGATGGATAGCAAAGCTATGTACTTCCGACTCAGAGCGTCCGCCACAACATTTCCCTTTCCCGGCGTATAGTCGATAGTCAAGTCGTAATCCTTGATCAGTTCAAGCCAGTGCCTCTGCCGCAAGTTCAGTTCCCTCTACGTGAATAGATACTTGAGGCTCTTGTGATCGGTGTAGATCGTGCACGCCACGCCATAGAGGTAGTTACGCCACAATTTCAACGCAAACACAATCGCCGCTAACTCCAGGTCGTGCGTGGGATAATTCTTCTCGTGCGACTTTAGCTGTCGGGAAGCAAAAGATATCACCTTGTTCTGCTGCATCAACACACACCCCAAGCCTTGACCGAATGCGTCGCTGAATATCTGGAAACCCTCAGTCCCTTCTGGAAGTGCGAGTATCGGGGCCGAGATGAGCCGTTGCTATAATTCTTGGAATGAAGCTTCGCAGTCGTCTGACCAGTCAAATGCGACTCCTTTCTGGGTGAGGCGAGTCAGGGGCGATGCGATCTTCGTAAAGTCTTTCATGAAGCGTCGATAATATCCCGCTAAGCCAAGGAAACTTCGAATCTCGCTAACGGACGTTGGCCGCTTCCAATCGACGACGGATTCAACTTTCTTCGGGTCGACCATAATACTTTCAGCTGAAATGATGTGTCCGAGGAATGCGACGCTACTCAGCCAAAATTCACATTTGCTTCACTTTGTGTACAACTGATTCTCTCGAAGGGTCTGAAGCACGGTCCGTAGATGCTCAGTGTGTTGCTGCTTGCTCTTCGAGTAGACGAGTATGTCGTCGATGAAGACTACTACGAATTTGTCGAGGAATGGTCGAAACACTCGATTCATTAAATCCAAGAAAGCAGCAGTGGCATTCGTTAGGCCAAACGACATTACCAGGAACTCGTAATGACCGTATCGAGTGCGAAAGACAGACTTCGGCACATCGTCTGGCTTGATCTTGAGTTGATGGTAACCCGAACGCAGATCAATTTTATAGAACACCGTAGCTCCTTGAAGCTGATCAAACAGATCGTCTATGCGGGGCAGGGGTATTTGTTCTAGACAGTGGTTTTATTCAGCTCGCGGTAGTCGATACAAAGACGTATAGAGCCATCATTCTTCTTGACAAACAGTACGGGCGCTCCCCATTGCGAGACGCTGGGTCGAATGAATCTCTTGTCGAGCAATTTTTGTAACTGCACCTTGAGTTCTTTAAGCTCTGCAGGGGCCATTCTGTACGGGGCTTTCGAGATCAGTCGAGTGTCAAGGAAGGTATCGATAGTGAACTCAATCTCTCGATCGGGCGGCACGCCGGGCAGCTCGTCCGGGAACACATCGGGGAATTCTGCCACAACGTCGGTCTGACCCGCGTTTGCACCATCCTGTCACATGTTTCGAACGGAAGCTAGATAGCCTTCGCACCCGGAATGCAACATCCGTCAAGCAGATATTGTGGAGATCACCATGCAGGTCGGCAACGACTCACCACATGAGTAGCAGAATTCAGGCACTCCAGGTATGCAGAATGTGACCTTCTTTTCAGCGCAGTCTATGGTTGCGTTGCACGGACCGAGCCAATCCATCCCCAGAATGATATCGTAGTCCTTAATATTTAGAACTATCGTATCGAGACTGACCTTTTGACCACCTATATAGATGATTCCGTCTCCGCAGACTAAATTTGGAAGTAGTGGCATGTCCGACGGTATGTTAACCGTGAGATCGAGGCCCAGTGGTGTCAAGGAGAATTTTTGCTCGACGGTAAAGTCTGTCGATATAAAACTATGCGTGGCACCTGAATCAAACAATACATGAGCAAGTTTATTATTGAATTACAGTATACCTGTCACGACTGTATCAGATGCGAACGCTTCGTCGCGAGTCATGGCGTAGACGCGGCCCTGAGCATTGGGGCGACGGTCTTGGCCATTCTGTTGTGCGGTCGGAGGAGCCCGACGTACTTGGCCTCGATTTTGTTGGTATTGGTGGGGGCGCTGGTTTGACTTCTTCGGACAGTCGCATAAGATATGGTCTTTTTGGCCGCACGCGAGGCACGCACTGTTCTTCAATCGGCACTCGTTGATCAAGTGCCCCACTTTGTGACAGAAAGTGCTGACTACTCGATCCTTCGTCAGGTTGTCGCCTTCGTTGCCGCAGTTTTTATGCTTATGTGCGTTGTAGCCTCCCTCATTACTATGGCATTTGTTATTAAAGTGAACAGCGCCGGTAGTAGTAGAAGGATACTCGGACTCCAGACGGATGGTGTGGTTGAGTGCCTCGCCCACAGTTTTGTATTCACCCACCGAAACGTGAGCGCGGATAGTGGAACGTAGACCCACTTCAAATCGTCGAGCTCGACTTGCAGTGGTAGGTAGGAAGTCTCCAACAAACTTGGCCAGTTTGTTGAATTTGGCCGCATATTGTCGTACCGTCATATTCTCTTGCCTTAACTACATAAACTCGTCTTCTTTTTCCTGTTGCACGGCTGCAGAAAGATATTCAGTCTCGAACGCCTTTTTGAATGTCGCCCATGAGATCGCCGCCGTCTCGTCTTCACGTCGAATAGCCCGTTTCTGTACATCCTACCAATCGTGCGCGTTCATTCGAAGTAGAAGTTGAGCACACGCAACTTTCTTTGAGTCCTCGACACCCAGAAGCTCGAACTTATCTTCCAGCTCCTCCAGCCAGTCGATCACCACCGAGGGATCTTCTTTACCGTTGAAGGAAGTGCGGCAGCTTTTAGTGAATTTTACACGTCGAAGTTAGAACTTCTCGGTGCCGCAGTTGAGAGCACGGGCGCCTCTGGTTCAGCTTCGTTGGATCGAACCGCAGGCTGGGTCACGACAGGTATCGTCGTAGAATTGTTGTTGTTGCCCACGACCGACTGTACGATTTGCTGAAGGGTATTCAGCTGCTGCTGCTTCAGCTTGAATTGAGCCTCGAACCGATTCTCAAATTGGGTCTGACGAGCCTCCGCTTGCTAACGATGGAGCTCGTTTTGACGTTGCTGCATTTCAAGCATCTGCAGCATACGTTGCATCGGGTCGCCGGAAGGTCCGACTGCGATAGGCGTCACTCCCGTTGGGTTAGCAGAATGCTCGGGTCTGGAAGCACTCGAGCCGCTGGAAGCGCTCGTTTCGTCTTCCGCCTGAGCTCCCGTAACTGCAGGAAAAAAAATGCAACTCTCGTTAGTTTCAGAAAATATCCTGGGTTCAGCATATGGAACAACTCATCTTATCGACACGAGATCAACGGTTGGAGACTAGAACTCGACATTGAAGGCCAATGATGTAAAGCCGTGCACTGATACCATTATGTCATGCCCTGATTCTGTCGAATCGATAGTCGTCCCCCGGCGTGATGCCGTGTGAACCTAATTTGCGCTCGCACAAGGTATATTCATATGGTGATCCGAGACACGAGATCTAAGAGACTACGCAGACAAATTGATTCACAGAATAAGTAAAGAAAACTTAATCTTTATTGATAATGAACATCTTTTACAGACTCCGACACAAGACTCATTGCCGTACGGACTACAACATGACTCGATTACAAAAGAGTGCCGATGAGATAGCCGTTCCATACATTGCACACATCCCTTAATATACACAAAGTACTCCAGTGACCTGGATGGGAGGGACGCTGAGTCATCTTCCTTGGACTGTCGAGAGCCTTTAAAAGGGGAGTCGCAGAGAAAGTCTTCGACGCACGGCCGAAGCTTCAAAATCACGAACGTCGTCAAGCTAGCTGGCGCGTCCTTCCTAATTCGCGGGACCTGCAAAGAGCGAGGATCAGCACGAACACATGTACTGACGAATGGCTAATTAAATCCAAGCTCTGTATTTGATTCAAAAAGTTTCGTAAACATGTTAGCTAGCTATTTTAATGATCTTTCTAACCATTCTACTCGATTTGCATGTTAACATGTTTTGAGGCAAGCATATGAAATTGTATAATATTAAACTATCACATTCATCCCGTGTCCCGTGCACTTGTTAAGCAGTAAAAAAGGGGTGTGATGGCCACTGGCAATGTCAAGCCATCGCGGACTATAGCTGGGTTAGACGACGACCCTTTCGCGTCGGGTAGCGAGCCCTGTGCGAAAGTTCCCGCCTAACTCGCGCCGATGAAGGGCTGGCGCTTGCTATAAACACGTTTCTCCCGGGCCGAATCGGTCCCTTGGCCTAGGTAACCGTTCGAAGAAACTACACCTTGTCGACAAGTTGTCCAATGACCGTTTTGCTTACTTAGCCGTATCGTTGCGATAAACGTTAATCGATTCATTCATTGCTTTGCATATGCTAAGTGGATTTACATAAGGAACATGTATTCTATTTCTAATACCAGCAGTTGATAACAAGTGTTTCGTGAAGAATCGTGCTACGATTTTTTTGATTCTACACTATTATGACAAGCATTTATTTTACTTCACATGTTGAGTTTTGAAGTAGAGGAACGAGGTGAAGGAGGTCAGCCACTCGCCTTAGCCTTGCTTCAAGCGAGCGACCGGTTGGCTGCGCTGACGTTGCCTACGCGATCATCTGCAATCGCATAAGCAACTGATTAGAATACTATATAATTCAAAGAATTTCGATATGAATGCGAAGCTCGAAAATGCAAGTCACGAAAACTCATTCGAAAAACATTCACGAAAACGCATTTAAGAAAACCAAAGCCAAAGCCAAATCAAGTGCGGCATGAAAATCAGAGCAACGGGAGGTCTCTCTCGACTCAGCCGCAGAGCCAATCCTCGAGGCGCAACCCGCTGAATATGGGACTTGGTTCCGAAGAAGCCATTCCATAACGTGGAATGGATCTTAATTCAACCATTTCCGTTCGATCGACCCGGCTGATTTCGACCTATCGGTCCCGACCGAATCGATAGCGACAGTGTTCCTTTCTCGCACACTCCGTGGACGAAAACGGGGCACGATGTAGGGACGGGGCACTACACTTACGTCATATCGAAAAATTTATTAAAATTTACTTTTTTTGAAAGCTAATTTTCCTAATTTTTGAAACTGATTTAACAATAATATAATAATCAAAAAATAAAACCAAAAGTGGGGTGTTAATCTCCTATAGGTTGTGTGTAATTCTATTCAAACGGATTTGGAAACTGTTGATGGTTTGGCTGAAAATGGCCTTTCAATATAGGGTTTCAAACTAGAAAAATGTTCCATTTTGACCAGTTTTTCATCAATATTTGGGCTCACTTTACGATGCATACAGCATGAATAAAAATAAACTACTTAAAGAACATGGGACTTGGTTAGGTTGTCTATGCACCTGATCAATTGGTTCGACAAATGGTCGAACGGGGTGGAAGATATCGCGTCGCAAAGTTGAGGCGTTCGTTGTCGCTACTGTTGTTGATACGGCTCTGTTTTGCTGCTATTACAGCGGATAGTACCCCTATTGTCGGCCGTGTGTGGCCCTGCTGGACCGTCGATGGTGGTCAAAAGCGGCACATGATTGGGGCAGACGGGGGTACGTGGTTAGGGTTTCTAACTTTCCTTTCCTTGGTTTATATAGGGGTCGGCTTTAGAATTGCAGGGAGTTGGAGAAGCAAGGCTCGGAAGGGGCTGCTCTCCCGTCAGTCATCGTAAAGTCTGGTTAGAAAGTCTTCCGATGGTCGGTTCTGCCATGGATAGCTACCAATCGAGGAGTCGGCGTCTCGCGGCGAGTTGGCATCGATCACAAGACGGTGTTGAGTCACGCGCTTGGACTGTCGGGGTTGGCTTGCCAAGTTGTGGTGGATACGAGATGGTCCAGGGATGACGGAGGATGGTTTGATCATCGGTGATGGGGTTAAACACGGAGGAGATATATGGGGGTGATACTGATCACACACATGCATGCGACTGGGGAAGCAAGGAGGACGGGTTGGCGATGGTGTGTTGTCGTTAGAAAGGAGACATGGTTTCTCACGGTTGAAGGCAGCTAAGGGGAAGAAATAACTTTTTTTTCTTTTTTCTATATATATATATATATATATATATATATATATATATAAACCTAATATATACCATATATATAAGAAATTTATTTATCATATTTATAAATAACATATTAATTTAATGGTCGTCTACATATTTATCATATATGTATGCCTATTGCATATATAGAGTATATATACTCGGTATGCATATAACAATAATATATATTTTTATATTTGTATATAAGTATTTAGCTACAACTACATAACTGTATTTAACCTATTAATTCCAAAAATCTAAAAAATGTTATGGGACATGTTATGTATTTCCAAAAATAATATATCCAATAAATGTCAAATAATATTGATATTACATATACATAACAACTATTTAGGAAAATATTTATAGACCATTTTAAAATAGGTACGAAATATACACTCAAATTATATATATCAACATGGACGTCTTTGGATGCGTTGAATGTCTACGTGGCTTGGGTTTTGGTTCGGGTCAGTCCAGGCTAAGTTAGTACAACCGGATCTCCTAAAAAGTCATTAATCTTAATAATAAATAATTAAATCATTTA
Organism: Iris pallida; assembly: GCA_029216955.1. Classification (NCBI taxonomy): domain Eukaryota; kingdom Viridiplantae; phylum Streptophyta; class Magnoliopsida; order Asparagales; family Iridaceae; genus Iris; species Iris pallida. The sequence goes on along the minus strand of JANAVB010016197.1, from coordinate 8,478,063 downwards.
TATGGGTTGGGACACAACTTGGCCTGGTTTTTCAAGTTAGGACACACCTATGGCTCGGCCTTCCTTACCACAGCTAAAACACTAGTCAAAGCACTCGACTACACTCTCCGTGCCATAATTCTTAGTCATCTTGTACTCCAAATCTCAACCATAACTAAAGCCTTCTATCATAATAACTATTTAATTAAATATTTATAAAATTCCAAAAATCACCATTTATTTCAAATAAATAAAAATATTTTTTTAAAATTTTCGGAAAGAGGGGTTACAATAGTTTGCTTAGACGATAATCCTTTCAGTTCGGGTATCGAGCCCTACTGAAAGTTCCCGAAACACCTATGTTGGCACGTAGCACAGCTATCCATGTTCCTCCTAGGTTGAATTAGTCCTATGGCCTCGATGTCACTCTCCGTTCCTGGTATACATATTTTTCTACATTATTTATGTACATGGTATCTGGTATATGTAACATGTGTACATGATTTCTGTATTTGCACCTGATCATGGCATGGAACAGTGTCTCGTCGTAGAGTAGTGTACCACCCCTTATCCTTGTCTGGTTGTAGGTGCGGTTCATTGCTTCGATGATGAATATAAGTCCCCTAATTTTTTGATAATATTTTTTATTTTTTGTATTTATTTAATATGGATATTTAATAATAAACTATATTTTATGATCAATAATGACTATTGTAGTACTTTATCATAGTTTTGATTTTTGAAGCACGTTAATTATCAATTTCTTAAATCTAGTCCCATCATCGTATTTTATACAAGTCTACCTTCAGTTTGATATATCATGTCTCATCCAAATATGTTTTCTTGTGCTATATTTTTCATGTATAACTTTAGGGGTAAAATAGTTATTTTAGTCTACCGTAAAATTTGACTAGCTTTCCAAATAGCAATTAAGGCCCAATTTCGATCCAAATCATTTGATCCAATATATGGTTTTGACCTACTTTGAGCCTACTACATACATGCCAATGGTGTTCCACTCAATTGAGTTTTTATGTGGTATTTATTTTCAAATGGCACACAAGACCCATTAACTAGTTTTTCGGAGTCAATTTCAATTCCATAAACCCTATAGGCCTAGAACTAGTTCAATTAGCCTTGATTGAGCCTATAATAGGTTACCATAACTAATTAGGATAAATTTATATTAATTTTTAGAGGATTTTGTACAGCCATAATAGATTTGAAACAACCCACCATTGACTATCTAAATTAGGAAACCTATTAATTACCTATTGATTCAAATATGCATATATTTCAAATGGTGCAACCAAATCTTCCCAAGCTTTCCTAAAATATTTCTTAGAAAAACCCTAACATTTATATTCCTAAAACCTTATATTTTAGTTGCTACCTCCCCAAAAAGATTCCAATCCCAAAATTCTGTCCCAGCCTTGGCCGCCGACATCACCTTATGGCGTACCGACAGTTTTGACCCCTTCCCGACATCTCGTGATGCTCTATGAATATTCGAAGCAAAGCTAACATGACCCTTTAAAATTCTATCAACCCCCATACGTTTACAATCCTTTCTAGTACACCAAAATAGTCCTACAAGTCAACCAAAGTTTAGGATCCAAGTCTGAATTCGTTCCAGCAGGAATGTTATTTTGTATCTTGGATTTCATGTACTTTTCGACCTCATATTTTCATGAAACCAAAATTAATAGAAATATATCTGTCCCCCAGGACCCCCCTTTCCTGTTTAGCACACCTACTTGACTACCCGGCCGGGCATGTTTATATAATAACGGAGGGGCTTTAGCCGCTCGCTTTTGCTCGCTATACCCGTACTTAAACTACCATATTTTTTTAGCGGTCTATTTTCATGTCCAATTGGCCACCCACACAATTCCAAACGGTTTGGCCGAAGCGTCCGTTCTACAAAAAGGTGTCCAGAACAGACCAGTTCTGTTGTTAGCCAATTTTTGTCCATTTTTGGGCCACTATAACCTTACTTATATTTTTGGTAAGAAAATAGACTTCCAAAGCTTTCCAACACGTATACATTTGCAGAATTTTGGTTTCTTTTGTTATTATTAAAAATTCGAACGTTTTACCGTAATATTGAACCACCAAAATCCATGAGTTCTACGTGTCCAATTGATTTGAAACTTCGTATACCATCTCCAAAAGAATTGTTGTGCATGCTTTGATAAGAAAAACGTATTTTTTTTACATAATTAATAGTATTTTTTCTAGAATTGATATTTATCAAGAATTTGATATTTCGGGAGCCAAACCATGGAACAAGTCTATGCATGTTGATATAGAATCGATATAAAACTTGTGTACATATTCTTCTTTAAACAAATTATACTAATTCTTATTATAGAATATTTATAAATATTCTTCCAGAATTAAAATTGATATTTTTGTGTTAACAATATATTACTTTTATAGGTAGATTTAATACTATATATGTTATAGTAAGTAGAGTAGTCAATATGACTAGTTTTGGTATTAATATATTATTAATGTCTATATATGGTAAGTCTATATATAGTAAGTTATTAGTGTATTATTAATAGTAAAATATTTATTATAGGCATACGTGACGGAGGTAGCGAGGACCTTGGAGCCGACCGTCGTACTCATAGTTAGAAGTTACAGGCAAGTGTACGTTATCAATGTTCCAGTTTTTTATTATTATTATTATTTCTTTATTGTTATATTTTATTTCTTGTTATAACATTATGGAGGTAGGATCAGTTGGTACATAGCGTCCGAGGGTTACTCGGGTGCCGATGTCAGTATATTGATATCAGGTATCAACCCTAGGCATTCCTGTTCATTGACACGATGGACCACATAACACAGACACGATGGATGAAAATGATATGATACGGAGTCTGACATGAGATATTCGTGGCTAGGGACTCTTTGATAGCATGTAGTACTAGCTCGCGTGACTTATTACTGATACATGATTCATACGTGACTCGACTTGTTAGTTTTAGAGCATGGGATGGGGAGGACTCTACCAAAATATTCGGCCGTCTAGACTTATGATCATGCTTCCATATTTGAGACTTGGTTATTCTACTCATGGTCATGGTCTCTGTAGCAGAGCCACATTATTGATTGATTGTTTGCTTATCGGTATCACAACACGGTGCCATGGGTGATTGTCCATACGGCTGGACCTGTTATTAGGATTGTCCTTAACTGCATATTTATACTTAGACTAGTTATAGTATATACCTTTTATTTATTTATTTTTTTACTATTATACTGGCATATTTTTCTGTACCTTGCTATGTCCTCTGAGGACGTGGTAATATCTCCAGGTAGTTAGTCAAGCAGAGCTGGTCCACTCATCATGGAGCTATGGCTATATCCGACTCAGGTATTTTATCATACTTTTATATTATATCCATTATTTAAACTCTGCTCTTAGCTTAGTTTTGTAGACCCATATCGTTCTTCTGGTCTAATCGAACATATATGTTATTGGGCTGCAGAACATGACATATACTGTTTATTTTTTATATTCATTCAGCATATGGATTGAGATAGATATTAGTTGATTTGATAGATTGATTTAGAAAACCAATACAACTTGTACGTACTCAAGCTGGGCTGGAGTCCTCTCGATACATAGCTGGCATGTATATGTTTCCTTAGTCCTGCGTATTTTGGGACTATTGCATTACATATTTTTGTGGTGGCCCATGTAGGTCAGAGCATATCGTTTCGGTTACGTTACTGTGCCGAGCGAGACTTTAATAGGATATTGTATTAGGATCTCAATCTATATTGCTTTGAAAATCCATTTATTTTTTTTATCGCCTTTGAAACACATAATTGAAGTTGATCATCCTTTTTTAACTCCTTGTCTTGGACTCTCATCTTTTCCTATTTCGGAAGGATGGATACTCGTACTTGATGAACCATATGGATTATATTCCATCGTTTAATAGAACGTAGTTGATAGAAGTGTTTTAAAAAGGAATTACTTGTCTAAGGTTGTAAGGATTTGGATAGATGTCTCAACTAGATAGACCGAGTAGACTAGATTTGTGAGGACCCTGATTTTTGGAAATTATTTCTATTTATTTTGTACGATTTCTGTTTATTAGATTATATTTTTTATATTTAATTAGGACTATAGATGTACTTTTCCGTAGCTTTGATTTTTGGAGCACAAGAAGAGCCAATCTTTCAAAACGTCTTTCATGAGTTTCGAAGTAGACACGTCCACCTTTAATTTGATATATTATGTCCCATCCAAACTTTACCCCTAACATTCTTTTGACTTCACACAACTTTGGGTCAAATCCAGGCAATTAGATTATTTATCGTAATTCCAGACCTAACTTCTAACATAAGTTCGAAGCTCGACATAGATCAAAACTATTCGACCAAATATATGATTTTGACCCATTTTGAGTCTACGATGCACATGCCAAGGGTGTGCCACTCAATCGAGTCTCCATGTGCTATTTATTTACGAATGGCACAAGCGACTCATGTGTTGACTTTTCGAGTTCGATTTGACTAGAAAATATATTTGGACCCTAACCTAGCCAACCCCACTTGGTAGAGCCATGTTAGGTGCCCTGACTTAGTAAAATTATTTTGAAATTATTTTAGGATGTTATATACCCAAATAGGTTTAAGTTTTGTATATAAATAGCCTAATACTACTTATATATATGTACTTAGTCCGGGTTAAATTTAGAGAGGTGTATCAACTAGGAATTTTGGCACGGATAGTGTAATCGTGTGCCTTGACTAGTGTTTTAGCCACGATAGGGAAGGCCTAGTCATAACAGTATCCCAACTAGGAAAACCAGTCAAAGTTGTGACTTAACTCCTATTAATGATTTAATTAGTTATTTATTAAGATTATGACTTTTAGGAGACTCGGTTGTACCAAATTAGCCCGGACTTGACCTGAACCCAACCCAAGCCCATGTAGTCATGCGATGGTGGGTCCAAAGACGTTTATGTCAATATATTTTATGTGTGTATGTTGCACTTTATATTTAATGATCTAATAAATATTTTCTAAGAATTTGTTTAATATATAATATCGATATCAAAATTAATTGATGTACAAATGATATTTTATTTAAAAATATGATAACTAATTTTCTTAAAATATCTTTGTAGATTTTGGCAATATACATATATATTTATGTATATACCTATAGATACAATTTTAAAGGTTAGTATATATACATATATACAAGTCACATATGTATGTATTTAGTAAATTTTTACTTAATTATATGGACTAATAAGTAATCATATAAGTAAATAAAATACATTTGTTATTTTCTACTAAATTAGAATTTGTTTTGAGATACCATAACATTTTAAATATTTAGGTATATTGTACATATACATTCTATATATACAGCTCATATGCTAGAGATAGGTGAACAATGCAGGAGCACTGTTCACTATCCCTTCCCTCGCGGGTAGAAGGAAAGTAATTTCCCGAATTTGAATCCAAAGCAAATTCAAACCGATTGCAAACTAATCTTTTCCTATACCAACCCAATCAAATTCTCTATGATATCTCCCTATATCTAGGTTCGAATCTAGATCAAATTTAGGTTGAAAATATTCGATTAAAAACCTATAATTATATTCCTAAAGTTCGACAGTACGTATAGAGAAAACCTATGAAAACTCAAGCCACCCTTGATCCCACGACTTGGAACCATCCCCTGGCAGCCCAGCGGCCACACCAACCTCCTAGAGCCACCTGCGAAGGCCGAAGCACCTCCGTTAAAGCCACTATAGTCGTCAGAATGCTCAACACAAAGAGTGCTCTGTTTTGTCACCCGACTTCAAGGTACCCTACTTTTGAACCCTATTTCTCGAATCCTACTGGATCGTTTCACAAACCATCAATTCTTATGCAAAGGCCAAATGACCCTCTACAAATAACTTAAACAAGTTCCAGTTTAATTACAATTATTTGCTGGTAAAATCACTACAAATATTGGAGAAATCTACTGATTATGTATGTGGTTTTTAGTTTTAAGAAACCTGTTTTGGAAGGCCAATTAATGGAAATCCGTAGAGAGTTTACAAAATCTACCTGAACAGTATTTTAGTCAACCTAAACACCATAAAACCTTTTTTGTAGTTTAACTTTTCATCGAGTATATGCTGAGAAATTAGTTTCCCAAAACTGAGAAAAACTACTTTCAAAACAGTTTTAATTTTAGGAAAACCCACCGATACGGGTTCCATCCCGACAAACCGGGAAACTTGGTTGCAACTCGTGAGCATTAAAAGACGCGTACGGAAGTTACGGACGTGTGGGCTTCGACGAAACTCGATTTTGTTGTGTGTGTGTGATGAAATCGAGGCGTATCAGTCGAAACACACCGTATCAGCCCCTTTGCAAACTAGTCCATAACTTCGTACACGTTCGTTATCTCGAGAGGAAACATTCACTAACAGGACCGTGTCATTATTTTGGTCCTATATGCCAAGTTTAGTCCGATTCTGAGAAGGTCGACCGGAACGCTATTTTGGCGGGCCCGGAACCCGACTTAACGGGCAAAATTGTGCATGGCCCATCGGAATCCAACGTTGGATATACAGTTGGGTTAGTTTCATCATATCGAACCTTTAGACATATAGTTTGATGACTTTAGAGACCATAGGATCTGGCACATTTTTCGGTGCAAAGCGGATCCACCGGCGGATACCGTTTTGATCCAAAATTACCGTTTTGCTCCTGTGTCCAGAATTGGACTTATGGGTAGACTATTCTAACTAATTTGACTATTATGAACATGTTGATCATGTCTGTTTCAGCGTCTAGAGACTGTTGCTAGAGTTTGACTTTTGTGGTTCACTGAGTTGTTGGATTTTTTGTTCTACGCGCTACACCAGGCAAGTACACTTTGCCGAACTTTACAGTATTAACATGCATACTTTTATTATTCTTTCTTATTCATGTCTCATTTTCTTTCCATATTTACTATCTTATCATGTTTTATTTCTATGCCTCTTACCTGTTATCATTTATCTTTATCATTAGTTGTACCTATATGTTTCCACACATGATTTCGACAGTATTATTACTTGAGTAACTTGCCTTGATTACCTGGCCATGATACTTTGACTTGTTCACGAGTTCCATGTTACCTTGACTTGACCCTCTACCGATACTAGGATTGGCTACTTGACCATTCTCGACTCGGGAGACCCACGACAGGGCTACGATAGAGACTCACTATAGTTAGGGAGTACCACGACAGGGCTACTAGCTATAGGACTGGGAGTACCACGACAGGGCTACAGTCATTCTATTCATTTTTTAGTCATTCTTAGTATTATTATGAGATGTCATAGAATTCTACCATATGGTCTTTATTCCTGTTCTAGCCGTTATTTCCTTTTTTCTCGCATGTTATTTACTGTACAATAGGCATGTATATTATGTGTCTTACTAGTCCCCTGAGGACCTGGTGATCTCTCTAAGTATTAGATGGAGTTATCATGGTTTAGTGCATTGATGGATGACGGTTGCTTCACCAAAACTTCAATCATATTTAGTTGTGTTATTATCATATCTTCCGTATTTATACATTGTCCAGTATTTGACACTCGATGTAATTATAGCCTACTCTTTTACAAGCTTTATTTTCTTCTAACTTGATCACGATAAATGTGTTATTGGGGATCCACTCTAGTACATTTATCTATTCTAGAGTCAGTGTATTACGGTCTGATCAACCTTAGTGCACATGATTTGTCATTTTATTGTTATTTAGTGGATTGAGGTGTAGTTAATTCTAGAACAACCAGACAACTTATACATATTCGAGCTGGGCTGGAGTCCTCTCGATGCGTAGCTAGCATGTATACGTATCCTAGTATAAACCCCCATATTTTATTCCTAAATATTTTAATATTTTTATTTATTTTGTTATATATTCTTGTATTAATTCATTAGTTTTTAGTAAATGTATGTATATATAATGTATATATATATGTATGCTTGTGCACTATGCTATTAAATATAGTCTACATGATAAATTAGGATTTTAGATATTTATATATATATTTTTAGAAATTTCTAAAGCCACTTATTGGTTTTATAAGTTTGATTACTAATTTGACTATTCTGAACACGTTGATCATGTCTGTTTCAGCGTCTAGAGACTGTTGCTAGAGTTTGACTTTTGTGGTTCACTGAGTTGTTGGATTTTTGGTTCTACGCGCTACACCAGGCAAGAACACTTTGCCGAACTTTACAGTATTTATATGCATACTTTTATTATTATTTCTTATTCATGTCTCCTTTTCTTTCCATATTTACTATCTTATCATGTTTTATTTCTATGCCTCTTACCTGTTATCACTTATCTTTATCATTAGTTGTACCTATATATTTCCACACATGATTTCGACAGTGTTGTTACTTGAGTAACTTACCTTGATTACCTGTCCACGATACTTTGACTTGTTCACGAGTTCCATGTTACCTTGACTTGACCCTCTACCGATACTAGGATTGGCTACTTGACCATTCTCGACTCGGGAGATCCACGACAGGGCTCCGATAGAGACTCACTATAGTTAGGGAGTACCACGACAGTGCTACTAGCTATAGGACCGGGAGTACCACGGCAGGGCTACAGTCTTTCGATTCATTTTGTAGTCATTCTTAGTATTATTAGGACATGTCATAGAATTCTTCCATATGGTCTTTATTCATGTTCTAGCCGTTATTTCCTATTTTCTTGCATGTTATTTACTGTACAGTAGGCATGTATATTATGTATCTTACTAGTCCCCTGAGGACCTGGTGATCTTTCCAGGTATTAGATGGAGTTATCATGGTTTAGTGCATTGATGGATGACGGTTTGTAACGCCCCAGTCCCAAAATACGTAGGACTAGGAACGTAGACATGCCATCCGTATAATAAATATACATAAGCTGTAAAATACAGTAGAACCATAACTAATCTCATCCACACCAAAATAAATGAAATAAGATGTCATATAGTGAGAAAGAATTGTCTTGATACAATATGTTGGGCGGAGACAAATCCACTACCAACAAAATAAGAAAAAGTACATGGAAAATAAAATAAGTAGGGCGAGCGAAGCGAAGACGATCCAAGTGCAATCATCCTCAAAGAAATGGCGATGAACACGGCTAGAGCTAGAATACCTGCGAAAGATAAAAGCACACACCTGGAGAGATGACCAGGTCCTCAGAGGGACGTAACAAGACACATAATATCATGCCATATAAACTGAATAAATATTGCTCAAATAAATAAGTAAATCGAATTATAACATATTCCAATACGCACCTACTGAACGAGTGTACCATCCCCCCAACCAAACAAGGACAGGAGATGGTAAACTAATTCACGGTAACGTATCTTCCCATGCTATGAATCCAATATGGTATCCGGACCCCAACAAGGTTCAATACATTCTCATTGAAGTAGTAAGTCATACCTACAACCAAACAAGGACAAGATGTGACGAACTAATTCGCGACAAGTTATTGTTCCAAGTCACGGTCAGATACAAGTACCCAAACCAAAAGTACTCGTACCTAACGGATAGGGTAGCCTAACGTTCTAAGTAAAATGTAGTTAAGAACAATCCTTCCTACGTATGGGCCCTGGCTGAATATGATCGGCATAGTCCCCCTTGGGCACTAGAGGCCCCATCAATAAGAGCATGATGTTCCGCAGAATCGTCAGTGGCCGTCAGTAATCATGGGTAATCTGACCCGCATCTCCGACGGAGCTCACGGGTTACAAAGGAAAAGTACATCGAAGCCCATACGCTAAGGAATTGTCCTCCCCGCCCAATGCCTACTCTGTTGTATCCACAACAGTAACCTCTATAACCGCTAAGTCAACTAGCATACAACCTCTATTAGCGGTTATTCCTATCGCACGGCTTATACGTACTGGTGGCCAGCCAATCACGCACTTTCGTGTCCTACATGCGACACACAACTTCGTGTTACAACGTGTCAAGGCCAATGAATGCAACACACAAGGTGGTCCCTTAAATCTAGGTTTAATTTGTAAGAAAAATAATACACAGCAGGAAATATAAATGAACAGTAAGTTCTAACAGTTATGCCATATATCACAGTTTATTTTGCATAAAGAAAATAAATAATGCATGAAATATGAGCTAAAAATAAGTAAACAACAAATGGCAAGGTGTCTTGCTTGGTAGAGCGCCTGGTGTGCTGCGATAATCAATGTGGCATGAACTGCGACTTTGGTATAACAACTACACAAGGGAACCTCTTTTGGTGGTACGGACAGTTCCATTAGGTCCAGAAGGGTCGAATTGGTTAGGGCGGACATAAGGCAGTTCAGAATTGGGCGAAAGAATAGGGATAATAGGACTGGTTACGGACAAGAAAAATCAAAGAAATATTGGATAAATATTATATATATGAGTTTTAGAAAATATTCCTAAAAACTAGTTTTCATGAGTCAAAATATTTATAGAAAAATACAAAAATACTTAAAGTCAAGAAAACCGTTTTCGACAAAAAAACTCTAAGTTTGACAAAATACTATTTTAGGATTTATTTATAATAATATACTTGAGAAACGAAAAAGAAAACTGAAAATAAATTTTTACGTAAATATACGAAAACCATTTGGAAACTACATTTTTATTAGTCCAAAATATTTTTAGGCTAGAAATTATAAGTTTGTCAAGATACGATATTTGATGAGAACTATTCCATTAGAAAAAAATATTTTAGAATAATACTAAAATAATAATAATGAATATATATACTTACAAGATACTAGGAGTAACAATAATAATAATAATAATAATAATAATAATAAATTAACTTAGTCTAACTAATAATAATAATAATTAATAGTACAAAATATCAAAGTCTTGCTGGTGACTTTTCTTCCATCCTAAACCAATAATAATAATAATAATAGAATAAAAATCTATGGTAGTAATAATAATAGATAAGAGAAGAAAACAAAACTAGAAAGAAAAGAAAAAGAAAAAGAAAGAAAGAAATAAATAAATAAAAAAACAAAAATATCCAACAGTAACTCGAAGGGTCTGATTCCTTTTCGAGAGGGAAGAGAGAGAGAGAACGGAAAGGGTTCGAGTCGGCGGGTTCGAGTCGGCGGACGGGCGCTTGGGCGGCGAGGAGTAGAAGAGGCGGAGCAGCGGGAAGAAGGGTTGGCGCGGCGCTGATGGCCAGGCGACCAGGGCACGAGAGCGGGCGGTGGAGAGCGTGGCGAGGGTTTTGGGAGTCGGGTGAGGCGGAGGGTGCGGTGAACGGCGGACGGCGATGGAAAGGGGGTTCTCGGTGGCGGATCGATGAGGTGGAGGCGGCTATGGGCGGATCTGAAGGAAGAGACGGAGGGTGCGGATGTTCGACGCGGCGGACGCAGGCGGGGGTTCAGGTCAGCGGGGGTTTCGATGGGCGGCAGCTCGTGTGAGGCAGAGCTCGGGGGTGGACACGGCGGCGGCAACTTTCGGAGGTCACGCTACGACAGAGGTCGGTGCTCGGATCTGGCCGTCGGTCGCGGAAAGGTGAGTGGGAGTTGGCCGGTCCGTTCGGCGGAGGAAGTGTAAGGGTAGCTCGGGGAGACGACGGTGAGCAGAGCACACCGACGAGGTACGGTGCTCGGAAGACCGCGATGGCACGGAAGCCACCTCGACGTCGCAGCACCTCGTGGCGAGAAGGGGCGGCTGCCGTGGAGGCGTTCTCAAAGGCTGGGACGGGGCTGATCGTTGGTGGAGGTACGATGTGGTGGCGGTTGTTTTAATTTCTAGGGTTTTTTTGGGTTTTTGAAGTCGGCCGCGGCGGTTGCCGTGGTGGCTACGGTGGTGACGGGGTACGGGACCTATGGGTCATGGGTGACCTGTGTTGGCTCGGTGTTCGCCGGCCATGGCAGTGGTGACTGCGGCCGGGGGTCGGGTTTCCGGTAGGTTGGCGGTGGTGATGACAGTGGGGTCGACGGGTTTGGTGGGTGATCGAGGTCGGGTGTGCGGTGTGACAGGGATATGATGAGGATGTCGAAGGTCGGGATTTGGTCGGCGGTGGGATAGGATTATTGTTGGTGTCGGGGTGTGTCCGACACGGGAAAGATAATGTATTTGTAAATAATGGAATAAGATTGGGGACTGGGAGGGAACATGGACACGATGCACGGATCTTTGGATTATGGAAATTTTATTATGGAGAATATTGGAGGAGTACCTGCCTATTTATAGGACGTGGGAATTCCCAATTAGATATGGATTATGATTATTTAAAACCCAATAGATAATTATTAAATTGATTCAATGAAATCAAATCTAACTTCAAATACAAAATCCAATTAAATCTAATTAAATCCTTTTAGTTTAAAAATCAAATCAATTTCAAACATAGATATTTAGTTACTATTTAAATGTATCCATGGAATCAAATTAAAATTTAAATCGTCACAAATATTTCGAAAATATGTTTTTCCAAAAACACCAATAATAATAATTTTGAAAATAATAAATCTTTTTGAATAATAAATCTTTTTGAATAATAAAATATTAATACTAAATAATTTTGAAAATACATTTTTATTTTAAAAATAAACTAGTAAATATTTAGGATTTTATATACGTATGTACAAGAATATTATTTATTATTGATAATTATTATAAACGGAAGACTTTTATAAATAAACAAAATAATGGACTTGGAAATGTTGATATGATAGCAAAAATAGTTATTACATATATTATTTTGAACTAAAATATTTTTCTAAAAATATGTACGCTCGCACATATTCTTACTCGTCGAGCAAATTCGAAAAATGAACTTCCGCGCTCGGCGTACAATACGACTACACGACGTACAATACAAAATTTTTTTAAATCAGTACCAAAATTGATAATAAAAATATAGTAGAAATTTAGGGGTTTTACACGGTTGCTTCACCAAAACTTCAGTTATATTTAGTTGTGTTATTATCATATCCTCCGTATTTATACATTGTCCAGTATTTGACACACGATGTTATTATAGCCTACTCTTTTACAAGCTTTATTTTCTTCTAGCTTGATCATGATAAATGTGTTATTGGGGATCCACTCTAATACATTTATCTATTATAGAGTCAGTGTATTACGGTCTGATCAACCTTAGTGCACATGATTCGTCATTTTATTGTTATTTAGTGGATTGAGATGTAGTTAATTCTAGAACAACCAGACAACTTATACATATTCGAGCTGGGCCGGAGTCCTCTCGATGCGTAGCTAGCATGTATACGTATCCTAGTGTAAACCCCCATATTTTATTCCTAAATATTTTAATATTTTTAATTATTTTGTTATATATTCTTGTATTAATTCATTAGTTTTTAGTAAATGTATGTATATATAATTTATATATATGTATGCTTGTGCACTATGCTATTAAATATAGTCTACATGATAATTTGGGATTTTAGATGTTTTTATATATATTTTGGAAATTTCTAAAGCCACTTATTGGTTTTATAAGTTTGATTATGAATGTATATATATATATATATATATATATATATATATATATATATATATATATATATATATATATATATATATATGTATATATATATATATAATATATATATATATATATATAATATATATATAAATATATATATATATATATATATATATATATATATATATATATATATATATATATATATATATATATATATATATATATATATATATATATATATTGGTGTCCATTTTTTGAGGCCGCCAGCTAGGGACCGTAGCCTCCCCGCGACCACCCAGCCATCCCATGCCCACGGGGGTGGGGGGGAGAGGGGGGGGGGGGGTGGGGTGCTCGAACTTGGGACCTCCCCCAAGTGAGCCCCCCTCTCTAATAACTTAGGCTAGAGAACTTGAACATATATATATATATATATATTATATATAATATATATATATATATATATATATATATATATATATATATATATATATATATATATATATATATATATATATATATAAGTTATTAAGTAAAAAAATAAAATAAAATATAGAAAGGCCAGCAGCTACTTGCTACAGTAGCGGGATTTGGCCGACCCCCCCAAACCCGCGCACACTCGGAAACCCAACATGGAGATTTGCTTCAAATCTCTATAAAACCAAATCAAATCCTTACAAATCCCTTGTAACCTAATCTAAATCACATTCCCTCTTCTAACTGATCCTAAAGATCGGGTATTTGAATCCAAATTGGATTTGAAATGCATGGTGGTATAAAAGTTCAAATATTGAGTAAAGAGTTTCAACAACCCTAAAAATTCATCAAAAAGTTGCATCGTACCTTCGCTCCCACCCCGAGGATCGACTCCAGCATGAACCTATACCCCGTGCGCCCCCGCCGATCGCCTGCAGTAGCCGCTGATCGCCGCCAGCCACCCCAGGCTGACCGCGAGCAGGGCCAAGTCACACTTACTCTAAGATTACATATTCTTATTTCATTTATTATTTCAGCTGGCCACCGGTATTCTTATTTTCATCTTACTCTGTGATTACATATTCTTATTTTCAGTTATTATTTCAACATTTCTTATTTGTTACTATTATAAAACTGTGTGCCCAAGTCATACTTGGGTACAAGCGACTCTATTAGTCGTTTCTTTGCTTTTGTTTATTACTCTTGCATGGACTTAGCCTAGTGACCACCCATTGATGATGAGGTATTAGTATATCTCATACGGCCTTGACACTTGCTTTATCATGTGTTGTATGTCACATGTAGGACACGTATCCGCGTAGTCGGCTGGCCATCGATACGTATGGAGCATGCGAAAGATAGGATAACTGTCAATAGAATTGTATACTAGAAGACTTGGCAGTTACTAGAGGTTTTTATTGGTCATGGAGATGACGATACTAGGCATTGGGTGGGAAGAACAATACCTGACGTATGGGCTTCGATTACACTTTTTTTGTAGTCCGGATGCTCCGTTGGAGATACGGGTATGATTATCCACTCAGGTTAGACGCTGACGTTCTTGAACATTATACGCTTGGTCACTGGTGCTCAAGAGAGAATTATACCGGATCCTATATTCAGCCAGGGCTTATGTGTCAAAGGATTGTATCTCAACTGCATATTCACAGTAGGATGGTCAGGAACCCTATTGCATGCATTCCTTTTCTTTTTTATTTATATATCACAGTTTATATCGCATGGTATTTTCTTGTATCTTGTTACGTCCCGCTGAGGACCTGATTATCTCTCCAGGTTTAGACAAGTTCCCGCAGGAGTACGGAGCGGCACTGGATCCATCCTATATTGATGATGAGGCATCTCCTGCTGATTTCTAGTCTATTCATTTATTGAGACATTAGTGGATATTTTTATCTATTTCTTTCTATTTTTCGGTGGTTGGACTCCGATCTTGTGAGACTATTTTTCACAGCTGTTTGGAGTGGGTATGTCCATCCGGCTATCTTTTGATACACTCATTTATTATCTGGACTCTATTATCTTTTGTGTTGAGCTATAATGAGATTATATTATATTATTCTGGTCTGCGATTATTTTATATATAATTTATGTACATATACGAGGATTCCATATATTGGAATATTCTTCGTATATGTGCAGCTGGCATGTTCACGTACTTGGTCCTATGTATTTAGGGACTGGAGCGTTATATGTTTTGTGGTGGCCCATGCAGGTCTAGAAAATATTATTGGATTACATGACTGTGCCCAACAAGCCTGCATATAGGAATAGGAATAGTATCTCATCCAGAACTACTACTTCCTTTGACTTCCAATCTTTTCGAAATTCCTTTGATTATTTGATTTACATCATATATAACCTTTCCTAATATCATCCTATTATCTTTTTCATGCCAACAGTATGCATTTGAGAAGCGGACGTACTGCCTTAGCCCTCACATATGGTGAAGCGGCTACCAAGGAGGGACATAATCCTCCGATGCCTCCAGTGACACCATATCAGCTAGGTCAGTCACAGCCTACCTCGATCGCATGATGGTACATCAGGAGACACAAGCACCCCCAGTCAGCCAGGCTCGGCAGACCACTACAGTGCCACCAGGAAGGAATGTACCACCACCACCACCACCATTCCCTCAGCAGTTTCTACCACAGTCGGGACCTCAGATGCCTCCACCACTGACTGATAGGAGCCCTACCTCCTAGTTTATGTATGCCATGATGCAGGCTCAGTGGCAGCAGACTGAGCTGATGAGACAGACTATGATAACAGCATTGGCTAGACCTCTACCTCCACCTCCGGCACCGGTACCAGCACCGGCTCTGCAGCCTTATGAAGGCTCTATCAAGAACTTTACAGACATGAAACCTAAGCCCTTCAAAGGAACAAAAAAGCCATTAGAGGTGTCACAATGGCTTATTAGCACAGAGAAGATACTGAAGGCTTCCCAGTTGCCAGCTCGAGATTGGATGACAACTATAGACCTACTATTGGAGGATAATGCCCACCACTGGTGGAAGGCAGAAGAAAGGCGACTAGGCACTGGGATCACTTAGAAGGAGTTCTACGATTTATTCAATAAGAGATTCTTCCCCATCCATGTTCGAGACGGTCTATACAACCAATTCCTTCATCTGAAGCAAGAAAATATGACAATTGATGAGTATGACTTAGAGTTCAATCGTCTGAGTAGATTTGGTGCATGATTGATCCCAATAGAGTTAGAGAAGGCAAGGAGATTCCATCAGGGACTTGTACCAGAGCTCAAGTCGTATACGACTACACTGTCCCGAGTCTCCAATTCAACTGTCTTGGAAGAAGCTCGTGCTCAGGAGCTTCTTCGCAAGGAGCAACAACAGACATCGAGGCGCCATACCCCAGCAGTTATACCAGCCCGAGCTACTCAGGGAAGACCTATCAGAAGGACCACAAGACAGTACTAGCAGAGGACTATACCCTATCAGAAGCCTACTTGCCACTTTTGTGGAAAGCAAGGTCATATCAGAGATGACTGCCGACTTCGTTTGGGATTATGTATGAGATGTGGATCGGGACAACACTTAGCCAGAGATTATCCCAAGTAGTGAGTACTAGTACATGCATATTATGCCCTGAGGCCTATAGGTTCAGCTCCTCCAGGTCCCCGACCAGCAGCACGAGCACCTCGCCCACCATTGCCTTCTCAAGACGTACAGTACAACAAGGCCAGAGCTCAGGGTATAGGACAGAATTATGGTCATGCATTCTCGCTTGCCGTAGAGGATATAGAGATAGAGGCATAGGTCATAGCAGTTATGGTTTTAGTTGCTTCATTTCTTGCCATTACATTGTTTGACACTGGAGCCACTCATTCATTCATAGCCCCTAGACACAACATTCCCATCACACCCTTATCTAAAAATGTTAGAATCCTCACTGGAGGAGGAGTTGTACCTGTTAGTGGTATTTGTAGACTTTGTCCTGTAGTGATATATGGTAGAGAGATAAAAGGATAACTTCTTGTATTTTCTATGCCGACATTCGACGTGGTTCTTAGAATGGACTGGTTGAGCCAACATTTCACTCTTATTGACTGCAATAAGGGCAGTATTGTCTTTAGACCACCGAATGTGACGGAGTTCGAATTCACCAAAGAAAAAAGAGAGAGTTGTGATGCACCCACATTGGGGACTCACATGATGATGTAGGATACCCCTCAACACCCTGTCATCACTGAGTTCGAGGATGTATTCCTCGAGAATTTGCCAGGACTGCTACCTGACCGAGACATCGAGTTTTCTATTGAGCTTATTCCCAGAGCCGAGCCTATTTCATCTCGAGTATATCATCTAGCACCCTAGGAGTTGGTAAAGATGAAGACACAGATTGATGACTTACTGGAGAAAGGCTTTATTCATGCCAGTACGTCACCATGGGGAGCACCCATTCTTTTTGTGCCAAAGAAATACGGGACAGTGTGCATGTGTATCGACTATAGAGGTTTGAATGCAGTGGCGGTGAAGAGCAAGTATCCCTTGCCGCGTATAGACGATCTATTCGATCAACTTAGTGGAGCAAAAGTATTCTCCAAGATTGTCTTACGATCGGGCTATCACCAACTAAAGGTTCGGAAGAAAGACATTGTAAAGACGACATTTTGATCGAGGTATGGACACTGAGTTCTTGATCATGCCTTTCGGTTTGACTAACGCTCCCGTAGTCTTCATAATTTAATGAAAAAGATCTTTCACCAGTACTTGGACAAATTTGTAGTCATCTTTATAGATGATATCTTGATTTACTCCAAGAGTCAAGAGGAGCATGAGCAGCATCTACAGATTATTTTAGGAACATTGAGGAATGAGCGACTTTTTGCGAAGCTTAGCAAGTATGATTTCTTTCTCAAAGAGGTATCATTTCTTGGACACATGGTTACTGGAGATGGCATATCAGTGGATCCAGAGAAGATCACAGCAGTCAGGGCATGGCCCGCTCCTACATCAGCTTTCGAGGTGAGATATTTTCTTGGACTTGCGGGTTATTACGGAAGGTTCGTAGAAAATTTCTCTCGAATAGCTGGGCCTATGACTCGACTTACTTGCAAGGATCAGAAGTTTGTATAGATAGAGGAGTGTCAAGTCGCTTTCGTTGAGTTGAAGAAGCACTTGACTACGCCACCTATCTTGACACTACCATTTGGCCCCGGAGGATTTGTGATCTACAACGACGCATCCAAAAAGGGATTAAGATGCGTATTTATGCAGCACGGTCATATAGTAGCTTACACATCGAGACAGTTGAGGGTGCATGAGAAGAATTATCCGACCCATGATCTAGAGCTCGCAGCAGTTATTTTTGCTTTGAAGCTATGGAGACACTACTTGTACGGTGAGAAGGTGGATATCTACACTGATCATAAGAGCCTCAAGTACGTGTTCACACAAAAGGAGTTGAATATGCAATAGCGACGTTGGTTGGAGTTGATAAAAGATTACGAGATCGAGCTACATTATCATCCAGGCAAGGCTAATGTTGTGGCAGATGTATTAAGCCGCAAGCCCATGGCACACTTCTTGACTAAGCTGAAGGAGTTGATTAGAGACTTGCAGCAGCTTGGTATTGAGGTAGTATTGACTGGATCAACGGACGTGTTAGCCAACCTCCAAGTACAATCATCGCTAGTAGAGAGGATCAAGGCGACATTACCTACGGATGCCAGATTTCGACGGCTTAGAGAGAGGATTGAGGTAGGAGAGCAGAAGGGATTGAGGATTCATTCTGATGGGACATTGCGATGTGGTGATCGTATTTATGTTCCTAATAGAGAGTTACGGCAGGAGTTGATGACAGAAGCACACAGTTCGGCTTACTCTATCCATCCCGGAGGAACTAAGATGTATCGGGACTTGCAATAGTATTATTGGTGGCACGGAATGAAGCGGGTGATAGCTCATTTCATGGCCAAGTGTTTTGTATGCCAACAAGTAAAGGCCGAGCACCAGAGGACGGCCAGATTATTGCAGCCGCTACCCATTCTCGAGTGGAAATGGGAGCACATTACTATAGACTTCGTCACAGGATTTCCTCGGAGTCCTAGTAGACGTAATGCGGTATGGGTGATTGTTGATAGACTTACCAAATCAGCCAATTTCCTACCATTTAGAGTGGGACAGTCCACAGAAGTTTGGGCGGATATGTATATGAAGCAAATAGTGAAGCTACATGGCGTACCAGCTAGGTGTCAGATCGTGACTCGAGGTTCACCTTACACTTTTGGAGGAGTTTGCAAGAAATTTTGGGTACGCGTTTGAAGTTTAGCACGACGTACCATCCGCAGACAGACGGCCAGTCAGAGCGTACCATTCAGACACGAGAGGATATGTTGCAAGCGTGTATGCTTGACTTTAGCGGATCATGGGAAGACCACCTTCATCTTATAGAGTTTTTCTACAACAATAGTTATCAAGCAAGCATCCAGATGGCTCCGTTTGAAGCATTGTATGGTAGGAAGTGTCGATCTCCTGTCTGTTGGAGCGACATTGGAGAGAGACAGATATTAGGACCCGAGTTGGTTTTGAGCACAGTGGAGAAGGTCAAGAAGATACAAGACCACCTGCGAGCAGCGCAGGATCGACAGAAGCAATGGACAGATAATCGTCGTCGATCTTTGGAATTCAAGGAAGGCGACCATGTTTTCTTGAAGATATCCTCCACTAGAGGCACGATTCGATTCGAAGGACGTAGAAATTTGAGTCCAAGAGACAGCGTCCCTTTCGATGTCTTGGAACGGGTTGGAGAGGTTGCCTACAGATTAGCATTGCCACCGTCATTAGAGGGAGTACGTGACACATTCCATATGTCACAGCTGAGGGAAAACGTGGCAGACAGTAGTCATGTGCTCGATCACTCCAAGATCACTGTTGGACCGAGCTTGTCGTACCAAGAGCAACCGGTAGGCATCCTTGATCGCAGAGTGAAGGTGTTGCGGAATCAATCTATACCATTGGTTCGATTGGCATGGAAGCATCACTCACCAGGAGAGTCTACTTAGGAGCGCGAGGATGAAATTCGAAATCGTTACCCGTATTTGTTCGAAGACCAAGGTACGTTTGCATGTTAGATTCTTAATATTGCATTGCACCCCCGACATTAGTTTTAATTTTGAGGACGAATTTCTTTAAGTTGGGTAGGATGTAAACCCCCTTATTTTATTCCTAATTATTTTAATATTTTAATTTATTTTGTTATATATTCTTGTATTAATTCATTAGTTTTTTGTAAATGTATGTATATATAATGTATAGGTATGTATGCTTGTGCACTATGCTATTAAATATAGTCTACATGATAATTTGGGATTTTAGATATTTTTATATATTTTTTGGAAATTTCTAAAGCTACTTATTGGTTTCATAAGTTTGATTATGAATGTGTGTGTGTGTGTGTATATATTTTAATTAAAATAAAATAGAGAAAGACTAGCAGCTACTTGCTACAGTAGCGGGATTTGGCCGACCCCCCCAAACCCGCTCACACTCGGAAACCCAACATGGAGATTTGCTTCAAATCTCCATAAAACCAAATCAAATCCTTATAAATCACTTGTAACCTAATCTAAATCACATTCCCTCATCTAACTAATCCTAAAGATCGGGTATTTTAATCCAAATTGGATTTGAAATGCTTGGTGGTAGAAAAGTTCAAATATTGAGTAAAGAGTTTCAACAACCCTAGAAATTCATCGAGAAATTACATCAAACCTTCGCTCCCACCCCGAGGATCGACTCCAGTACGAACCTACACCCGCACGCCCCCGTCGATTGGCTACAGTCGCCGCTGATCGCCGCCAGCTATCCCAGGCCGACAGCAAGGTAGGGCCTAAACCCCCTGTGTCCGGCTGCAAGGTACACACATTCGAACAACGATTTCTTTATTAATACTCAATCATTTTTCGATTCGTTAAAACCTATAGGGAGACCATATAACCATCTTTAATCCCTGTATCTCTTGTCGAATCAAATCAAGTTAGAATCGATAGAAAAATACTCAAAAAATTAAGGAAAAAACTATGTTAACTTAACTATGATTGGCAGTCCCAACCCACAACTTGTAAGGCGGATATCGACCAAACCACTACGTAATTTTAAAAATCAACTTCACAAAGTTAAAGTCAATATAACTGAGATAAAAATGCAGCTTTTAGTTTTACATATTGATTACTATGCAAGATTATATCTGTCATTAAAGTTAGGCGAAAAACTGAGTTAAAAACATTAAAAACTTAGAAAATTTCCCGATACGACATGCGCCCCGACAAATCGGATGACGTGGTAGCACACTATATACATCAAAAGACGCGTATGGATGTTTCCGACATGTGGTAACTGACGAAACTCGATTTTGTTGCGCGTGCGCGACGAAATCAGTGCGTATCCATTAAGATACCCCCGTATCGACATTTTACAAACTTGGCCACAACTTCGTGTATTTTTGTTGTATTGAGATGAAACTTGCGCCAGCAGGACCGAATCAAAATTTTGGTATTGTATGCCAAGTTTGGTACCGATTCTGAGAAGGTTGATCGGAACGCTAATTTGGCAGGCCCGCGACCCGATCCAACGGACAAAATTGTACACGGCTCATCGGAATCTGAAATTGGACATACCTTTGAGTTTGTCTCCTTAAACCGGACCTATAGACATGTATTTTGAAGACTCTAGAGACCACAGACATTGACACGCATTTCGGTACAAAACAGGTCCAACGGCGGACATTATTTTCATCTAAAATTATATTTTGCCCCTGTTCCAGAATTGGACTTTTGGACAGGCATTTCCTAGATATATCTTTTACACCGAGAACGTTCTTGATGTTTGTTTCATCATCCGAAGCCATTCGTGGACTTTGAAGATTTATTATGACGTGACTAATTGCTTGGAGTTGCTATTTTCGCACTGCCAGGCAAGATACCTTGCCACCTTACTATGTGATTACATATTCTTATTTTCAGTTATTATTTCGGCATTTCTTATTTGTTATTATTATAAAACTGTGCGTCCAAGTCACACTTGGGTGCAAGCGACTCTATTAGTCGTTTCCTTGCTTTTGTTTATTACTCTTGCATGGACTTAGCCTAGTGACCACCTATTGATGATGAGGTATTGTATATCTCATACGGCCTTGACACTTGTTTATCACATATTATGTGTCACATGTAGGACACGTACCCGCATAGTCGGCTGGCCACCGATACGTACGGAGCATGCGACGGATAGGGTAACTGTCACTAGAATTACATACTAGAAGACTTAGCAGTTACTAGAGATTTCTATTGGTCATGGAGATGACGATACTAGGCATTGGGTGGAGAGAATAATATCTGACGTATGGACTTCGATTACACTTTTCCTTGTAACTCGGAAAGCTCCGATGGAGATACGGGATATGATTATCCACTCAGGTTGGCCACTGTCGTTCTTGAACATTATGCGCTTGGTCACTGGTACCCAAGAGGGGAGTATACCGGGTCCTATATTCAGCCAAGGCTCATGAGTCGAAGGATTGAATCTCAACTGCATATTCACAGTAGAATGGTCAGGAACTATATTGCATGCATCTCTTTTCTTTCTTATTTATATATCACAGTTTATATGGTATGACATTTTCTTGTATCTTGTTACGTCCCACTGAGGACCTGGT
The DNA here is from genome assembly GCA_029216955.1 of Iris pallida. Taxonomy (NCBI): domain Eukaryota; kingdom Viridiplantae; phylum Streptophyta; class Magnoliopsida; order Asparagales; family Iridaceae; genus Iris; species Iris pallida. The sequence continues at coordinate 8,454,889 of JANAVB010016197.1, read as the reverse complement.
TATCTCTCAAGGTGTAAGCCCCTGATATTTTTAGTTATTTTAAATTAAGGGTTTTTAAGTACAAATGACATTGTTAGCCTTAAAATAATTTATTATAATTATTAGGAATCTTCTAAAATTTTTAAATGGTTTTTAAAGACTAAAATATCATTTTGTAATTTATTAAATTATTTTTATAGCAATTTGTAATTATTTTAAATGTTTTAAAGTCAGGTAGCAATATTAGAATTTTCTATGCAAATTAAATTTGCACAGAATATTACGGAGGGGTGTTTATGCAAATGATGGGTCATACAAATAAATTTGAGGCTCTTAATAAACTATTAGAATATGTAGTGGCAGATTTTATGGGAGAAGATTCCAGTGCCACCAAAGATTATGATAAAATATTACATAAAATAATCTTATGTGATATTTGTATGCTGGAAGAATTCGTAACCAAATATATTGGTCTCATCTTCCACCTAACTAGTAAAGAGCATAAAGAATTTTGGTAAAGAGATTTTTTGTTAAAATACCATATCCCAGGAATAATATTATTAAGAAAATGTATGATAAAATTAGAGGCGGTGTGCATTCTACTGGAATGCTCAAACGAGCCTGTATGAGTGCCATAGAAGAAACCTGTGAACATGCAAAGGCACATACTCAAATTGAAAAATATATAAAAAATTCGGTACTTGGATACATGTGTTGTTCCAAGTATGACGAAGATATTAATTATCAGTTCGGCTGTCCACCCGAATATAAAGGGTCAAAAAAGAGATGGCTTAGAAATAAAAGGAGTAAAACATTTAGAAAGAAAAATATATAATAACTCGAAAAAAATGGAAACTGAATTTCAAAAAGAAATTCAAATCCGAGAAGAAGTTTGAAAAAAGAAAGTTTATCAAAAAGAAAAAATTTCGAAAAAGATGTAAATGTTTTAAATGTAATAGAGAAGGTCATTTCGCTAATGAATGTCCAGAAAACATTAGCAGCATTATTATCGATGACCTTGAGAATACGGAATACATACTGGTACTATTGACGAAATAAGTAGTGATACATCTGCATCGTCATTATATGAAATAGAATCGATGTGCATATCCTCAAAGGAAGCAGAAAATTCTGATGAGGATCTCTGTAACTCTATTGAGCATCTCAAAATCAATATGAATACCATAAATAAAACATACAATCAGGTAAGGATTGCCCTCCTTAGCGATAAGGAAGTCCTCCCCATAAAAGAGGGGATTTCATCGGGATATACTTTATATGCAGTAAAGCGGTTAATATAAAGAGATATCGCAGTGCTGAGATCAGCCTTGATTTACGAATATTTATACCTCTAGAATATTATGGGATAATCCATAGTATACCTCTACATGCAAATAAAGGTATAATCCTTACACAGGGCTTTATTGAGCCTGTTTCTAGACATAATGTGACTATAACAGTCAAAAATACTACCTGGGAAGGAGATTATGACATTGATAGGGAAAATCCAATTGGATTACTAGTAATCCACAAATACGAGGATCTACCTATTGTTGTTGATCCACCTCCTAGAAAAACCATTAATGGACCTCCACATGAATCTAGTAGCTCAGGAAGAGACTATCATAACAATACTGTAAATTTAGAATATACATGAATACAATAACTTTGGAGGAAACTTCAAATTCTAGCCTTTCCTGCAATGAAGGAGAGCAATTTGAAATTACCGATGAAGACTTAGAAAAGCTGAAAGAAGCTATACCTCATTCTGATAAAAAGGAACTATATAAACCAATTTTCTTTCAGTCTAGATTTCTAAATAAACATAAATATGTATTCGGAAGAATGCAAGGAAACATTGAGTTAAGAGGAGGAGAAGATTTCTCTTCTATCTGTCTCCTTGATAAAAGAAAGATAGAAAAATTGAAAAAGAATTACCCAAAGATGAGATATCTACATATTGGGTTAATACAGATAAAAATAATGGGCCTATTCCGAACTGGAATGGATACGCCCATTCTGGTTGTTTGCATGGACGAACGTATAATTAATAATCCTCTGAATAGTATTATATGAGGAGTTAGGTCCAACTTGGCAAACAGATTATTTGGAATGAATATTCATCCCGACTTTTCTATAAGTCTTGAGGATGAGAATATACAAAAAACCTGTACTTTATTTATTAACCTACAAGGCATAGAACTCTTGCCAGGATCCAAGGTTTTGGGGATACAATGGGAACATTGTATGGCCTTGAATGATACGCCTACATTCAAGTCCATCACTCCCAAACATTTGGTCAAATTATTCGAGGTTGGTGTGGGTAAAACCATTCAACCAAGATTAGTTAAATTAGAACATTTAAGATTAGACAACGAGATGCAGTTGTTTATAAAATCTCTAAAACCAAAAATCGAAGTACCTACCGAGTACTTCACTGCATCTAGAAATACAATATCTACGATTATAAATAATCGAAGACCTATTCAGGATGAAGAATCCTCATCTTCCAATACAATAGGAATTTTACGATCTAACTCCATGAGTCATCTGGATATACATCAATTACCTGTTGATGAGTTCTCTCATAGAGCTAGTATTAGTGATTGTCCTGTAGAAGGAAGGACTAAATTAATATTGGATCAAACAAAGCTGAATAGAAAAAATCTAATGGTACAAACACCATTATCCCGAATACGGGAACAAAATTCGGATCTTGCTTAATAAGTACAAAAAAGTAAGGCATACTGAGTTTAATGCTAGCCAAATTAAAGAGGCTTATAAAATGTTTTGTATTACTAGTAAATACAAAGAAATTATAAAATGCGATTATCCTATAAAATCAAATTATAGGACTATTGTTATGCAACAGCTGGACAATACTTTACGTTGTCTCAGAGAACATATTCGCATGTATTATAAAATGAACCAGTCAGCCAGGGAGAAGGCTACCCTTCGAGGGAAAAATGCCTCAACTTGTCGACTAATAAATAAAGAGGTTAAAAAAACTACAATTGAATTACTTCTTGAAGATCATATAGATCTCACTATTGATGATGAACTGGACCTTGAACTTGCCAGTACATCTCTAGATATTATGAGCCTCCGCCGATCTAGCCGTCGTTGTCGCCTCCGACCACCACCAGCTTGTTCGCTACGACGAGGCAAATCCAGCCCTATTTTTCTCGCCGCACGCCGATGCCTCCTCCGCCGTGTAGCAGCCTCGACATCATCTCCTCGCCAGACACGTACGTGTCTTTTCTTCTTTGGCTTATGTCGTGTCTTGTGTACACATGTGTGAGGTCGCCGAGTGTCGAGGATTTCGTGAGTGTGCTCGGACACACGAGATTCGTGTCGTGTGTGTCGTATTAGACCAGGACACAAGACTCGTGTCAGATACGATCGTTTCGTGTCCCTAACTGTCAGGACACGAAATTTTGGTTTTGGGTTTCGGGTTTGATTAAGTCTATTGGGTTTAAACCCGTTTATTAATGGGTTTGGGTTGCTGTTCATTGGGTCCGGTTTTGGCCCATTAGCCTATTGGGCTGGGTGTATATATATATATATATATATATATATTTTTATTTAATATATATATATATATATATATTTTTTTTTTTTAATATATATATATATATATATATATATATATATATATATTTTTTTTTTTTTTTAACCAACCACCTTTATTAATAATATCAAAACCACAGTAGCTACAGAGAGTTTATAACTCAAAATCAGTTACATAAGAACATCTAATTAGAGCTTTCTTCACTTGGCGGCTAACTTCGACAATTAACTGGGCAGCTGAAAATGAGTAGGCTTCGTATCGCCATTTGTTGCAATTTTTCCATAATACCCAGCAAATGGCACCAACAACTAATTGTTTCAAGTGTTTCTTCCTTCTTTTCCACCAAGATTGAAGTCTTTACATAATATCCCTCCTGTTACCCCGGATTCGAAGGTTCGTTTGATAATGATTCCACACAGCAGTAGCCAAATCCCCCGAACAAAATATTGCTGAATCGATTCTGCTTGTCGTTCGACACAGCAATGACAAACCGAAGCTAATGAGTAGCCCAGTTTAACCAACGTATCATCAGTCGGTAATTTGTTAAAAATGATCCGCCATATCAGTATAGATCACTTGGTTGGCATGCACTTGTTCCAAACATTGTGAAAGGAAAGTAGATTGAGGATAGTGAGCTCGGACAATGCCCCAAGCTGAAGAAAGAGAGAATCTACCTGACTGATTTTGAGTCCATCTATGTTGACCCAAAGCATCCTCATCAATGAACTCATGCCCAAGATGACGCCCTCTAATAAGACGCTTCCATACATGAGATGCAGCAGAGGTGAGCTCAACCTCACTCGGATGAGAAAGAGAACAATATTTGGCTTTAAAAAACTTTGCCCAAAGAGAGTTTGTAGACCTCAATTTCCACCAAAGCTTAACTGTCATAGCATCCATCACCTCCCCCAATCGACGCACACCCAGTCCCCCTTCAGAAATAGGCCTAGCCACCCGATCCCATCGGAGCCAAGAGCGTTTGGGGATGCCATCCTTGGAACCCCAGAAGAAGCTATCCAACATACTTTCAATGCGATTAAGAACAGAATAGGGGTACAAGTCGTCCACCATATGAAAGGATTTTATTATTCCAGCCTAGTATACTTTCAATCGACTTGATGAGTACAAGTCGTCCACCATATGAAAGGATTTTATTATTCCAGCCTCGTATACGAGAGCGAATTTTACCAATCAGCTCATCATACATCCCTGCATTCCTGCGACCTGAAGAGAGAGGGCAGCCCAGATATGTAATAGGTCCAGTCATAAGTTGAAAGCCAGTCATCTGTTGAATATCCGCAGCTCTACTCGGCTTTACTTTCTCCGATAAGATCATTGATGATTTAGACGCATTGACTTGTTGTCCAGAGTTGTCTTCATAATCATGAATCACTGCCATAAGAAGTCGAAGAGAGTGTTTGTCGGCACCAGTAAAAATAAGAAGGTCATCTGCATATGCCAAATGAGATACTCTAGGGCATCCTCTTGGAGAATAGTAGCCAAAAAAACTAGTGACAGTGTTCAAATGGATGAGGTTACGCGTCAGTGCTTCAGCCGCTATAATAAATAAAACGGGAGAAATAGGATCTCCTTGCCGAATTCCACATTGCCCATGGAAGAAGCCTGAAGATCGACCATTAATAAGAGCCGAAAACTAAATATTATCAACTAAATGAAGGATAAGAGTGCACCATTCATTACTGAAACCAAATTGCTTCATCACCCGAAGAAGAAAGGCCCAACTAACCCGATCATAGGCTTTGCTTATATCAAGTTTGATAGCCATATTACCTCCCAATGTTTGTGATCCAATACTGCTATCATTTCCTGAGCCAAAACAATATTATCCACTATTTCTCTACCCCGAACAAAACCACTTTGTTCAGGAGAAATAATGCGTGGAAGAATATCAATAAGCCAGTCTCGCCAAGAGCTTTGAGATGATTTTGTTCACAAAATTGCAGAGACTAATGGGTCTGTAATCAGAGAGAGACTTCGGGTGTTTGATCTTAGGGATCGGAAGTAGATGAGTGCTTGTAAAAGATCTAGGCAGCACAAAACCATCCATGAATAAACAGACTGCATCAAGGATGTCAAACCCTATAATATCCCAACAAGCCAAGAAGAAGGAACCAGTAAAGCCATCTGGACCCGAAGTACTATTAAGATCCATGCACTTAACAGTAGCTAGAAGTTCCTCCATAGAAGGTTTAGCAACCAAACCCTCATGTCCTCTTGATTGATAATAGAAGGAATATGCTAAAAATAATCATTATGAAGAACTAAATGAGGAGGAGAGAAGATCTTACTATAATAATCATTAGCTTCTAGCTGAATATCAGAAAGAGAGGAGAGAGCCCGTCCATCCGAAGTCTGAAGATGATGAATATGAAGCCTATTACATTTAGAAGAGACACAAGAGTGATAAAATTTAGTGTTTCTGTCCCCTGCCTCATCCCACTTCACCCTCGCTTTCTGTTTCCAGTATGAGTCTTCTATACGCAATCGCTGCTTTAAATGAGCCCGAGCAAGGAGCCATTGAGGGCACAGAGATGGATCAGCCTCACACGCCGCCTCTAAAGCAGTAACCGTATCCTCCGCTTTCTTGACTTCTTGAAAGATATCTCCAAAAGTTGATCTACTCCAAGTAGAAGAGCCTTTCTGGTTGCAGCCAGACGCAGTCCAACCCTAACCAGACTTTTGACATTATCAACTGATCGCCATGCGGCATCAACTACTGAAAGAAAGCTAGCATGATCCTTCCAAAAATGAAGAAAGCGGAAAGGACGAGAAGAAAGCGGATTTTTTATCTTCCAAGGAAAGAAGAAGGAGAGCATGATCTGACTCCGATCTATTCAAGTGAGAGACTGACGAGCAAGGAGCCCAGTTAAGCCATTTGGAGTCCAGTAATACTCTATCCAGACGAGAGCCTTGTCTAGGTGAACCGTATTGACGATCCACCCAAGTGAAGCAATTGCCCGTATAAGGAATCTCAGAAAGCCCAGCCGCTGTTTGGAAGTCCAAAAAATCTTTCATAGAGACCAAGCAAGGGGGAAGGCCACCGAATTTCTTCTCCGACTGAGTAATAGCATTGAAGTCACCCGCTGCCAACCAAGGTAGTTGCCATCTGGAACGAATCATAAGTAAGCGCTCCCAAAGTAGACGTCTGCCCTCCTTCGTATTACTACCATGCACAGCGGATAAAGAAGCCACTGAAGGCAAAAGAGGAGAGGTAAGGGACACAGTAAGGCATTGATCAAAGGAATCAATGACCGATAACTCCATGTCATATCTAGCCATAATCCAAATATTCCCACGTTGGTTAGAGTAGGAACATTGAAACCCCAGCTTGAGTTAATAGAAGAGCAATTTGTCAATGTGAACTTTAGGTTCAATGATAACCACAATAGGAACTTTGTTTGTTCTACAGAGAGACTTCAGTCTTTTAAGAGCCATAGGATCAGCAATGCCCCTAATATTCCAACTTAGGATTTTAAGCATTAGAGGAGGACGGAAGGGAGGGAGCTTGAGCGAGCTTAGCTGCCGAACGGAGAACTCGGGTGGCGGGGATAGGAGGAGCTTTCTTTTTCTTTTGAGACCCTGGGATCGTAGGAAGGATTGGCCTGTCGCCATCAACACTAGTAGCAAAGTCTGCAACTTCTGGATCATAAGTCGAAGGGTCAATGGGCTCCGAATTCTCAACTGGGACTTCAACGTCGTCCACAGCGTCGACTTCGTCCGCCCAGGATCTGACCTCTCCTTCTTCTACTTCCAGGCGAGCAGTAGTAGGTGAAGGAGGATTGGAAGGAGTCACTCGTGGGGAAGAGGGATGTAAAGTTGGAGATGCTGCCACTTGTAGATGATTGACAGGTAAAGAAATGGCTACGGGAGAATTAAAGTTCTCAGTAGGAAGTACCTCATTGGGAGACACACCCTGAGATGGGTTAACCTGCTGTTCTGTCGGAGGCGGTGGGGCATTAAATGGAGGGTCAATCAATGCCTGACCCTGATTGGATGTCTCTCATTGTTCAAAATTCGTGGGACCCACAGACTTAGGAGCAGGATCAATGAGAAGTTCTTTTTATTTCTGTTGGGAAGGATGAACCGCAGTAGTTGTAATAACTTTACAGAGATATCTAGAATGTCCTTGGTGTTTGCACAAAGAGCAGAATCTGGGGATGGTTTCATATTCAATCTTCTGAACAAAAGTACGTCCATGAGGGAGATTAATACGAACAAACGGGGGAAGCTGTTTGCTCGCATCCACTTCAACGAAGACACGAGCGGTACTAGGTCGTGTAAAATCTTATGTAGCTTTATCCAGCTTGAGGGGGGTACTAATACCCATAACTATAGAAAAGAGAGCATTCTTAGCAAAAAGCTAATGAGGAAGACCAGGTAGAGATACCCATGTAGGAGCCAATGGGGACTCATGAGCCGCATTGAAATCTTTAGACCAACGAAAGACCCGCATCGGAGCCTTAGCCACATACCAGATCTCTCTAGCCCTAAGGCGTAAGAAATCAATCTCGAGAGAAGGCCGAATAATGATATGTTTAGGGTCGATCACCCCAACCTGCACCTCACCGGCGAACTGAAAGCCCATGAAGCACTTTCGGATCACATCGATGGGTGGCCGGGCATGTGAAAACTTCCCAATCAAAGCGAATCTGAATGGCTGGATCAGGATCTGCTCATCTTCATCGGAGAAGGAGATGACAGAAACCCCTTCGAAAAAGAGGGAGTTTTAACAGAGATTGATGGGGCCGCCGGGGCCGACCCCACCACCTCCGCAAAGGTTTTCGTCGCCATGAACCATCAAGGCAGTGACACGACGGTCGAGTGATCCGGTCGCGAGAAAGACGCCGGCCCGGCCAGAGGCCAAGCCGAAATCAGTGGATTAGGGTTCTAGGCGCGGCGCTCTCTCAAAGAAGAGAGAGAGCGATCCAATATATATATATATATATATATATTTCAAGGAAAATATATATATATATATATATATATATATATATATATATATATATTGTTATATATATATATATATATATATATATATATATATATATTCTTTATATATATATATATATAAGAAAAGAATATATATATATATATATATATATATATATATATATATATATATATATATATATATATATATATATATAGCTGTCAGGAGGTATATATATATACATATATATAATTTTTTTTCATATATATATATATATATATATATATATATATATATATATATATATTTATATATATATATATATTACTAGTAAACAATAGTCATATATATATATATATATATATATATATATATATATAAATATATATATATATATATATATATATATATATATATATATATATATAATATAGATAGATGGAGAAGAGGAAGAGGCAGCGTCCCGAGCGCGGCCCTCGCTCGTCTGCGGAGTCCCCTCCGCTCGCCGTTGCCCCCGGCCTCCCCCCTGTGGTCGGGTGCTTCCTCTGGCCGGCCGGCCCCCTCGGGTTGGCCGCCGTCTCAGGCTTCTTCTTCCCCCTGGGCGCTCCAACCATTTCTCCTCCTCCCCGCCGGCCGGGTCCCGCCCCCTTCTCCTGGCCGGGCGTCTTCCTGGCCAACAGTTTTTTCCCTCCTCCTTCCCCCCTTCGGCGTCGCCGCTTTCGACGCTCCCGGGCGAGGCACCGGGCTCCCGACCCTCCTCCGCCGCTGGTTGTTCCCCCGGAGGCTCAGCGTCATCGGGCCTTCCGTCGGTCGTCGGCTCCTCCAGCCAATCCCTCCGGGCCTCTCCCTCCTTGGCCTCCGGCCGGAGCTCCACCCGACTCCGTCCGGCGTGCCCCCATCTCCCCGACAGATCTTCCTCTCGCCGCCTCTTCTGCCGCCCCACCTCCCCCGATGTGGCCCAGCGCAGTCCACTCCCTGCTCTGCTCGCCTGCCCCAGCCGCGCCCTCCGCGTGGCCCTCAGCCCCCTCCGGTCGTGGCGGCTCCTCCTCCCCCTCTCCTGCCTCCTCCTCCGGCTCAGCGACAGCCTCCCCGACCGCTCCTTCCTCTCCTGGGGATGCGTCAGCCTTGTCGCCTGCTCCTCCGACAGGCGCGCACCCCCCCGCCCCGGTGCCCCCGCCCTCTCTGCCCTTCACTCCTCTCGCCTCGCCCCTGAAGTGGCCTCCGCTTCCCTCGACCGGGTCAGCCGTAGCGACTTCCGGCTCCCACCCTTCCCCCCTGGTGGCTCAGAAGCTACCCCCTCTCGCTTCTCCCCTCCGACGTTCACGTCCTCGACGGTCCCTTCATCCCCCCTAGCGTGTGGCGTGTTCCCCCCGGGAGTGCCCCCAGCTTCGGTGAGGCCCTTGGTGCTCTCGGCCTCCTCGCCATCGTCCCAGCCGCTCACCCTCCAAGGTGCTCTCCCCCTATTAGCGTCAGCCTCTGGCGCTCTCTCCTGCCACCTGCCGGAGGCCCCTATCCCTCCTCCTTGTCGGTGGTAGACAGCCGTCCGGCGGTCGCGCCCCTCGCTTCCTTCTCCCTCCGTTCTCCGTCGCGTCCGGTCTTCCCATCCCCTCCGGCGGGCCTCTCCCCAGTACCCTTTCGTCGGATCTCGCTCAAACCGCCCCTCGGCCTTCCCCTTCGCCGGAGCTTCGTCTCCGTCGGGCTTCTCCGCTGGCACGCCCCCCATGCTGGAGGGGGCCCGAGGCGGCCTCGGGCCGCGTGCCCTTTGGGAAGTGCACCCTTTGGGCAGTGTGCCCCTCTGGCACCTCGGGCGTGCCCCCTTCGGTTTTCGGGCGTCGAATTTTCAAAAGTTTAAAAATTCAAATTTGCCAAAAAAACCCTATCGGGCCGCGTGCCATTCCCAACGGGCATAGCCCTTCACCAGCCACTTCGAAAGTTTGAAATTTCAATTTTGAAATTTCAAAATTTTGTCTTCTGCCTTAGGATTTTTGAATTTTCGATTGTCTACCTTTCCTTATTTCCAACTGTTCACTCAGGGTCCATTTTGTGTTTTCTCGACCCTGGACCTGCTTGTAACGCTCTGTTAGAGCCACCCTTAATTTTAATGAATTCCTTTTTGTTATATATATATATATATATATATATATATATATATATATATAGCTGTCAGAAGGTAGACTCGCCCCTCTGGCTGGTCTCCCTGCGGCTGTTGGACATGAAGAGATAAGTCCTCCTGCTGGTGTCCTGGTGCTCCTCGTGCTCGTCCCCCAGCGACTTCTGGACTATCTCTGACCTGGTGAGCAGGTGATCCACAGAACAAGCAAAGCCTCAGCCTCTTACGACATTCGTCATAATGATGTCCCTGGCGGTGACAGTAGTTGCAAGTGACTGCCAACTGCTGTCTCTGTGGCAGAACTGCATGAACTCTAGCTGGACGGTGATACTGCTGTGCTGACTGTTGTAGCTTCCCCTGAATCTGAGTCTGGGTCCTTTTCGTCGGTGCCTAGTAACTGCTGCTGTCGATGTCCCTATCCCTCTTGGCTTCGGGTCCATCTTTTTCTCGACTGCCTGAGTGATCTTGAGGATACTCGAGTAAGTAGTTGTTTGCCATGAAATATAAAAGAGCAAAACAGTTTTATGGGAGGACTGGACTTTTACTTCACGTTACAAACTCGCTTGTACAAAGAAAGCCTAGGGACGAAAACCTTGGTACAACAATCTAAGTACAATTGTTTATTTTTGATTCTGGGGGGTGACGATAGAGGCTCGGGAAAGCGACGGCAGCTCTGCCTTACTCCTTGGACGATCGGACGTAGTCTTGGCTCCTGTGACGAGATACTTGGCATTGACGAAGAAATGCTCTTCTTGCTCTCCTCGTATTGCTCTTCTGGCTTCTCTCTCTCTGGATTAATCCCTGTGTATTTTTTTCTCTGATTATTGGGGGAGCGTCCTTTTGCAAGGGAATGGCACCTTGCTATTTATAATAGTGGGGGGGTCACCATTAGGGTTTGCAATGATTGTCCATTCTCAAAGTGGCGGCGGCCTGGTAAATGATCAATCTGGGCCATTAATCTTGAGCATGAAGGATCTGGGCCATTAATGAGGATTATGCCAAATTATGTCAGAAATTAATATTGATTGCAATAAATTCCCATCATGATGATTTGCTGATGTCCGCAAATCTAAATGAATCAATTTAATTCATTCTGTTGCCACGTGTCCCAAATTATTGGGATCTGACCCAAAATTTGATTATCTTTAGGACACGTGTCCTGTCATCATTATTGAGCCGTATGAGAAGCATTCGTGTTTGGGCCGCATGAAGGTCGTCATGACCGAGCCACATGAAAGATTTCATAACCGAGCCGCATGAATAGTCTTTATACTTAAACCGCATGAAGGTTGTCATGACCGAGCCGCATGAATATGTTCATGACTGAGCCGCATGGGGGTCTTCATGACCGAGCTGTATGAGAGTCTTCATGGCCGAGCCGCATGGATTTCTTTATGGCCGAGCCGCATGGGGGACCTTCATGATTGAACCGCATAGGTTTCTCTGCACTGGCCGCATGAACTCATTTAGACTGGCCGCATAAACTTGCCTCGAAGCTGTGAGGATTTTTCCTAATTCCCTAGGAATATAGTGCTCTTACGTCAGTCATTATGACTACTTTTCGTCAGGGCTGTCAACTGTCAGCTGTCAGCCGTCAGAGCATTAATTATCGGTCGTCAGAGCATTAATTGTGTTTGAATGACGCTGGGTACAACTGTTCTAAAAAGACACATGGCTTCCCTCTGCTGGCCGCATGGAGTCCACTCTGTGTTTGAGCCGCATGGGACTCTTTAGCCGCATGTGGCTCCTTGGCCGCATGGATCATTTTTCTTCTCTTTTTCATGCTTCTACAAGACCCCCCTCAAAGTTTTCAATTTGCAAAATTGAAATACTTTGAATAAGAAGCATGATTATACCAGAGCCGCATGGATGTATTCTGTCCTAGCCGCATGGATTTGACCAGCCGTATAATTACCTCAACCACATGACTCTCTGAGCCGCATGGGCTGTTTTGGCCGCATGAGCTTCTTGCCACGTCTTCCTGCCATGTGTGCAAATCTTTTGTAAATCTTCTGCATTTAATGCTCTTAATTTGTTGTCAGATTTTAAGAGCCACTTTTTTGGGCTAGGATCCCAAGAGTCAGGCTATTATTAAGCCGTTTTGCCTCGATGACCGAAGAGTCGGTCATCATATTGTACGCGGATCGAGACGTTCCTTTCTTGTCTATAAATAGGAACACTTTCGTTCTGGGGAGTCTTCTTTTCTCTTTTCGTTCTTTCTAACTCCTTCCACTCCCAAGCACCCATGGCTCCCAAGAAGGCTGCTGCATCGAAGGCTGCGAAGGACAAGGCGGTCGCTTCTGCAGCGGCTGTGGCGACGAACGTGGCCAATCCTCCGCCGGCCGCTGTTCACTCTGTTCATCCCGACGTTCATCCACCTATTGCTGGTAAGGACGTTGCCTTAGAACCCTAACTGTCATGGCTCTGCTGCATAATTTATGCACAAGTCGTATGTACGAGGTTCTTCGATATGACCGCATAAGTACTTCGCCCAGGGGGGCCGCATGGGCTTGTCATACTCGATCTGAACCGCATATATATTTTCGGTTTGGGCCACATGAGCGTAGTTCACTTTTGAACTGCATGAGCTCATCTGCTTGTAGCCGTATGAGTCTATCTGCTCAGGGCCGCATGAGTCTGCGTGGACTTTGAACCGCATAGCCTCACCTGAATCCGAGCCACATCAGCACCTAGTTTTGTCTGCTGAGTCCATGTGAACCTTGAACTGCATAGGCCTTTCTGAACCGCAGAAGCTTCATAAACTCATCTGAACTTGATCTGTATGGACTCGTCTGACTCAGAGCCGCATAAGGCTATGATGAACAGAACCGCATGGACTCATCTGGTTCTGAGCCGCATAAGACTGTGGCGACCCGAGCCACATAGACTTACATGATCTTTCAAATGCTTCTTTGTTTTGACTATCCTCTAATCTTATTTCTTTCGTCTCTTTTTCAGTGAATCTACCAGTAAATCTTGCGGGGAAACTTTTTGTTGGCTCGAATCAACTTGCCTCGGATGTGCGACGGGACGATTTAGTTCATCAAGTGTCAGAGCAGCTCCTTGTTAATGAGCCTTTGGAGCGACTGAATGTTATCAGGGTTCAATCTTTCTAATTTCTTAGTGACATGATGAGCTCCGGGGAGCCAAATGGAAAGTATCTAAGGCCGATCATCCTCTTTGGGGATGCATTGATCATAAATAACTCCCGAGTACTGGATATCTCTGAGAGTTGGTATTTTAATCTGGACGGAATGCCGATTCATATCCCCATTATGAAGCATCATTTCCCTCTTGCGTGGTTCAACATGATCTTATTGGACAGGCAGATAACAGAATCCCTCACTCCAACCAGACCGAGGATGTTTGTGGGTAACATCCGTTACAATAAAACTACTGGGTCAGTACGCGCGATCAAAGATCCGGCCAGTCGATCTGTGATGGGGTTAGCTCCGGGTACCTTTATCAACACACCCGCTCCTAACTTCTCATTTTCTCAGGCTGATACCTTCCTGAGCCAGCTTGCTCGAAAAGGGTCCTATCCTGTTGGCAGATTGGTACTGCCGAGCTGGTTACACCCTATTCTCCCGTGGGCTAACCTGACCTCGTAGATTCTGCGGAACTACGAGGCATTTTTGTGAGAAGTCAATCTTTATGATGCTATCCGGGGTACCAGCCACGGATTGCCCATTAATAAGCCGTTGTTCATGGCCCTTCTGGAGATGTATAATCATCGGACAAGAACTTTTTTCACACCTGTAGGGGATTTGGGGCTCGCTCTCCATGAGATGTATGCTGTCTCCTAGCTTCCCAGGGAAGACGAGCCCTTCAAAGCGTACACTCCAACGAACGAGGAGTTCCAGGATCTAGATCGACGATTCCTAGGCTTCGTCGCTGTGTACCAAGAGCTGTTATGTCACCATAATACCTGTCACCAAACGGCTATCAAGAAAAATGATAGCTCGGATGGGACACTCCCCATACCAATCCTTGGGTCTCCTATCTTTTTAAATTCAGTGCTGCTGGCCGAGTTACTTCCCGAGGTCGTCAGACTCCTAGGGAAGTAGAAGGTTTGGTGTCGACTGCTAGGAGGTCGAAGTCTAAGGGTGACAAGTTTGGGAGCCAGATTGACTCCTTCAACTATTTTTATTGTGGTACTCGGCGGCTGTCAGAGAAGGCACTCTTGGCAGGCTTTTTAATGGTGTGGCTGTGCAATTGTGTGGTTTCGGGAGGGGCAGGTTCCATCGAGAGGATCGATCGTCACTTTATTCTTCCCGCCGTAAAGTTGGCCTTTGGGGTCAGGCTGGCTCTTTTTCCCGCTATGGTGTGCAGCATTTATCACGGTCTCCGTGCCTTCTCGTCCAAGGTCATTGCTCGTGACGTGGTGACGGACTTTGAACGTATAGAGCTGCCTTATCATTACCTGCTGGGGTGTCTGTTGTTGCATTATCGGTCTTTGATGAGGCCTGGGACGGGAGATGGCGTTACGGATGACGACGCTTTTCTTTTCCGACATCGCTATCAGTCGTGGGAATATAGTACCATGTCGGCGTGTCGGAGGATGCCGGCGAGGGTGGACGGATATGATTTCTTCGTGTCCGTTCCCCGTTTTATCGACCAGGAAGTGAGGAATGTCTATGTTGATGGCGTTAGATCTCCTCATTTCTTACCTGAGAAGATGCGTTTCTGGTTGCGTAACATTCGCCCAGCGCATTTAGTTTATCGCAACTGCAACACTATGTTCTGGAGCCCTACTTGCCCAGTAGGTTTGTCCGTCAATTTGGGTACAGTCAACTATTCCTTGGGTGTCCCAGTTCAAGCCTGGGATTTGAGGATAGCATCCTTGATGGGATTAGGGCATGGAGCTATTATGACACTTGTCATACTCGAACTAGTTTCTCAGTTCCTGCAGCAAACGTGCTGGGGGAAATCTTGCATATGGCGGCCTTATACCATGTTACGATAAACCAGCCTCCTGTCAATTTTGACCCGAGGACTAGCTTCATTGTGGGCACTCGCTTGGCGGAGAAGGCTACGGTGTCGAAGGCGAAGAAGAAAGGGGCGAATAGGGTTCCCGTGCCCGATTCCGAGTCCTTTGACACAGTTGAGGGAAGCAACGAGCGGGATGACGAGGACTCTCTCTCTTCTGGTGTCGGAGCGGCAGCGGATCAACCGCCCATCATGGCAGATAAGATGATGACGGATCAACCGTCGGTCGTATTAGATGAGGTGGTAGATCAGTTGCCACCTGTATCAGAGGTGGTGAGGGTAGAACCACCGTCTGCCGTGCCTGGTCCCTCGCGTAAGCGAGGCAGGCATGAGTCTACTGACGGAGGAGTAGCCTTTTCCGTAAAGAGAGCTGCGGTCAGACCTCATAGGCTACTTATTACGGAGAGGGGTAAGGATGCTGACGATGCTCCGGAGGTAAGACTATGTTGGAGCTATCTCCTTATTGTGGCTTTCTTTTTTCTTGGAGATATGACCTAATCATTTTTCCTTTATAGGCGTCTGACGAACCATGCTCTCCTGAACCGTCTGCTGCCCCTGGAGTTGATCCGGCCCTTGCTGCTTTGATTAGTAACATATGTGTCGCGGTCCTTTCTGCGGGGGCTCTCTCAGCGGCGGCTGAGGACTCCCAAGTTGCTGAGGCCTCGGTCCAGGGTGACGAAGGTTTCCTCGGACCTGTCTCCGAGATTGCTGAATTTCAGCAAGGCGACGCCGATCTCATCGTATCCCCTCTCGAGGGTGCTGGGGCGGGGGAGTCTATTATATTCGACTCGGAGGCCGCTGGTGGAGAGGTTGTGGTGGCCGTAGGTGAACCTCAGCCTCCACACTCTTCTGCGGGTAAGATAAGCCAAATATTGACTAGGGAGGGGGCTTATTTGCTCTATCAACATATCCTTCAGGTCAAATCGATTCATGGTTGTCTTGGCCCTACAGGTCCTGACCCTTTACTTCCCACAGCGGATGTTCTTGGGGAAGGCTCGGCCTGCTGCGATCTGGGGGAAAGGAGCGTTTCCTCTCCTTCACCGACTCATGTCGAGGGGCCTCCTGCCAGCTCCGGGCAGATGGGACTGGAGCTTGCTACGGGAGCGATGGTCTCCGTCTCATCCTCTGCTGCTTATACAGCTTCAGAGACTGACTTCTCGGCCCTGCCGAGCATTCAAGTTCTGCGGGCTGCTGAAGAGGAGTTGGCCGCTGTTCATACGTCCTTCCGTACGGAGTTTGTTTCCCTTGTGGTAGGAGCGGCAGATTCTGTTACGTCTTCTTCAGTGTTGCCAGCTACACTCCCATTGACGCCGGCTTCTTCGGAGGCTCAGGACGAGGTATCGCAGGATGTGGTCGACAGCTTCTATCGCCATTTAAAGAGGGGCGTAGATGCTGCCGTAGAACGGGAGACCCCTTTTTCTCTGTCCCTGCGGTGCGCTTGGGGTCAGGTTGAAACTTTGAAGACTCTTCCTGGCGGGGTGGGGTTGGCTACGCTCCTGGAGCCCAAGTTGGCAGAGGCTGATCAGCTCGTGGCCCAATTACTGGCGATATGGCAGGCTGGCTTGCCTGCTACGATCGAACGGGAGCGGGGCTTCCTTATTGCTGCTCTGGATAGGATAAAGCTTGCTCGAGATACTGCCGGGCCAGTTGTGAAAGGGGACCTTGACGAGCTTTCTGCTTCGTATGACAGGCTGGGTCGTCGAAGTCAAGCTTCTAGGGCTCGGGAAGAGTCTGCTTCTCGTGGAATAGCTGACACTAAGGAGCAGATTCTCGCACTTCAGAGGGAGTTGGCCTTCTTAGAGTCAGAGCTGGGGGCTGCTCGTACGGAACAGGAGTCAATCGTTTGGGAGGCCGAGAGGGTTTCCCGATCTTCTATTAACCTAGAGCGGTCTTTCAAGAAATTCGAGGACAACTGGCAAGCTCATGCTCATCTGGAGGACGCGGCGGTGCTGAGCCAAGAGGCGGAGCGTCGAGCTAAACAGAGGCTTGAGCGATCGGTTGCCTTGCTGACGGACCGTCTCATGGCATTATGTGCCCCGGAGCAGTGATCAGTCTTCTGTTTTCTTTTGCTATTTTTTCTTTCTTTTTTTGTTTTCATTTTGTAAGGGATGTGATCCCAAATGATGTAGCACTTCGAATTTTGAATAAATGAGCATGTTTTAACTCATCTTCTCTTTCTTGTACTCGTGGTGTTTGTGGAATTGGACCTGCTGGGGGATTATTTGTGGACCTGTTACCCTGGGCGTACCTTGGTTTTAGGTACGAGTAACAAGTTTTGGAGAGGAATACCTAGAACAACTTCGCGATAAGACAACTATAGAAGTTTTTGGTATTCGAGAGAATGCCAGGGAGCAACTGGGCTCCCAGGCATGATAGGGAAGGGATGGGCGTGTACTGGAGACCCAGTACAACATTTGTGGTCAACAGAGGACATTTGTGGTCAACAGAGGACATTTGGTGGTCAACAGAGGACATTTGTGGTCAACAGAGGATATTTTGTGGACCTATTATCCTTGTCGTACTCCGGTTGTGGGTACAGATAATAGGTTGAAAGGGAACCGACATACTTACTCAGAGGTAATGAGGACATGGCAAATATGAAGGTTTCTTCTACGGAGCCTTCCCATGCAGAGGTAATGAGGACATAGCAGGAGTGGGCTCAATGAAGAGGGGGTACATAAAACGACTCAGAGGTAACGAGGACATGGAAGTTTTATGTAGGGGGTGATTTGTTTTTGGCGGAAGTAAAATGACTCAGAGGTAGCATCGACATGGTCGTTTTGGAAGTTTGTGGACCCGTTACCCTTTTTGTGCACTGGAAGTACGGGTAGTGGATCATGAGGGAGGATATCTTTTAGGAAGAAAGTTCAGAGGTATGATCATACATGACTCACTATCTGAAAGAATGACCGGGATGTGAGTTCAGAGGCACCAGCAGGTACATGACTCGATATTGTGAAGGTATGAGTTCAGTGGCACCAGTGGGCACATGACTCGATAATCTGGGATATTATGGATGTGAGTTCAGCAGCACGAGAGGGTACATGACTCGGGAATCTAGAGGATGGTGAATATGAGTTCAGAGGTACCAGTGGGCACGCGACTCGAATGATTGTAAAATGTGGGAATGAGTTCAGAGGTACCAGCGGGTACGTGACTCGAATGATTGTAAAATATGGGGAATGAGTTCAGAGGTACCAGCGGGTACATGACTCGAATGATTGTAAAATGTGGGAATGAGTTCAGAGGTAACAGCGGGTACATGACTCTATGTATGGAACCAGAATGTAAGTTCAGTGGTACAGGGAAGTACATAACTCGACACTCTGAGATGTCTCGAGGATTTCGTTTTAGACATAATACTTCTTCAGGAACTTGCCGTTGATGGGCAACATAAGCAAGTCTCCATTTTGCTTTGCGAGGCGGTAGGCACCGTTGGAGAATACAGCTTCGATGATGAACGGGCCTTCCCATTTTGGTTGGAATTTACCGGCGGTTTTATGCGTCATAACCATCGGCCTCCGAACCGCCAGAACGAGATCGCCTACTTGGAATGTTCTGACTTTGACCTTCTTGTTGAAAGCTCCGGAGATTCTGGCCTGATATAGTTCGATTCGCTGTTGAGCTAACAGGCATTTCTCGTCTAGGGCCTCCAATTCCTGTAGTCGGCGATGGTGGTTTTCGTCTGTCGTCAACTGATGTGTGAGGGCGACACGGAGTGAAGGAATCTGAGTCTCTAATGGGAGGACTGCCTCACTCCCGTATACCAGGGAAAATGACGTATTCCCGGTGGCTGTTCGAACTGTGGTACGATACGCCCATAAGCATTCGCCGAGCTTCTCGTTCCAATTGCGCTTGTTAGAGGACATGAATTTCTTGAGTAGCTTGATTATGGTTTTGTTGAATGCTTCTGCTAACCCGTTGGCTGCTAGGTTGTAGGGTATCGAAGCAATGTTCTGAATTCGGTATTTGTCGCAGAACCGATAAAATACGTGGCTTGCGAATTGTGGCCCATTGTCGTGAATGATCCTTCGGGGCAGTCCAAAGCGGTAGATGACATGATGCTTAAGGAAGCTGATCATGTTTGAAGTTTTCACCTCTGCCAATGGGATGGCTTTCGCCCATTTGGAGAAGTAATCGGTGATTGCGAGTATAAACTGGTGTCCTCTGGACGAAGGCGGAGTAATTGGGCCGACGATGTCCATACCCCATGCTTCGAATGGCTAGGAGGCCACAGTCGGATGTAGGAATTCAGATGGATGGTGGATGAAGTCGGCATGGATTTGGCAGGCTTTGCACTTTCATGCATAATCTACTGCGTCTGCAACCATCGTGGGCTAGTAATAGCCCATTCGGCGAAGGCGGTCTTGCAGCTTCGGGCCAGGTTGATGGGCTCCGCAGACACCATCATGGGCCTCACGCACGGCTTCCTTGGCTTCTGTATTTGAAAGACACCGAAGCAGCAACCCATCATAGGATCGACGATACAGCATTTTCGTCTCCGTATCATAGAAAAACCTGAGAGAACGTCTTCTGATAGAAGTAGCTTCCTTCGGATTCTCTGGCAGGATGTCGTATACTACGAAGTCGATGAACGGCTGTCTCCAGTCTGGTGCTTCGTCGACTGAAAGGGCGGAGTAACTATCAATACATCGAACGTTATCCTTAGGACAGACCAGTTCACGGCCTATTATGTCGATCTGATGACGAGCGTAATTTGGCACAGCTAGGGAAGCGGCCAAACCAGCCAGGGCATCAGCCTCAATGTTCTGGAGTCTGGGAATATATTCTATGAAGAATCCTCCTAGAGACGAGATGATGTTGATTGCTATTCGATGATACGGGATCATGACTTCGTGGCGGACCTCGTACGACCCCCGAATCTGATTGACGATTAACTGTGAGTCGCCGTATGCTTCAAGATACTCTACCCCCAGCTCCTTTGCGAGTCGAAGGCCGATGACCAAGGCATTATATTCGGCCACATTATTTAAACAGGGCTCTGTGAGTGAGTAGGCCCGATTGATCACCAAGTCGGAGGAAGAAATCAGCACCACTCCAACTCCAGCGTTGATGTTGCCTTTGGGTCCAGTTCTCGAAGCGCCGTCGAAGAACATTCGCCAGATGGCATCATGGGAGACTGTATTTGAACTGGTGACCTCGTCCGGTATCCTTTCATATACCCTGGTCATCTCCGAACCTGGATGTGCTGCTAGAAAGTCTGCCAGAGCCCGGCCTTTAACAGCCTTTTGCGGGACGAAGATCATGTGGTATGGTGATAGTAATATCGCCCAGGTAGCAAGGCGAGAGCTGAGTGCCCCAGGTTTGGTCATGAGGACCCTGAGGGGGTTGATCCGCGATATCATGTGGATGGTTTGTCCCGTGACGTAGTGTCGCATCTTCTGGATTGCGAACACGAGAGCAAGGCATTCCTTCTCTATGGCTGTATATCGATATTCTGGCCCAATCATCTTTCGACTGAGGTAGTATATAGCTTGTTTGTGGCCCGCATCATTGTTATGTGCCAATAGGGCCCCAAGAGAATGTTCCATAGCTCGTACATAGAGCAGGAAAGGCTTTCCAGCAACATGAGCTACCAGGACTGGAGGATTCGACAAATATTCTTTGATGCTGTCGAAAGCGCGCTGGCATTCCTCATCCCATACGAAAGAGACTCCCTTCTTTATGAGATGGGTGAATGGTTGACATCGTCCAGAGAGATTAGATATGAATCTCCTGATGTAAGCTAGCCTGCCTTGGAGGCCTCGGAGTTCGCGGAGATTTCTCGGGGGACCCATCTCCATGATTGCCTTTGTTTTCTCGGGGTCGATGTGAATGCCCTGAGAAGTGATGACAAAACCCAGGAATTTCCCGCTGGAGACACCCAAGAATGATTTTGTAGGGTTCATCTTTAAGTTGTGTGCTCGCATTAGGTCGAACACTGTCCTGAGATCTTGCAGATGATCTTCCTTCGAACGGCTTTTGACGGCGATGTCGTCGACGTAGCATTCTACTGTCTTACGCAAGTAGTTTCTAAAGATGATGCTCATAGCTCTCTGGTAAGTAGCGCCAACATTCCTTAAATCGAAAGGCATAACGGTGTAGCAATATGTACCAATCGGTGTTCGGAATGATGTGTGCTTCTCGTCGTCAGGGAACATCTTGATCTGGTTGTATCCTGAGAAGCCATCCATGAAGGACATACGTTCAAAACCGCAGGTGTTGTCGATCATAATATCTGTGATAGGGAGAGGGAATTCGTCTTTAGGGCATGCCTCATTCAGATTCCAGAAGTCAATGCATATTCAGATCTTTCCGTTCTTCTTGAGAACTGGTACGATGTTGGCTACCCAGTCTGGATGCTGCTCTTCGCGAATGAAGCCGCTGGCTATCAGTTTGTTGACCTCGGCTTCAATAGCATTTATGACATCGGGGCGAAACCATCGTTGCTGTTGCTTGACAGGTTTTGCATCCGGACGAATATTGAGTTTGTGGAGTACGATCTCGGGGTCCAATCCTGGCATATCTTCATAGCTCCAGGCGAACACATCGATATACTCTTTGACGAGTTGGAGCAGTGACTCTCGCTCTTCATCTGTCAGACTCTGGCTGATGAAGATTGGTTTCGGGGAGGCTTCATCACCAAGATTAACTTGTATGACCTCATCCTCAGTGGGAGGTTCTCTTTGCTCGAAACGCTTTTCCCATTGTTCATCTAGCTGTTGGGCCCACGGCTCTAGCTCGAGAATTTCCGGAATGTCTTCATCTTCTTCATAAGCGTCGGCGAATGCCATGTTGACTGCCAGGACTTGTCTGAATACGTCTCCGATGCTGGTATCCGAATCAGAAGTTGGTGACCCGGTCGAATGTGAATGCCAGTCACATTCTTTATCTGAACTTTCAGGGGTTGTCGTGGGTGTTACATACCCTAATCCACATCGAATCTTGCTATAGTAGTCCCGTGGTTTGCCAGCCGGGACTGGGGGCTTCAAAGGTAGTCGTCGTCCAGTACCGTAGTTCAAACCCGGTGTCGTTTCCAGGTCATACCCCTATTTCTGCATGAGATATTTAGATTGGGGGCTATAAAGATACATAGGTAGTCTCCCGGTATCCGATCCAAGGTCGACTTCTTCTATGGTGAAGGGATGCGGATCGTCCTTCCGGCCGAAGATGATTGGATGGTCCCCTCCCTCGATTATTCGGTAAGCATCTTCTACTGGAGTAAGCTGGATTATGGTGTAGACATTTGTCACCTGTGTGTGTAGGTGAGTGCCTATACCATGTTCTATAGCGTACATTGTACAAAGCTTATTAAGCTCGAGGTAGTTCAAAGATAGCCCTTTATTGATGAAGTAAGGTATCTTTTCTAGGGAAATTACATCATCTGCGGCGGAAACATCAGTGTGGGCGGCCACATACTTGGCAAGCTCCGGTTCCTCTTCGGCTACCCCCTGTATGAATGAAGACTGAGAGGACAACCTGGGGAGCTTGATCGTCAGCGGTTCAGTTGATGGAGCTGAGCGTGGAGTTGTTGGCAGACTAGCGACCCCCAGTTTGGTACTCGATGTGGGGCGAGGAGTGGCTGGTTCGCTAGAAGTGTCAGACCTTGCATCGGGGTGACGACCCTTCTTGGGAAGGCGTATCGTCAGTGGTTTGTCGGAGGGATTGAGCTTCTCCGTTTGGGGCTGGCCGACTCTCGGCAGTCTGATTGTTAGTGGCCCCATTGTGGATCTTGGCACTTGGCCAGACCTTGGCAGCCGGATTATCATCTGTACTTCTTGTGCCGAGAGGCTGATTGTGTCCTTACGCAGAGTGGCGGTAAGGGGTGCAAACCTGCCCGGTTTGCGAGCTTGGAGGTGGATCGTCAGAGGCTCTTCTGATCCTGTGGCTATCTCGGTACTAGCTTGTACATCTCCTTCACCAAGATGCTGTCACGACCCGCACCCACTGTGAGGGTACGAGAACGTAACAATGCCCAGCCTACGCCGCAGTGTCGACGGTAGAATGCTGTCCTAGGTCAATCATCTAACAATATAAAGGTACATGTACAGTATATGCGCTCCGAATGGAGGTGACATAACAGAACAGTCTCAATCACATCTAAGGCAGATACATGATAGTAAAGGTAGATAGAGAAATCAAAAGCACAATGTAATATAAATAAGAGGGAGAAAGTCTAAGTGTCTAAGATAACAACTCAAGAACATCCAGCTCAATACAAGTCTCTAAATATAACAACATCTCAGAAGAACAACTGAAAATCAAATAACACAATACTGCAAGAAAAACTAAAGCCTAGCTATCTAGCCTAGACTCTGGGAGTAGCATCCTGTACTGCAGCTGGGTCCTCCAGAGGAACCAGGTCGCAGGTGTCGTCTAAGCCTGCTCCGTAATAGGTGGTACATAGGGCCTCCTCCTCATCCTCTGTAATATTTTCAACAGGTCCAGTCAGGACAGGAGCAAGTACAGTACATCTCAACAGATCATAGCAGGTTAGAAAATATAATCATGCAGTAAAGTAAGATACATGAACTGAAGAAAAACAATATGTAAACAGAGAAAGAACTGTAATAGAAATATCTACTATACATAGAGAGCTAATAGTGACTAGTGAGTCAGAGTAAAATATAAACATGTGAATGGCATAGGAGATTCATGACTACAGCTAAGAGAGTGATTCATGACTACAACTACTGGGATAATATTCACATGTCTACTTCTACTCCCCCATCCCTAATCGATACACAAAGATCTGTTCAAGTTATGTTAAGA
This sequence comes from Iris pallida, assembly GCA_029216955.1. Taxonomy (NCBI): domain Eukaryota; kingdom Viridiplantae; phylum Streptophyta; class Magnoliopsida; order Asparagales; family Iridaceae; genus Iris; species Iris pallida. The sequence continues at coordinate 8,430,517 of JANAVB010016197.1, read as the reverse complement.
TTCGTGAAACTTCACATGGCTCATAAAATGAGTGATACGTGAAGGTGATTCATGATGGCTCTGTGAACATGAGAGTACATGTGTCACAAGCGATTCGTGAATCAGAGAAAGCATAGAGATACGTGATGATTCGTGAAACGCACAACACATGCAGTATCCGATGCTCCCGAGGGGGATAATATCTCATGAAAAGATCCATATAGTACCAATCCGTGTGACCAACGTGACAGTATCAAGTAAAGTAATTTAAAGCAGGAAAATAATTCTAAGCAGGATATGAAATGATCAGAGAATGTACTCGCCTGGTATCTGAGTGTCCAACTGAAAAGTACTGTCCGAGGAGTGGTGTCTGGCCCCTATTCAGAACAGCACAAGTCACAACAAGTCCAGAATGGTAAAATGAAGCACTACTATGCATTCTACATGAATCTAGGTCAAACTAGGCCAAAGTCAACTCTTGGTCAACTCTGGTCAACCCTAGAAGTCAAACTAGGTCAACTATGGTCGAACTAGGTCAAACAAGTCTACACTAGGTCAAACTAGTCTAGCAAGTCTATTCTAGGTCTAGTAAAGCTATACAAGCCCAATCTAGGCCTGTTAGTCAAACTGACTCACACAGGCCATAGGCTATTCTATCTAGGCCAAACCAAAACACATACAACATGCCAACTCTATATCTAACCAGTACACTCTAGATATATGTAATCTCAAACATAACACATAAATATGAAATACATATATAAAGTTCACACACAGTTATATATATGGCACTTATATATATATAAACTAACATAGCCTATAACCTATAGAAAATATCTACATTGGATACCTATATGATACATAAACCATATATATATATACACATTACATATTTACATACATTACCTATTAGCAAGTATTTACAAAGGAGAATAGGATATATATATATATAGAGAGAGGGTAGAAAATATAGAGAGTGTGAAGAGTGAGGGAATGAAAGAGTGAACTGTGAGTGAGGGGGATGTGTGTGAGAGTGTTTGTGTGCAGGAAATTTTAGAACAGTGAAGTGAGAGAGAGGAAGTGTGTGTGTGTTTGTGTAACCATTTGTGTCAACCTTAGGTTTCAGTCCAAACTAGGTGACAGAAAAACATGGAGTGTGTGAGAGTGTTTTGTGGGTGAGAGAGGTGAGGGGGACTGCCCACACATGTGTACCTCAAACTCAGATCCCAAAACAGTGAATGCAAGGACAAAACTAAAACTGAAATCAACCATCCTAGGTATGTACAACACTCCAATCCCAAACAACTCAGATTTAATATATAAATTTTAGAAAGAAAGAAAAGAATTCAATACATCAAACCCCATCAATCTCAGGTATTAATGACCCGGATTTTGAGTTCATACAACAACAATGCAAACTCAGGTTTGAGCTCAGCCCTTTGACAGTTTCACATTTCCCCGAATTGGATCAAAACACCACCAAAGACACTAAAAATCAAAACCCAAGTAGATAACTAATAGGAGGACAGGTTAGGGATTTAATTATGTGACTTAACAACACTTAAACTAGCTAAAATGTACGGCAAAACCACATTTGAAAACTGGAAAAAAAATACAGGATTAATAATACTAATTTCAGAAAAAGGGTAAATGACAATGATGAACAAAATCAAACTAATATGCAATTAAAATGGTTGGTAAAGTACTAACAGCATGTGCACGTGTCATATGAACTGTTTGTGTCCTAGCAAGAGGACACAAACGTGTCCAATTGATTAAAACACGAAAATAGTGCACTGAGACACGGCAGTTAGGTACTGCGTCGTGCACAGGTGCACGCGTGTCGTGCACCTGACACAGCCCAAACTAGATCTCGTGCTCGTGTCAGTAGATGAACCTAGGATAGACCTAGGTGTGTGTCACCCTGGTTCATGTTAGTACGTGTCGTGTCCAATAGTTCAGTGTTTACACAGTGCGCACAGTTCAGTGTTTTCCCCGTACACGGCCAATATCTCCCAAACTCGACCATGAAATGTCATAAAACTTGGGGAGAGGGATGACAGTAGGTGCCCCTAAGTGTCCACAAAAACTCGTGTCCAACAAGTTCGTGTCGTGTCTAGAATAGAGCCCGATAGGCAGGGAAGTACTGTAGCCGCGCGCGCGTGTGTCCGAGTGTGTGTGCACGAGTGTCCTAACGATACGACACAAGCACGAAATCAACTCAGAGCTACAGAAATGGATAAGCGACACAACAATGCAAATTTCCATTCAAATATAATTTGAAATTAACACAAAAAGTTTCACTGAGGCATTTCCACAAACACGAAGAGCAGGACACTAATACGTGTCCTGTTAGGACACGAAACGAGACAAAAACTTAGGGTTTCCTATTCCTACTGTTAGGTTAGGTCTAGGGCTCCCTAATGATGCAAAAATCTCAGGATTCTATGGTGGAAATAGGAAGTTACCTCAATGTATCAAAACCCTCTAAAAGTTCTAATGAGTGATGTTCTTCTTGATGGTGAAACTCCTCCAAAGCTCTCCAAATATGAGAATATTAATTACCAACAGAAAATAGGTAGAATTTAAAACCCAATGCAATTTGTTTGGATTAAAAAGGAGGAAAAATGGATTTTCTAGAGATTTTTGAACATGGAGACTCACCTCTTTCTTCTCTTGAAAGAAATTCCTAAAGAAGAGGCTAGCCCTAGATTTTAGAAGAGATTATATAGTGGGGGAATCCCTAGGTTGGCTGGACAAAAATGTTTGGGTTAGGGTTTGGGCACTTGACTAATGGGCTTTGGGCCTATTTGGCTAACTATTGATTTATTGGTTAAACACAAGTCATGGCTTATGACTTAAAACTCTACTTAAGTCAAATAACCATACTATTAGTCAACTATAGACTAACTAGGGTGGCATGACCTAATCAAGACCAAACTCAACTAGGGTTAGCTCCTAGGTTAGTCTACCATGGTCATTGCTAGTCAAAGTCAACCTAGTCAACCCTTATCCAAACAATTCAAAAATAAATTCTAAAAATTCCCATAAATTCGAATAAATTCAAATAAATCCTAAAATGCCCAAAATACTCTCTAGGCTATAATGTACTAGTCAAACATCCTAATCACATGGCTAGGCTCTAAGGTTACACTAGTCAAACCCCAAAATCATAAGTCATGATCTAAAATAGTTTTAAAATGATTAAAAATCACCAAAAATCATATTATCATTTAAATATCATAATTAAATAAATTAAAATACAAAATTTCAAAATTACCCTCATTTTAGAAACTGGGTGTTACAAGTCTACCCACCTTAGAAAAATTTCGTCCTCGAAATTAAAATGGTAGTAGTCTTCTAGGTCAAACACCCCACAATCAAAGTCTCAAACATACCGTCAGATAATCATATGCGTCTGTCTAAAATCATGATACTCAGAATCTTCGTCGTGCTAGTGAGCAAGGCTACGATAATCACAGAGTCCTCGACTAGGGCACATACCTCTAGAATTATGGTATTTAAAATTTTTGCATTGCCGCATGCTTGGCAGCGAAAACCTTAAATTCCCACACCCGAGAAATACGTCCTAAATCTGACTATATGTCCTCAATATGCCAGCTAAACACGACTGCCGAAGATTCTAGATTCCATAACTGGGTGACCTAGCCCATATGATTCATCTCGAAAGAAAACCAAATTGAAAAGAATGCCAGATCAAAACTTATCAACAGATAAGGAAGCAGATAAGAACAGATGGGATTGAATTTCAAGATAGATATAATGAGGCAAGGTGGGAATGGAATCGAAAAGAACAGAACCTGCAAGCACCTCTCCCACTGCCTGAGCATCCTCGACTGTCATGGCGTAAGCTCGCCCCTGCTGGCCTACTCCAGACTGATGCTGATACTGCACAAATCTCTGCTGCTGCGTCGGTAACGGTCCTCGCTGCTGACCTACCGGAGCCTTGGCTCCTCCTCCTGGTGCTGTGCCTATGTACTGAGAACACTCCCTCAGCTGGTGGTCCACTGCTCCACATAGTAGGCACCTGCCCGGCCTCCTCCTGTACTCACCCCATCCAAGCCCCGGCTTCTTGCAATAGGGGCAACTGACTGCCTGCTGTCTCGGTGCCTGATGCTGTCTGGGCTGATGCTGTCCCTGCTGATGGCCGTGACCCTGGAACTGCTGCTGAAACTGCTGCTGAACGTGCGACCTCTTGGCCGGTCCTCTGCTACTGTTGCCTCCCTGGGAGTCTCGTCCCCTCTTGAGCCTAAGCTCAAGATCATCCTCTGCAGCTAAAGCATCCACCAAGATCTTCTCATAGGTAGCGCTGCGGGCGTTCTTGGTGTAGGACTTGACCTCCTTTACCAAGCCCTTCCGGAACCTCTGGGCCTTCGTCGTCTCTGACAAGTCATCCATAAATCTGCTCAGGCGGCAGAACTCTCCTGCGTACTCCTCCACGGACTGGTTCCCTTGGACTAGGGCCTCGAACTGGGTCTCGAGGGCTCCCAGCGCTGCGTCTGGAAAGAACTTCTCCTTGAACAGCTTCTTGAATGCTGTCCAAGTCTGTCCTGCTGTACCGACCCTCGGGTCGGTCTGGTAACATGTACGGGCCAGATCCTGCATCATGCTGGCCGCTGCCTCTATCTTGAGCTTCGTCGGGATCTCAGGCAACCTGAAAATCTCCTCCATATGCTCGATCCACTCATCAGCATACAAGATCCCCTCTGTCCCTCGGAAGTCTCTTGGGTGCATCTACTGGAAATCTTGGATGCCCTTCTTCCGTGGCTGGTACGGCTACGGGGCTGCCGCTGGCTGAGCTATAAATCTCTCTACCGCAGTCATTGCCAGCTCAATGCCTCGTATGAGCTCTGCTATCTGCCCCTGCTGCTGGGTCTGCTGACACTCCATGTACTGCCGGAAGAAGGCTAACAGCTGAACGGCGTTAATTGTCCCTGCAGGTGGCTGCTGCTGCTGAAGAAGTACATCCAGAATCACCGGACTCGGCTCATGCCTCACTGCTGGTGGGGCTCCTCCAAAAGCTGCTGAAACGCCTACCCCAGCTGGCATGACTGGGGCTGCGGTACCAGGGGCTGGCTGCTGAGCATGAAAGGTGGCAGACCTCTCATCGACGTCCCCCTGGCCCTGGCGATGCGATCGCATCTCAACCATCCCGGAGACACGGATCAAAAGGAAACAATTGCTGAGAATGAGTCAAAATACCAAAGGAGGACAGTTTAAATTCAAGGAAGACAATAAGCGGCAAAATGTAGATATACAGAATTTGAATAAGAGTTTTTCCTATTTGTAATTGAGTACCTTCAAAATATCCTAATCCTACTGCAGGCTGTAGTGATACTCTAGTTCGAATACCACTACAAAAACTCGACCTGCATGGGCCACCACTAAAAGCGTGTCACGACCCGCACCCACTGTGAGGGTACGAGAACGTAACAACGCCCAGCCTACGCCGCAGTATCGGCAGTAGAACACTGTCCTAGGTCAATCATCTAATAATATAAAGGTACCTGTACAGTATATACGCTCCGAATGGAGGTGACATAACAGAACAGTCTCAATCACATCTAAGGCAGATACATGATAGTAAAGGTAGATAGAGAAATCAAAAGCACAATGTAATACAAATAAGAGGGAGAAAGTCTAAGTGTCTAAGATAACAACTCAAGAACATCCAGCTCAATACAAGTCTCTAAATATAACAACATCTCAGAAGAACAACTGAAAATCAAATAACACAATACTGCAAGAAAAACTAAAGCCTAGCTATCTAGCCTAGACTCTGGGAGTAGCATCCTGTACTGCAGCTGGGTCCTCCAGAGGGACCAGGTCGCAGGTGTCGTCTAAGCCTGCTCCGTAATAGTTGGTACATAGGGCCTCCTCCTCATCCTCTGTAATATTTTCAACAGGTCCAGTCAGGACAGGAGCGAGTACAGTACATCTCAACAGATCATAGCAGGTTAGAAAATATAATCATGCAGTAAAGTAAGATACATGAACTGAAGAAAAACAATATGTAAACAGAGAGAGAACTGTAATAGAAATATCTACTATATATAGAGAGCTAATAGTGACTAGTGAGTCAGAGTAAAATATAAACATGTGAATGGCATAGGAGATTCATGACTATAGCTAAGAGAGTGATTCATGACGACAGCTACTGGGATAATATTCACATGTCTACTTCTACTCCCCCATCCCCAATCGATATACAAAGATCTGTTCAAGTTATGTTAAGATTCGTAAAACTTCACATAGCTCATAAAATGAGTGATACGTGAAGGTGATTCATGATGGCTCTGTGAACATGAGAGTACATCTGTCACAAGCAATTCGTGAATCAGAGGAAGCATAGAGATACGTGATGATTCGTGAAACGCATAAAACATGTAGTATCCGATGCTCCCGAGGGAGATAACATCTCATGAAAAGATCCATATAGTACCAATCCGTGTGACCAACATGACAGTATCAAGTAAAGTAATTTAAAGCAGGAAAATAATTCTAAGCAGGATATGAAATGATCAGAGAATGTACTCGTCTGGTATCTGAGTGTCCAACTGAAAAGTACTGTCCGAGGAGTGGTGTCTGGCTCCTATTCAGAACAACATAAGTCACAACAAGTCCAGAATGGTAAAATAAAGCACTACTATGCATTCTACATGAATCTAGGTCAAACTAGGCCAAAGTCAACTCTTGGTCAACTCTGGTCAACCCTAGAAGTCAAACTAGGTCAACTATGGTCGAACTAGGTCAAACAAGTCTACACTAGGTCAAACTAGTCTAGCAAGTCTATTCTAGGTCTAGTAAAGCTATACAAGCCAAATCTAGGCTTGTTAGTCAAACTGACTCACATAGGCCATAGGCTATTCTATCTAGGCCAAAGCAAAATACATACAACATGCCAACTCTATATCTAACCAGTACACTTTAGATATATGTAATCTCAAACATAACACATAAATATGAAATACATATATAAAGTTCACACACAGTTATATATATATGGTACTTATATATATATATATAAACTAACATAGCCTATAACCTATAGAAAATATCTACATTGGATACCTATATGATACATAAACCATATATATATATATACACATTACATATTTACATACATTACCTATTAGCAAGTATTTACAAAGGAGAATAGGATATATATATATATAGAGAGAGGGTAGAAAATATAGAGAGTGTGAAGAGTGAGGGAATGAAAGAGTGAACTGTGAGTGAGGGGGATGTGTGTGAGAGTGTTTGTGTGCAGGAAATTTCAGAACAGTGAAGTGAGAGAGAGGAAGTGTGTGTGTGTTTGTGTAACCATTTGTGTCAACCTTAGGTTTCAGTCCAAACTAGGTGACAGAAAAACAGGGAGTGTGTGAGAGTGTTTTGTGGGTGAGAGAGGTGAGGGGGACTGCCCACACATGTGTACCTCAAACTCAGATCCCAAAACAGTGAATGCAAGGACAAAACTAAAACTGAAATCAACCATCCTAGGTATGTACAACACTCCAATCCCAAACAACTCAGATTTAATATATAAATTTTAGAAAGAAAGAAAAGAATTCAATACATCAAACCCCATCAATCTCAGGTATTAATGAACCCAGATTTTGAGTTCATACAACAACAATGCAAACTCAGGTTTGAGCTCAGCCCTTTGACAGTTTCACATTTCCCCGAATTGGATCAAAACACCACCAAAGACACTCAAAATCAAAACCCAAGTAGATAACTAATAGGAGGACAGGTTAGGGATTTAATTATGTGACTTAACAACACTTAAACTAACTAAAATGTATGGCAAAACCACATTCGAAAACTGGAAAAAAAATACAGGATTAATAATACTGATTTCAGAAAAAGGGTAGATGACAATGATGAACAAAATCAAACTAATATGTAATTAAAATGGTTGGTAAAGTACTAACAGCATGTGCACATGTCATATGAAGTGTTTGTGTCCCAGCAAGAGGACACAAACGTATCCAATTGATTAAAACACGAAAACAGAGCACTGAGACACGACAGTTAGGCACTGCGTCGTGCACAGGTGCACGTATGTCGTGCACCCGACACAGCCCAAACTAGATCTCGTGCTCGTGTCAGTGGATGAACCTAGGGTAGACCTAGGTGTGTGTCACCCTGGTTCGTGTCAGTACGTGTCATGTCCAGTAGTTCAAAGCCGTATCAGTGCGTGTTTACACAGTGCGCACAGTTCAGTGTTTTCTTCGTGCACGGCCAATATCTTCCAAACTCGACCATGAAATGTCATGAAACTTGGGGATAGGGATGACAGTAGGTGTCCATAAGTGTCCACAAAAACTCGTGTCCAACAAGTTCGTGTCGTGTCCAGAATAGAGCCCGATAGGTAGGGGAGCACTGTAGCCGCGCGTGCGCGTGTCCGAGTACGTGTGCACGAGTGTCCTAACGACACGACACAAGCACGAAATCAACTCAGAGCTACAGAAATGGATAACGACACAACAATACAAATTTCCATTCAAATACAATTCGAAATTAACACAAAAAGTTTCACTGAGGCATTTCCACAAACACGAAGAGCAGGACACTGATACGTGTCCTGTTAGGACACGAAACAACACAAAAACTTAGGGTTTCCTATTCCTACTGTTAGGTTAGGTCTAGGGCTCCCTAATGATGCAAAAATCTCAGGATTCTATGGTAGAAATAGGAAGTTACCTCAATGTATCAAAACCCTCTAAAAGCTCTAATGAGTGATGTTCTTCTTGATGGTGAAACTCCTCCAAAGCTCTCCAAATATGAGAATATTAATTACCAACAGAAAATAGGTAGAATTTAAAACCCAATGCAATTTGTTTTGATTAAAAAAGGAGAAAAAATGGATTTTCTAGAGATTTTTGAACATTGAGACTCACCTCTTTCTTCTCTTGAAAGAAATTTCTAAAGAAGAGGCTAGCCCTAGATTTTAGGAGAGATTATATAGTGGGGGAATCCCTAGGTTGGATGGACAAAAATGTTTGGGTTAGGGTTTGGGCACTTGACTAATGGGCTTTGGGCCTATTTGGCTAACTATTGATTTATTGGTTAAACACAAGTCATGGCTTATGACTTAAAACTCTACTTAAGTCAAATAACCATACTATTAGTCAACTATAGACTAACTAGGGTGGCATGACCTAATCAAGACCAAACTCAACTAGGGTTAGCTCCTAGGTTAGTCTACCATGGTCATTGCTAGTCAAAGTCAACCTAGTCAACCCTCATCCAAACAATTCTAAAATAAATTCTAAAAATTCCCATAAATTCAAATAAATTCAAATATATCCTAAAATGCCCAAAATACCCTCTAGGCTATAATGTACTAGTCAAACATCCTAATTACATGGCTAGGCTCTAAGGTTACACTAGTTAAACCCCAAAATCATAAGTCATGATCTAAAATAGTTTTAAAATGATTAAAAATCACCAAAAATCATATTATCATTTAAATATCATAATTAAATAAATTAAAATACATAATTTCAAAATTACCCTTATTTTAGAAATTGGGTGTTACAGATGCTTCTTCGATTTTTCGTATAGGCAGGAGTCTGAGTAGTAAGATTCGACCCCCTTGAAGGGATCGATATCAGCAAATTCCGTCCTCACAAAGCCGTGTTTGTCGATATATTTGAAGCACTGGTGCAGCGTGGAAGGCACAATCATATAATCGTGTATCCATGGGCGCCCCAAGAGGATATTGTAAGAAGTGTCTGCATCGATAACATAGCAGGTGACTTCTGATTGGAGGTCGCCAATTTGACACTTCAGACGAATCTTCCCAATAGGGTAGCTCTTGTCCGAATTGAAACCACTGATGGCGGTGTTTGTAGGTATTAGGCAATGCATTGGGATGCAGAGATGATGTAGCAGACCCTTCGGGATAATACTTATGGAAGAGCCAGGATCAATATGCATCCGATCCACTTTTACGTCGCCGATGTATCCAATGTAGTATAGTGGACGATCGTGCAGATTAGTTTTGATGAGCATGTCCTGCGGAGTGAAGACGATGTTGGGCATTGCTCCTGTGCAGGCGCTGTCTTGGAGATCTGCAGGCGGGTTTCCTTCCTTGAGGTTAACTTGAGCCAGGTATGTGTCGGCATTTTAGAGTGCATCGCTCAAAGTCGTACGAACATCCTTGGAGAGTCTCAGGAGCTCGTATAATGACAACTTGGCCGGTGTGTTGGCCAATTGTGCCAAGATGTCGAAGTTGTAGGGCCTCTCCAACCCCTGGACTGCCTCTTTTCGGAGGAATTTGTCGAAGCGAGTCTCCCTCGGCCTAGGCTTGTCGGTCGTCGAAGGCTGAGCCGGTCCCAGAGCGTCGGTTGTAGCGGGCTGGTGATCTTCAGCCGGGTTGTCAGCTACAGGTTGGGATTGTGCCCCAGATCGCGTGACGACGACTGTAGCTTCTTCGAGGTCAGCCGAGATTGTGCGGCATGATCTGATTTTTCATTCTTCTTCTTGCAGATAGAAGACGATATGGGCTGAGTCACTTTCGATACCAAGTCTGGATGGATCCACATGACCTCCCCTCGTGATGTGGTGAGGGGCACCAAACCAGCAGCCTGATCTCGGGGAGGTGGAAGATTAGTAATCTCCATTGTCGCTAGAGGGATGGGGACCACCCCGTCTTGAGTTTTCGTCGTAGGGAAGCTGCCAAATTGTACCGATACCATATTGGCTGCCACTGTTACTTCTTCGAAATCGATGGCCAGAGTGTTCGAATCGATGAGGTTTTGGATGTATCGTTTCAGCTGGTAGCAGTCGTGTGTAGCATGATGGATGTAGCGATGATAATGGCAGTATTTTGGGTTCTCTATCTCTGTCGGCCGCGGTTCCCGTCTTGGTGGAGGAAGCTAAATTTTGTCCCCTTGTATGAGCATGTCCAAGATGGGCGTGACGTGACCGTCTTCGAAAGAGTAAATAATTTGTGGCCATTGTTTGTCTTCCGGCTTTGGCTCAGGTTTCTGTGCCGTATCGGTCACCATAGCCTGCTTTCCCCTGCTGTCCCGATTGTTGGAGGGGCTACCCCCATTATCGTTGTTGGGACGCTTGTCCTTGTTCTCTCCGTCCGAGATGTGCAATCCCAGTTGGTGAGCCTTCTTCAATCGTTCTTCGGCGCTTGTGGCGCTGATGATGAACGTCTTTCAGTCCTTGAATTGACTTTCGCCCATCCAGAGACTGATTGTTGGGAGGAGTCTCTTTTGGCAAATTTCAATCAAGGAGGAATATGGATTTCCAGAGGGCAGCTTCATGGCGGTTTGGCGGAACCACTCGATGTAGTTCCTTGTCAGCTTTTTCTCCTCTTGGACGACGTCCATGAGGGTGGACATGGTGATGTCCTGCCCTACTTCGTAGAATCTCTCCAAGAACATGCGCTTGAAGCTGGCGAAGGAGTGGATGCAGTTGTCCGGTAGGTTGCGATACCAGTCGAAGGCGTCCTTCCAATGCCCCGATGAATAATCGTGTGAGAATGGCATCGTCATAGGGTAGATGGTCGGTGGTGACCTCGAAGTAAGTGATGTACCGATTTGCCGAGGTCTTACCATCATAAGGATTGATATTGAACGACTTATATCTTGGTGGGAATGGAACATCCCTCCATGCAGTAGGGTACGATTGTCGTATTCTGAGGTCTTGAGAGTTCTCTCAAGCGTGGAACATGGCTCGGAGCTCCTGGACCTCTCTTCTTGCTTCGTGTGCTTCGTCCACGACGGTGGGGGCTGTTGTTTCCGAAGGATTATTGTCCGGGTTTGGTGTCGCCGAATTTGAGTCCGCATTGACCACGGGACTCGCACTTGTTTGGCCAGGCGTCCCTCCTTGCAGAGTTGGAAGGGCCACTTTAATCTCGTCTACAAACTTGACCTAAGCAAGCAATATGGCTTCGAGACTGTCGATGCGCTGGCGATCACTGGAACCACCTTGGTTGCTGTCTGTCATGAATACCGTCTTCACATGAGGAGAGATAGACAGAGCGGTGGAGGAAGCGCCGTCTGAATCGTACCCCTGTAGTGAGAAGTCATCGGGGTATGTGGCTATGTTCCCTTCCGACTCAGATTCGGAAGGAACAGTACCCCCAGTCTCCGAGTTTGCCTCGTCATGGGAGTTGTGGACGTCCTTGGGGACGTCGAGATTTGCTTCATCCGATGGGAGAGTTGTCTCCCCGGCTCGTCTTCTTGGAACATTGGATTACTTTGGAGGCTCGGAGGGGTGCTATCCCCAGCCCCAGCAACCCCCTGTGTTATGGACGATAAATCTCCCACTGTAGCAGATTTCATCTTAGAGCGAGTACCTTGGAAGACTCCGGTGGTGGGCACCCGCTTAGACGACAGTCTTTTAGTCGCAGTGGTTGAGATCTTCGGGCTGGGAATATTCGTCTTCTTCCCCCTTCCATCAGCGGGGACTTTCGGAGCAGAGTTGTAGGAGACGACGGATAGTGCCTCGTCTTCTGAAGATGGCTGTTGCAGTCTTTGAAAGACAGACTGTCGATCTTCTTGTATTGTCGTGCTATTGTAGCAGCAGTTGACGATGACTTAGGTGCAGTGACGTCCGTGGGAGGACTCTTTGCACCCCGATGCATCTTGTCTTTCCTTGCGTTTGTGGAGGATGGCCTCACGCAAGTCACTTGCTTTGCTGGCTCGGGAATTCCGGGCATGCGAGTGTGTAGGCCTTCCGCCTGCTCCCTGATTCGAAGGCAGCTCGTATACTTGCCTTCGCTCGTTACTGGGAGATGCTTGATGACTATCCCGCCCATTGGCCGCAGGGGGCAAGGTACGAGTAGCCTTATACAACTTTTCGTTAGAGGCCCACGTGATAATCAGCGGGACGCTCCGATAGTCAGAGGTTGGGGCAGCTGACTGGGCTTGGAAAGCCCGCGCTGCCCTAGACTTCTTCCTTTTAGCACTTACGGGTGCGTAATAGGAAGAGTCCAAGTTGGATACCATAGAGTCTGGCTTATCATCCAGAGAACCATCAGGGTCAGGACCGCATGAGAGACGGTCGAAGACTGATCGAGAGAAGCGTGGAACAGACGCTATGCGGCTAGGATCGGAAACCGTACAGGCTGTCTGCATGCGGCTGTCTTTAGCTGTCGGATGAGTTATTCTTGTGCGACTAGAAGTCACGACCGTACAGACTGGCCGTATGCGGTTGGCAATTGTGACCGCATGGGTTTTCTGCAAGCGATTGACTTCGGTAGCCGCATAAGTTTCATCCATGCGATTGGCAACTGTAGCCGCATAAGCTATGTGGCTGACAGATGTGGCCGCATGAGTTTTCTTCATGCGACTGGCGGACGTAGCCGCATAAGCTTTCTTCATGCGGCCAACACCCTTATGCGGCTCGGATAGCATAGAGTTCCTCTTTGCCCCTGCAAGTCCAGCATCATAGTGTTTTCTTCTGCCAGACTTGGGGACAACCGAGTTGTCTACGGTCTGAAGTGGGGCCGCAGGAGAGTCTTACTCGTCGTCTTGAGTAACAGAGGGTATCGCTGCAAGAGCTTTAGTAGGAGCGAATGATCGGGGTCTCCACTCCTTGCGGGCCTTCTTCGTGCGGGCTCGCTTCTGGACCGGGCCAGCGCTCTTGTCGGACAGCATTTCTTTGAACGCCTGTTGGTCGAACCGGGCAACCATCTTCTGTTGCATAGAGCCAAGCTTGGCTGCATCCGACTGCGTCACCAACTCCTCAGCCGTGGAGAAGTTTGTCCCCAGCAGAGTTGCCATCGTGTTTGCCATGAAATATAAAAGAGCAGAACAGTTTTATGGGAGGACTGGACTTTTACTTTACGTTACAAACTCGCTTGTACAAAGAAAGCCTAGGAACGAAAACCTAGGTACAGCAATCTAAGTACAATTGTTTATTTTTGATTTTGGGGGGTGACGATAGAGGCTCGGGAAAGCGACGGCAGCTCTGCCTTATTCCTTGGACGATCGGACGTAGCCTTGGCTCCTGTGACGAGATACTTGGCGTTGACGAAGAAATGCTCTTCTTGCTCTCCTCGTATTGCTCTTCTGGATTCTCTCTATCTGGATTAATCCCTGTGTATTTTTTCTCTCTGATTATTGGGGGAGCGTCCTTTTGCAAGGGAATGGCACCTTGCTATTTATAATAGTGGGGGGCATCATTAGGGTTTGCAATGATTGCCCATTCTCAAAGTGGCGGCGGCCTGGTAAATGATCAATCTGGGCCATTAATCTTGAGCATGAAGGATCTGGGCCATTAATGAGGATTATGCCAAATCATGTCAGCAATTAATGTTGATTGCAATAAATCCCCATCATGATGATTTGCTGATGTCCGCAAATCTAAATGAATCAATTTAATTCATTCTGTTGTCACATATCCCAAATTATTGGGATCTGATCCAAAATTTGATTATCTTTAGGACACGTGTCCTGCCATCATTGTTGAGCCGCATGAGGAGCGTTCGTGTTTAGGCCGCATGAAGGTCGTCATGACCGAGCTGCATGAAAGATTTCATGACCGAGCCGCATGAATAGTCTCTATACTCGAACCGTATGAAGGTTGTCATGACCAAGCCGCATGAATATGTTCATGATCGAGCCGCATAGGGGTCTTCATGACCGAGCTGTATGAGAGTCTTCATGGCCGAGCCGCATGGATTTCTTCATGGCCGAGCCACATGGGGGACCTTCATGATTGAACCGCATAGGTTTCTCTGCACTGGCCGCATGAACTCGTTTAGACTGGCCGCATAAACTTGCCTCGAAGCTGTGAGGATTTTCCCCAATTCCCTAGGAAGATAGTGCTCTTACGTCAGTCATTATGACTACTTTTCGTCAGGGCTGTCAACTGTCAGCTGTCAGCCGTCAGAGCATTAATTGTCGACCGTTAGAGCATTAATTGTGTTTGAATGACGCTGGGTACAGCCGTTCTAAAAAGACACGTGGCTTCCCTCTGCTGGCCGCATGGAGTCCACTCTGTGTTTGAGCCGCATGGGACTCTTTAGCCGCATGTGGCTCCTTGGCCGCATGGATTATTTTTCTTCTCTTTTTCATGCTTCTACAGTAGTCGCCTGGCTGATCGCCACTGCGTGCTGTAGCTCTCTTGTGAGGCCTTTCTTGAACCTCCAAGCCCTCTCCTCTGGTGCACGAACTAGGTTCTCTGCGAACCTGCTGAGTCGGGTGAACTCTAACGTGTACTCCGCCAATGTCATGGTCCCCAGCTGCAATGCCTCGAACTGCATTCGAGGCTCATCTCGCTCCACAGCAGAGAAAAACTTCTCCTTGAACAGAGTTTTGAAATCTGTCCAATAAACCTGGGGCTCAGCTAACTGGGGGTCCTCCCGGTACCAAGCTCTAGCCAAATCAAAGAGCCGCATGCTCTCCACCTCCACCTTCAGGTCATCCGGGATCCGTGCCATCTTCTGTGTCCTCTCCGCATTTTCAGCTACTCTTTCGCATAAACAATCCCCTCGTGGCCCCTAAAATCCATCGGAAAGAGGTTCTGGTAATCCTTGGCAGTCCCTGGTCTCGGTGCTGCTGGTACTGGAGGAGCTACTGGTGCTAATTGAGCCGGCTCTTGGGTCCTGAAGGCATCCATGACTGTAGCTCGAAACTGCACAGCCTGATGGTTCTGTGCCTCTAGGAACTGCTAGAACATGGCATCACCTGAGCGCCATCAAACATCATCGTCGGAGGCCGCAGAGGAAACTGAGGAGGTGGTAATGGAAGCTGCTCCACCAGAACATCATTTGTGGTCTGATCCGAAGCTCCTGTAGCTCCGGGCTGATCTGCGGTCTTCTTGGTGGCAACCATCCTGCAATAGAAAGAAAACTCGTTGATTGCTAAGTCCTAGAAAAATAGTCAACCTCCTAGAAAATAATGAGTTTAAACAATCTCTATATTCAATAACTATAACCATTTTCTATGGATCCTATGCTGTGATGAGTTTTTCTTAGTCTAAAAGGTTCCCCAATAGCACTTTATAGCCTAAGTGCCATTAGGACAGACCTGCATGGGCCAACACTAAAAA
Organism: Iris pallida; assembly: GCA_029216955.1. Lineage (NCBI taxonomy): Eukaryota > Viridiplantae > Streptophyta > Magnoliopsida > Asparagales > Iridaceae > Iris > Iris pallida. The sequence continues at coordinate 8,414,494 of JANAVB010016197.1, read as the reverse complement.
CATGTCACGACCCGCTCTCGAATAACCGGACACGAGTCGGACACGCCCAGCCTACGTTAGAAGACACAACGTAGTAAGCTGTACAATTCTAAGGAAAACTCCAAGATACAAGATACATAAAACAACACAGCTGCTATATACGTTCCCAATATCACCACAATCCACAAATATTTAAATACAATCAAAGAAATGATAACGCCGGAGACAAATCCGGTAAGCTGAATAAAAAATACAATCCTGAAACCTGAATACAAAGTACATGACAAATCTCTAAACAATCTAGGAAAGGTCTAACTAACTCTGAAATTCTAAGTCTATCCTGAGGCAACTCTATCCTGGCATCGGGCTCTGGCCCATGAAGGAGATACAACATTATCAAGTAAACCTGCAACGTATCCTGTCAGGAAAAGAGTAAAGTACAATTCCGACAAGAAGCACTAAACAATGTAAACTGAAATGCATGAAAAGAGTCACAATATGAACTATGGTACAAGACATGAATATGAAACTGTAGTACATTAAAAACGATGAACTATAGTACCAGATCCTGAACAATGAACTAGACTATCAGTGTAACATGCAAGTGAAATAACTGTCAGAGTATGTGATCGGCTGGGTAAACAATGAACAAGAGTATATCAATAATGGTACGACTTAAAGTTCCACGTGCACGATGTGAGATCTAAGCTATTAGTCAATGCCTAGCTAAAATAGGATTGGTCACATATCTGTAGTATTTCCCCACCCTAATGTACAAGTAAGAACAATGAACTATGAACAATGAACGGTGAACAATGAACAATGAACAATAAACAATCGTGTGTACAACGTGTCAATATGAGAACATAAAACAAGACAGAAATACAGAGTAAAGAGTTCGAGTCGGTGTACTTGCCTTGCCCTGGAAGATTGAAAATAAGGAAATAATCTCTATGTCCACCTGATAATAGATACATGTTGGTTAAGTTCTAATACTACACCAGCTTATTTCAGGTTAACTAAAAATTCTAATTACTTATCAAGCCACCATTTTATTAAGAAGCTAGCTCTAATTTTCCTGAATAGTTAGGAGAATTTAGTAAAATATTATTTAGATAATACTATTTTTGTTTGAAACCATACCAGAATGTTTGCCACCAACGTACTATAGAGGATATTATAGCAAAGATAACCTATATTTAGTCAATACCAGTCAAATAGTTTTAAGGTAAATTTTAACAATTTTTAGGGTATAATATTTATCAATAACAACTATCATTAAGGTAAATAATCATTTCAAGGAAAAATATTTATAATATTAGAAATTTAGGTTTTTCCCTTAATCAAGATATAATATTTAGAAAAATACTTAAAGACATTGTTTTGGAAATTATTACCTTTAGGTAAACATATATTGTCATACTATCAAATATTCTATTCACCAAAAATATTATTAGTATAAAATACCATTCATGTATTTTATTAATGTACGCATATGTATAACTACGCTATACCAATTCAGTTAAACTCAATACACAAAAGTAATATAGTGGCTTTAGTTCAACCCTAAGTTGATTTAGATGGAAAATTTAATATGGCTTTGAAGCCCACAACACAAATTAACTAACCCAGCAATGAAAACAACTTAGAGCCCAGCAAACCTGATGTTATTCAACTTAACTATTCCAGTCCAATGCCCTTATCAACCGTTCTCCAAGCTATTAAGGCTTACACCTACTTCACATAATTTCAGTCCCAGACCACTAGAACTTGGCCTTATGAGGAACTCCAACCACATAACCCCATACCTACAGGAAGCACGTCTAAATTTGAACATAGGCCAACGGCTACCACCATCGAAATAAACATAGCACACATGCCCAACCGACTGTATTCAAAAGAACTGCACAATCCAATCCCCATGAGTAATGCTCTCCCTCACATCCAACTACTGATGTCATTCAAACAATTAGCAGAACACTTTTAACACCCATAGGTCCAATGTCTAACCAAAATATCCCAAGTTAAACCAAAACAAATTGTAAAACCAAATCAAATAGTTTAGTAAAACTTTAAATCGAAAGTCCAATTATAACATCCAAATCATTTGTGCGGTTAAAACATTCAAAACAAATGCCCAGTCGAGCTTGCAGCCAACTCCTAGTATAGGCCTGTCCAGTTCACCCCTACGCCACACATCCGGACACGATCGGATAGAGTCCTGGACACGAACTCTGCTAGACACGAACAGAAAATCGGACACCAATGCCCAACACCCTGCATCCCGAACACACTTCCGCCCAAGTCCATTAATTCTAGCTAATATATATTAACTGACAATAATCGAGAATAACAAAGTAATACATGCAAAAACTAACTCGACGAAGCCAAGACGTCAGGATCGATTCAGTACCCGTCGTTCTTAGACACGAGCTACTGTATGTCCTAAAAATCAAGTTACATCTATCAAATAGGTAGAGAATTCTCAACTGCATACCCTTCAAATGGACTGCACAGGAAACATATTGCGCTACAAATCGAACGTATGAGCTGAACTGCGCTACCACCAGAGCGCGCTACGCTGACGTGGCAATGCTATCATTATCTGACAAAGATCGGATCTTCTGACAGCCTGACAGCCCGAAAAACGAGGAGTCTGTTCGTTTCTTGTGCAGCACAGCGCTCGAGAATAGCTGTACAACTTCAGCGTAATAAGCCAGTCCTACCTCAACGCAGTTTGACCAAGCCTGAATCCCAGCGCTTTCCAATGACTAGAAGGAAGCACAGTCTGAAGCTAACGCTATTCGGTTAGCACAATTCATCCAATAACTAATATTTATTACGTGGCTTACATGCCATCAATTGCTCGCCACGTGGCAACCGCCTGTACACGACCAAGCGCATTTCAATCAAACAATGCCACGCGTCTGAATACAGTTAGCCCACGATCGAGCAACTGCCCAATAGGCCAGCGCAGTTTACAGTCTGCGCAGTCTGTCGCCAGCGCAGTTCATCATGCATAATTCAGAATAACTATAAATTAGTTATTTCTATAACTCTATAAATAGAGTTTCAAGTCCTCCATTAAGGGGACCAGATCATTATTATCATTAGAGATCAGGAGTTCTTGTCCAAGTGCTGCTGCATTCTTCAGAGGCTATCGTCTTCAAAGTTCACATCGTCCAAGGTATAAAACGATCGTCTTCAGATCGAATTCCTATAGTTGTACTTTCCCAGAATTCAATTGTAATCTTCTTACAAAGTTTGTAAAATAAAGACTTTTGTTTTTGCAAACAAAATGGCGACTCCGCTGGGGACGACTTTCTCCTCCGACGAGAAAGTGACAACTCAATGTGACGTTGTGTCTATCGGAAAGACGCAAAAGACGCTGGTTATGAAGGTCAACCAGACTGCCTATGAAATGATGATCAACTCTGGGGCTACTCGTCGTACTGTGGCCTCTGCCAAAAGCAAGGTCCATTCAGTGTGGACTCCGAAGGCCTCTACGCAGTCATTCGCACAGTCTGCTGTCTCTGCTGCTAAAGAACCAGTAGCCACTTCTGTCCTTGCACAAAATACCACCAGCGCCGCCAAAGCGCAAGCCAATGCTTCTACTGCCCAGACGCAGCACACTTCTTCTTCTGCCTCTGTACAAGCCACTTCCTATGCTACTCTGGCAAAGTGCAAGACTTCTCTCCCCCTAGCGCAACTTATGGCAACTTTTGCTCCTGCGCAATCAACTGCCCCTTCAACCAGAGTACAACTTAAGTCTTCTGGGACCAAAACTCCTGCTGCGCAAGCTGCAATTCCTGGAGTTTCTGTGGCCAAAAGGCCATCTGTCAAATCCTCTCAGGCGCAATCGGCCAAGGCGCCTACTGCTGCCACAACCCGAGCGCAGGTGGCTACCCCTCTTGTTCCAGCACAGTCTAATAGGGATAGCCCTTTGGCTAATCTCCCTTATTCTCTCAGCAAGGGAGAAGATTCTGCTCCTCTTTCCAAGCACCCTGTTGCTCCAGCGCAATCCACTGGGGGTAGTCTGTTGACTGTTCCTCCTCCTCCTCCTCAAAACAAATGAAAATGCCCTTTAATCTTTTTTCGATCTTCCGCAGTCCAGAACTCGAAAAACAACAGAGGGAAACACTCTTTAGCCAACCCTTCTTCACAAAATAAAAGAAAAGGCCCTTTGTTCTTTTCTCAATCTTCTCCGATTTTTACCGCAGAAGATCCATCTGAATGTGCCTCGGCACTAAACAGTACAAAAACTTTTCCTGCTAAAGGGAAGAACATTGATCAAAGAGGCATCTTGCCTACTCCTGTTGCACATTTTTAAGATCTCCCAACTCTTCGATGTCCCGCTCAAAGCAGAGAAAATTGCTGGTGTCTCAGACAGAAACCCCTGGGGGTGAGTTTGCTGATCTCCGGGTGTATCTCAATAGACTTCGGTCTACATCAACTTCGGCGAAACGCAAGCAGCCAATGCCGAAGATGAACCTGCATCAGAAGCAAACTTCCAGGATGAAAAATCCTGACATCTATGCTAACGAAGTAAATACTTCCCTGTATACTCACGGGACAAAACATCTGAAGAGCCGGAACCATGTTCCGGATGTTGTCAAAGAACACATCCCTCAAACTTCTTCTCGTCCCGTCATTATTCCTGACCTCCGAGAGCACCTCAAGCAAAAGCGGGACAATATCTCAACACCTCCAGTTCAATCACTTGAATGCCGTTGTAATCACAAGGTTGTCATCAAGTTCTGTTGCCAGACAACAAAACGATCTATTTTCGATCGTCTAAATTTTGTAACTTCTGAACCAATGTCAGAAGATGAAGACGAAGTGTTGTATGCTTCTGTCAACATGGCTTCTCAAGACACTGGGGGTAAAAAGTGCTCCAAATACGGCAAGCCTCGCAAGCCCAGCCAGCGGTATTTAGATTTAATCCAAGAATCTTCTGAAGGAGTATTTCGACACACCCGATCCCGAAGTCGAGACACAATCGGGCATAGAAATCTTCTCCAATATTCCTCTGGTCATCTTTCTATTTCTCATTCAGGAGATGATTCCTTCTCTGATTATGATGCATACAGCGAAAGTTCTGAATAGGCAGTGTCTTCTACTGCACCTAGAGAAGTGACATCTTATGTTGTCACTGAAGACCCAGATGCTTCTAGTTCCGCAAATCAAGAACAACGAATAGCTGTACTGGAGGATAAGCTGAAGACCATGGCTGAAATGGTCGCAAGTATGTATTCTATCATTGTGGCCCAACATACAGTACCACCGACCGTACCTGCTACAAATACTGAGATTATAGCATCATCGGTGCCTGTCAATGCAGGTCTGGGGGTAGTATCTCCTCAAATACCCTCTGTACAAATTCAATCCACACCCAGTCAGTCACGAGCTGAGGGTAGTACTTACCACGTTGTTCCTTCCCCTAACACTATAATTCAGTCTGCTCCTTCTTCATTATCAGAGGATGCTAATGAAGCTATCAAACTCTTGTGCACTCAATTCGAGGTTTTTAAAGAGAAGGACAATTTACAGAGGTTGGGGATCAAACAACACTATCCGGTTGAATGGAAGGAAGTCCCATTCCCTCCAAAGTACAAGATTCCCATAATTTCGCTGTTTGATGGCAGCACTTCTCCGAGTTAGTTCATTAACCACTTTGAGGTAATGACTGTTCAACTTCAGCCAAATGACGCTCTTTTTACCAGGGTATTCGTCGGCTGTTTAGCCGGTGTAGCATTCGATTGGTACAGGAGCTTGCCTGATGGCTATATCACCTCTTTTTCGGGTTTTAAACAAATCTTCTTAGAGCGATTCTATATGGGAATCAACGACATGACCATGTCGGCCCCCAATAAGATCAAACAAAGACATAATGAAACCGCTGAGAGTTTTATTGAAAGATTCTGCCAAGAAGCATTAAAGATGCCTCCTGGAACTCCGGTCGCTGTAACTATAGATACCTGCAAGGCAAATCTTTTGCCTATTATCAGCATGTGGACGGGGTCAACTCAATTTCAAGACTGGCCATCATTCATTGTCAATGCTAAAGCAGCTGAAGTTAGCGCTGACAAATTCAAGCAGTTGGGGGTACACATGTCTAACCCCGACCGGGATGAACACCCGACATCTAGTAGCGGTAATCGCCAGAACAACCGTAAGGGTAAAGAAACTTTGAACATCAATTTGAAGAACAAAGAATCTCTGGCTATCAACGTGGCTCCACCTACGTCTACTTCTACTCCTTCTGCCCCTCCACTAAGGGAACCTCGTCCGAAAGTAGAATAATTCTTTGACGAGAATGACACCGTGAGCATCTTCGATTGCTTGATCAAAAGCAATAAGCTCAAACTCCCAGACCCGAAGAAGCCTGACGAGGTCGGTAAGACTGATCATCCCAAATATTGTATTTATCACAGGTTCATTGGTCATTCCACTCGAGCATGTTATGTGCTCAAAGACAAGATTCAAGAGTTAGTCAACGCTGGTATTGTCACCCTTGAACAAGATGAAAAGACTGTTACTGCGAACATGGTCTCAGTACAGTTCGATAACTTCCCTCCACAGATGGTACAGCATGGTATTATCCCTATCCCCAAGGCCACCCTTAAGATCGAGAATCTTCCTCCTCCACGGAGTGAAGGTCTTGTCCCTTTATCCCTTGATAACGGTGAGATTATATGGATACACCCTGACCTTGTTGCAGACTTCGAGGTTCCTTCCTCGTCTAAGCAAAAAGACCGCTCCAAGGGCAGAACAAAGATCTGCAATATGGTGTCTTTTGACCCCATAGTTGAAGAGGAAATCCTGCTGGGCACCAGGTCAGGGAAAGCCTATTTACGAGAATTTCCCAAAACTCAAGAAAACCCTGCTTCTTCTTCTGAGTCTGCTCCAGTGCAACCTGTCTCTACTGAGGACATCCCTTCTGCATCCTCACCGGTTGTAGGACCAACTCTTCCTAAATCAGCAGTAGTTGACAAAGGCAAACAACAAGTCCGTTTTGACAAAGTTCTGAAGAAGTCATCTCCCTCTGGACTTAAAAAGCCATATAACTTTGATATATTGGCTCAACTGGCCAACACACCGGCTAGGCTGTCTATCTTCGAGCTCTTACGCCTCTCTAAAGAGACTCGAGAAACACTGAGTGAGGCTTTGATGCAGACAGACACTTGCTTAACTCTTCTCAAGAAACATGAATCAGAACCTATCTCTTGTCTCCACTGTCACAATGTGTTGGAATTAATTCCAAACATTACTTTCACACAAGACGACATGTTGATGGAAGACAATAGACATGACTGTCCTCTCTACTTTACAGGATACGTCGACTCCATGATGGTCGATCGTATTCTGATAGATCCAGGGTCAACACTCAGCATCATGCCTAAGACTATGTTGGATGCTCTGAAGATTCCAGTGCATAGCCTCTCCGGCACTATCACCACCATTCTGGGATTCAATCAGAAAAGAAGTGAACCTTTAGGCAAGATACGCCTAAAACTCCAAATTGGCAATCTTCGTACGAAGGTGACCTTCTACATTATAGACAACCATGGTTGTTCCTACAATGCTCTTCTGGGGAGACCATTCCTTCATGAACACAACATTGTTCCTTCTACTCTCCATCAATGCTTCAAATATGTTGATGACAAAGGAGAAGTCCAAAAAGAAGTTGCAGATCTCTACCCGTTTAAAGGCGTTGAAGCATATTGCAACGACGCTCGCATGTACAAAAAAGAGTTTATGAAGGTGGTATTAGCCATGGATGGTGAAGAAGAACAGGAAGCAGTGCCCAGTGACACTCTCATTATATCTGTCAAAGGGCGTGTCTCTCATCCTCAATCCTCTAAACCACTAGCTATTCATCTGCCAGCCTAGAGGCAATCGACTGGTGATAATCAAGATCAAAGGGAGCTCACATCTTTTGAGCCACTGGTTATCGACTTAGGTCATAACAAAGATCAAAAGGATCTCATCTCTTCTGAGCCATTGGTTATCGACCTCCGTCGTAACAAAGATCAAAGGGAGCTCACCTCTTCTGAGCCGCTTGTTATCGACCTCCGTCGTAATAAGTCCAATCCTCCTCGCTCTTCTTCTCCTCCTCTTGTAATCGATCTGACCAAGACGGCTAAGGCTAAAGGTCCTATTATAAATATGGATGTACAAATCAGTAAAAAAGTATCTACTTTCCAGTATACTGATGTCATTTATCACACTAAATTCTATTTGGATATGCTAGACAGCTTTCAGTCATTTACAATAGGAGTCGTATAATCCCTTCAGACGGAAGTAGTATTTGAACATCCAGCCGACTCATACTTTGTTGTCCCTTCTCGAAAGAGAGGCGAGAGTCCAATACTTTTTAGTAAAGGGCCAGAACAAAAATTCAGTTATACGGATGATAGCAAAAATAACGATATGGGACATCTCCAACTTCGTCGTTATAGTCAACAATCAAAAGATATCATCCGAAAGATGGGTTATGACTTCAAGAATGGCCTCAATTATGGTAAGGGTAGACGAACTCCTATCCGTACAGTTGTTTCACAAGGAAAGTCAGAGATGTATTACAGCAAGACGAAAAGAGATCTCGAATATACTTCACCTCCGGTCTTATCTCCAGCAGCTTCCGAGTCTGATAGTGAGGAATGCTCTAACTCTTCTGATTCCAGATCTTGGGATTCTGATACCAGTATCGGCCAAGTTCATCGATTGATTGTATCTTCTAACATGGTCTCCGCTGAACTTCCAGAAGGTTATGACGAAGATATTGAAGAAAATCTCGAAACAGATCCTTGGGCTCGACGAATGGATACCCAATGGGAACTCCAATTCGAACAACAGAAACCTCCTACCGAAGATCAATTGGTCCAAATTGATGTGGGAGAAAATGGGTCACCTCGTCCAATCTACATCAGCAAGAACCTCCCAGAGGCGGATAGACAAGAATTAATTCTTCTTATTCGAGAATACATTGATGTTTTCGCTTGGAGTTATGAAGACATGCCAGGTTTAGATCCCAAAATTGCTATTCATAAACTGAATATTTTGTCTAATACAAAGCCAGTTAAACAGCAGCAGAGACGGTCCAAGCCAGAAATGATGGACGCGATTGATGATGAAGTTAAAAAGCTCATAGCTTATGGCTTTTTTCGAGAAGAATAACATCCTGATTGGGTAGCCAACGTTGTCCCAGTCTTGAAGAAAACTGACAAAGTTTGAGTTTGCATCGACTTTCGGGATCTTAATGAAGCCTGTCCAGAAGATGAGTTTCCTCTCCCTATTACAGTTGTCATGATCGACAACACTTGTGGGTTCGAAAGGATATCCTTCATGGATGGATTCTCTGGATACAATTAGATTCAGATGAATCCTGAAGATGAAAAGCAGACTTCTTTCCGTACTCTTCGCGGAGTCTACTGCTACACAGTGATGCCATTTGGTTTCAAAAATGCTGGTGCCACTTACCAACGAGCTATGATTACCATCTTTCGAGATTATCTGCACAAGACTGTCGAATGCTATGTTGACAATATTGCTGTCAAGAGTCGTCTAAAGGAAGATCACATCCAAGATTTAAGAACTATCTTCAATCTAATGCGCCAACATCAACTTAAAATGAATCCCACCAAGTCATTCTTGGGTGTCTCTAGTGGTAAATTTCTATGCTTCGTCATTACCTCTAAGGGTATACACGTGGATCCCGAGAAGATCAAAGCCATTCAAGAGATGCGTCCTCCACGCAACCTAAAAGAGCTACGAGGATTCCAAGGTCGACTTGCGTACATCAGAAGATTCATCTCAAATCTGTCTGGATGTTGCAGACCATTTACCCAATTAATGAAGAAGGGTGTATCTTTTATTTGGACTGAAGAATGTCAACAAACATTTGATGATATAAAGAAATATCTCATGAACCTACCAGTCTTGGTGCTACTAATTTTAGGCATACCATTCTTAATGTATGTCCGTGCTATGGATCATTCACTGGGTGCCTTACTTGCCCAGAAGAACAAAGAAGGCCATGAACAAGCCCATCTACTATCTTAGTCGTACTATGATTGGTGCTGAACACCGTTATAGTCCGGTTGAGAAAGAATGCCTAGCTCTTATGTTCGCTGTTCAAAAGACTCGGCATTATATCATTGGACAAACCATTCACGTCATTTCTCGAGTTAATCCTCTTCGGGTATTGATGAAGAAGCCTAGCACACTCAATTCTCGGCTGGCTACATGGGCCATTCTGGTAGCCCAATACGACATGGTTTATGTTTCGCAAAAGTTTGTTAAAGGTCAAGCACTGGCTGACTTTTTAGCAGCTCATCCTGTTCCGGAGACATCTAGACTTTATGATGAAATTCCTGATAAAACATTAGAATCAAACATGATCTCTGAAGAATTTCCTACCTGACGTCTATTCTTCGACGGGACATCCCGGATCGGACCCAAAGGGACCATTGTCGTAGGAGTTAGGATTGTACTGGTCTCTCCCGAAGGATTAGCTATCCAAAGAGCTTACTCCTTAGATCAGCCATGCTCTAACAATGTGGCTGAATATAATGTCTTGCTCATTGGACTTCAATTAGCAAAACAGTTGGAAGTCGAATATCTCGAACTCTACAGCGATTCTAAAATGGTTGTCAATCAGATTAGAGGAACATATGAAGTTCGCCATCAAGATCTAGTGCCCTATCATGAAGCTGTAATTTATATGGTAACATCATTTAAAGCTTTCTTCATTGAATATGTTCGACGAGCTTGTAACACTGAGGAAGATGCTTTAGCTAATCTCGCAGCAGTCTTAGCAATTCCCGTCAAGAGACAACAAGTGGTTGTTGTTTCCAATAGAGAGTTGTTCTGTATCAAAAATAATCGCAACATCGTATACAGTAACCTCGCCGAAGTCAATGTTATCAATAAAGATTGGAGAGCTTCCTTCATCGATTTCGTAGTTCACGACATACTTCCTGAAGATCCTAAGGAGGCTACGAGTATTCGCCGACGATCTCTTCGGTTCTACTATAATCAGACCACCAAGACTCTCTATCGACGGACTTATGACGGCCTACTTTTGCGCTGTCTTGCTGGTGATGAAGCAAAGCAAGTATTGCATGAAGCTCATGCTGGTGTTTGCGGAGCACATCAACCCGGCCCTAAACTATAAGATCGTATCCGACGAATGGGTTACTATTGGCCTTCTATGGTGTCTGATGCCATCAAATATGCAAGGAAATGTCGAGCCTGTCAAATCTATGCAGATTTCATCCATCAACCGTCGGAATTCCTTCATCCGACTGCTACCTCCTGGCCTTTTGAAGCTTGGGGCATAGATATTATAGGACCCATCAATCCTCCTTCTTCTAAAGAACATCGGTTTATACTAGCCAAAACGGATTATTTCTCCAAGTGGGCCGAAGCTATACCTTTGGCTAAAGTCAAAACCAGCAGTGTCATCAACTTCGTCAAACATCATATTATCTACAGGTTTGGTGTACCTCGACGAATCATTCATGACAATGGACCTCAGTTCATCAGTCAAAAGTTTACCAGATACTGTGATGATCATCAGATTGATAATATCGCCTCTACGGCTTACAATCCTGCTGCTAATGGCTTGGCTGAAGCCTTCAACAAGACTATTATCAAGCTCCTTAAGAAGTTTATGTCTACTAACAAACAGAACTGGAGTAAAAAGCTTGGAGAATGTCTATAGGCCTACCGCACTACGGTCCGCAACCCCACAGGCTGTACACCTTTCTCTCTGGTATATGGTTGTGAAGCAGTCCTACCCCTGGAACTTCAAATTCTATCTCTAAGGACTGCTATCGCCAATGAGCTGACTACAGAGAATAATGATCTTCTTCAAATTCAAGAACTGGAGGCGCTCGACGAGAAGAGACTATTGGCTCAACAACACATAGAGTTATATCAAGCCCGTATCTCGAAGACTTTCAACCACAAAGTTAAAGTCAGAGCCTTTCAGAAAGGAGAACTCGTTCTTACAGTCAGACGTCCCATGACTATGACTCACATGAGCAAAGGCAAGTTCGATGCGAAATGCGAAGGGCCCTATATCGTGAGTAAAGTCTTCTCCAATGGAGCCTATCAACTCATAGAGCTAGATGGCCGAGTTACAATGATGCCCATCAATGGCAAGTTCCTTAAAAAAAATATTATGTATGAATGTAAAAAGGATTTCTTGTAAATATGATCAGACAGTTCATAAATAAAGTTTGATTTTATTTTATCATAAATGATGTTACATAATATCAAGGACGAGAATCACTATCATCCTTCTTAAAGACAGGACGAGGACTACTACCGTCCTTTTCAAAAATATAGTCGGCAAAAGAGCCGAGAACATCCTTGCCCGATTTCACAAGAAATGTGCAAGTAACCATCTTCATGGCCTCTTCTTCTTCGGTCTCCCCTGGGTCAACCAGGAAGTCCAAGATGTCCCTTGGTGGCTTGGGTACAGACGAACCTTCGCCCGCTTCCGTCTGCTTTGGTTGGTTTGGTTCGGCTGGACGTTCCTTCGTGATTTCTTCAACCTTCGGGACAATCTCAGCCTTCTTGGATGCATCTTCAGACGATATTTTTGTGTAGAAAAGTGAAAGTGATCATTCCATCTAAATTTATGTTCTATTATAGGCAGAGATTCTTGAAACATCAAAGCGATGCGTTCTTCGCAACATTCATTCCATTCATTCGACGGTTCACCCGTTCATTACATTCATCCGATGGTTCGCCCGTTCATTTCATTCATTCGACAATTCACCCATTCATTCTATTCATCTGACGGTTCATCCGTTCATTCCGACGATTTATTTTCGTTCATACATTTTGACGGTTCATTCGTTTATCCCGATGATTCATTTCATTCACATATTTTGACGATTCATCCGTTCATCCACATCAGCGACTTATCACGTATTTATTACCTCTAATTAAGTTGTCTATCGAAATAATAATATTCAACAAATTATATTCTGCCATGTCCACATTACCTCTGAGTAGATATAATGAATATAATTATTTTCTAAAATTAAGAAATATATTATGTCCTGAACCTCTGAATATATTTTCTATCGCTATTATTTATATCCGTAATGGGATATGCAATAAATAATAGAGCCACAAAAAATAATGTCTTTTCATTGATCAAAATAAAAGGCATTACAAAAAAGACATATAACAAAGGAGAAAGTACAAAAGATTTTCTTTCACTCAATCGGTGGGGTCATTAGACTAGCTATCTGCTGCTTCAAGGTTTTTGAAGTCATTCTTCACGAGAATCCAGCACCCGCTTTCTAGCTTCCTCCATTCCAGATTTATCGTCAAATGTCGGCAAGGTCACAAGTCGGCGAGCGATTTCATCTTGATGAGACGTGACAAACTCATTCTTTTCATGGGTCAGAATGTCTAGTTGCTGAACTGCAGCTTGATGCTGTGTAGTCTCTTCCTCAAGAGCAAGTTGAACAATTCTCAACTCTTCTTGAAGTCGAGCAAACTCTGCATTCAGTTCAGCAATCTTCTTTTCTTTCTTCCCAGCAGCAGACGCTAATATCTCCATCTGGGAATCATACTCTGAAGACTTTGTAGCGAAAGTGTCCAAGAAAATCTTGAAATCAGCTTTCGTGACTTCGGCTTCTCGAGTCATCCTTTCAAACTCAGCATTCACTAGGGGCTCTACCTTCCCCCGATTAAGATCTTTGTAAATCTTAATTGATTCCTCCAGCTCATCCAGTATATGTTCAAGATAGGCAGCTTGAGCTTCATCACCCTGGCTTCGGATAGCGCTGATCAGATAAGTAGTTGGACTTCTGACAGTGATGAAACCAACATTCTCTCTTTCCATTACCCTTTCTACTAAGGGTCCTAATGAAGTGAAGAAGAGGTTGGTGAAGGAACTAACTATAAATTTATTGGTAGCCACTGCACTGGGTGTAGCAGCTACTCCTATAGAAGTTGAAGCAGTAGATGCCTATAAAGGCGGAAGTTCGGCTTCTGGAACATGGGCTGAAGTCTCTTTGGACAAGGAAGCCATAGTGGAGCTAGTTGCCCCTCTCAGATGTTCCTCTGCAAAATCAAATAAACATCATCAGTTTGCTGTCATTAGCGATTATCAAAAAGGATCAAAAATAAGGGTAAGCTTACCATTGCTGGGTTTAGTGACAAAATTGTCATTTGTTGACATAGGCTGCAGCCTCGCAGAAGTAGCTTCAGACATCACTGCCTGACTACTTCCTGCTTCAGAGCCGCCTGATAAATGACGGCTGCTGCTGGCTATCGCCCTTGCCTGCACTATATCAGTGCATACTGGAGGAATTGGAGAAGGTTGAATTTCTGCATAAATGTATGTTAAGATATCAGTCATTTGATCTATAAAAAAGGATTATCAATATCAGTCAATACCTCTTTGATTGGTGACAGTAGCTTCCTCCAGTGCTACTTCATTAACAGTGTTATTTTCTTGGGATATATGGGCATCAGCATCCTCTTCCAGATTCAGATTGTCATCCTCTGTAGATGTTTCTTCATCATCTGCACCCTCTTCTCGTGCCTTCTCGCTATCACTTGCGTCGACTGGATCTATATCATCATTGAAGCCGAAGTCACAGTCTTCCAGGGCCTCGATCATCAATCGATCTTCTTCAGCCCGACGTGATCGTGGTGTAGCTGGAGGGTAAGCAGCTTCCATTACAAATATATGAGATGGCAATACTTCGACAGATGATCCCGATTCATTGATTAGGGTTGGAGTTGCAGTTGCTTCTACATCCCCATCCTTTGTCTCTGCGGGCTCCTCTCTTATCTCTGCAACTTGGTCTTCTTTCTCTGTACTGTAAGCTTCCTGTCTAGGTTTAGGAGCAGGTGTAGGAGAAGGCATCATAACCCCGACGACAGCACTGATCAAGGCTGATGTATGAGCAGATCTCGGGGGAGTGGTTACTTTCTTTCTGAAAGCTAATTTTGTCCTGCGTAGAGGTTCTTCTGGGATCTCTACGTCTACTGCGTGTGTTTTTCTTTGAATGGAAGTAGGGGTGGATTTTCTTCTTTATGAACCGACTCGGCCTGTTGCCGAGACTGCGAGCGAGTAGTGACTCTTTCTGAAGAGTCCACAGCAGTCTTTTTTTTAAGACAGGAGAAGATGTTTCTTCTGCCTTCCTCTTCTTCTCCTTGATCGGAGATTTTACAACTTTCAGAGAGACACGTAGCGGTTCGTAGACTTCTTCGAGGAAGTTGGCTTTCCTCGAAGCTTCTAGAGGTGCATCAGCTGGCTCGTGCTCTTCATCATTACCAGAAAGTACCATAATAGGTGCTCCTTTCTTAAATTAAATTGCTGTCGCAAAGCTGTCTACTAGATTGAAGTTCTCAGCAAAAGTATTTGCTGACGTGTAAAAGAGCAAGTAAGTATACAGCATGCGAGGGCCACGATCGCTTCTTGTCGGCATCGAGAATGTCGTCCTTGTGTCATGGGCATTGTAATATGCCCAAGCCCAGGCTCCATCAATTAAAAAACATTTTCCCTGTAGGCATGTTATAGCATTACCTACATGAAATTGGTCATAACCGAATTGGCGTGCAAATCGACTAGAAAGATAAGGCTCGAGATAACATTCATCCTCGAACCGGTACACCAAGTATGATGGCCGAATTGTCCTCAGCCAATCGATAGCTGTATGGTCCAACGGCTGCATCCTCATAGAGTCGACGAGGTTTGTTGACATATGCTCATAACCAACTGGAGGGGGAACACAATAAAAGTTCCATCCCTTGCCGAGATTCAGAGTTCGCCAGCAGTCTCTCAAAGTTGTATAGATCCACTTACATCCAGAAAATCTTCTTAAAAAGCTGCCACCCACTGCTCCCATGTTAGGATTCTTCAAAGAAGGATGGTGTAAAAGTAGCCATCCAAACAGATAGGTGTATGGCAGTTCCAACCGAGGAAAACTTCCCTTCTCGTCTTTTCCTCGAATCATCGAATCAACGAAGAAGCGGAGGTCGACGTTCTCCTTGCATGTCATTGCTGACAGCAGATCCATCCGGTAGCCGAAAACCAGACGGACAACAGCAAATAGTATACCGCGATAGAAGCGGTCAACTGTACTGGCCCCAGGAACGACGTATCGTCGAAGCCAGTAAGTGAGGAAACCCGCCAGCTGGGCTTCCTTCTACATGGGCCTGTAGCCCATCCTCATGTAGCTTTCAATGATGTCGTCTTTCTTAAAAGGAGGATATTAAAGATCATCCTTAATCTTGATATCCATATCACCATGTGTCTCCATCAGCTCTATCACTTCACATTTACTAAGTGGTCTGAAGAAGTTGGGATTGCAGTTTTCATGCTCCTTGGTCTTCTTCTCAATGATATAGTTGAAGAAAAGATACGACAACCATTTGGTGGAGTAGCAGGTGCCGGTTGTGCCACTCTTGTAATATAGAGAGCAAATCTTGTAGTGGCAGAGGAGTTCTTCAAAGACATCTACCATATCGGCATTCTCCTGGTGCAGTCTGTCCAACTCATCGTTTGTCGGGACAAACTCTTCATAGGGGATATCCTCTATTGGCAGATTAGAGATATACTTCATCTTGTACAAGGCTAGTCCAATCTCTCCTCGTGGCGTCATGAAAGTCCCAGTCCTATAATTGTATCTCTCCGCCAACGCGAGGAATAGGTAAGGATTGGAAGGGAAGCCATAAACAGTGGCATACACTGCATGGTACATATCAATCTCCTTGAGCCGAGCTTCAAATTGGACCAATATCCAATTGGTTATACAGATCCATCTCTTATTATCCGGGTTCATGAGACCTATCAGCCGCAGATCTTGGTCCGAATACCTTCCCTCTACCTTCGCAAACTCATTTGCGAATATTAGAGTTCTCACTAGGAGCAGCAGGGAAGAATCTTCCGGCGGGATACAACCGGGTTTTAGTCCTCTGAGTAAGGAGCTATGACGCTCAGAGGAACTGTAGAACATATCTTTATGGTCTGGTCCCTTCTTAACACAGATATTTCCCGCTCGGGCTTGCTAAAGCGGAGTTATGTCCCATTCCATTCTTCTGGGATAGCCCACAAAAGCATATCGGATAAAGGAAGACATCTGGAGATCTCTGGCAGAAGTATTGTCTTCTTACCCCTCTGGAAAATTCTCTGCTCATCAGACACAGTAAAGTTTGCGGGGTCTCGGCTGAGAATTCTTGTCAAGAGCCTAACCAAATAAGAACAGCAATTTCTTATGGGTGACTGTGTCCACAGTTTGAAGAGGTTGCCCGTTCATCAGACACAGTAAAGTTTTATTATCTTGCGCAATTAAGACAGCTTGCCGAGATGACGGTAAGGCATACTGAGGAAATGTCACATGCGAAAGATCTTCCTTGTATTCAGGTTCAGACAGGGATCCTGCAAAAACCTCATAGTTGGGATCTTTCTTGAGGTTAACTGCATCAATAAAGAAGGCAAAGATCAGTATATGCAAAATCAAAAAGTTTCTTCAAAAGATCATCAATTTTTGCTATATGAAACAAGCTATCAGATTGCGCCAGCATAGTCAGCTTGCACAAGTTATCAGATTGCGCCAGCACAGTCAACTTGCGCAAGTTATCAGATTGCGCCAGCACAGTCAGCTTGCGCAAGTTATCAGATTGTGCCAGCACAGCCAATGTGCGCAAGACGTCAGGTTGCGCTAACATACTTGCACAATACATCAGTTTGCGCTGGCACAACCGACTTGCGCAAATCGATGGATTGTGCCGAACATCTTGTCAGCGCTTTCCAACCGATTGTACAAGAGTATAGTTTTTATAAAAATGAAAACTATTGTATATGCAGCCGAAACCATAAAAAGGGTGGTACAAATACCATCAATCTCTAAAAAGAGAGAGGTATGAAGGTCTGAAAACATCAAAAACCCTAAAAAGGGTTTCGATCATAGTTCATCATTCAACTTGAAGCGCAGGACCCGTCTCATGATGAGATACTCGTGGCACAACACGAGTCTAGGGTTCGGCGGGGGCCTTTTCCTTCTCGACAGCTGATCGCTTGGGCGCTATTTCTGTCGTCGATGAGAGCAAGAAGAAGAAGTGGGAGTAGGGGAGGAGCTTTTATCTCTGGAGAATTCAAAAGCAAGTAAAGGTTGAAAGAATAAAAAATAAAACTATCTATAGTTTCAGAAGTGTAACAGTCACCTCCAAATGCGCAATCAAAGCGCAACTTATGCAACTTTATTTTAAATTTGAAATACAAAGTTTTTCGAAACTTTGAAAATATTCAAATTTTAAAAACTTTGAAGGGGGACTTGTATGTCCTAAAAATCAAGTTGCATCTATCAAATAGGCAGAGAATTCTCAAATGCGCACCCTTCAAATGGACTGCACAGGAAACAGATTGCGCTACAAATCGAACGTGCGAGCTGAACTGCGCTACCACCAGAGCGCGCTACGCTGACGTGGCAATGCCATTATTACCTGACAAAGATCGGATCTTCTGACAGCCTGACAGCCCAAAAAATGAGGAGTCTGTTCGTTTCTTGTATAGCACAGTACTCGAGAACAGCTGTACAACTTCAGCACAATCTGTCAGTCCAATCTTAGCACAGTTTGACCAAGCCTGAATCCTAGCACTTTCCAATGACTAGAAGGAAGCGCAGTCTGAAGCTAGCGCTATTCGGTTAGCATAATTCATCCAATGACTGACATTTATTATGTGGCTTACATGCCATTAATTGCTCGCCACGTGGCAACCGTCTGTACACGACCAAGCGTATTTCAATCAAACAATGCCACGCGTCTGAATACAGTTAGCCCACGATCGAGCAACTGCCCTGTTTGTCATAAAATATAAAAAAGCAGAACAGTTTTATGGGAGGACTGGACTTTTACTTCACGTTACAAACTCGCTTGTACAAAGAAAGCCTAGGGACGAAAACCTAGGTGCAGCAGTCTAAGTATAATTGTTTATTTTAGATTCTGGGGGTGACGATAGAGGCTCGGGAAGGCGACGGCAGCCCTGCCTTACTCCTTGGACGATCGGTATGCAGACTTGGCTCCTGTGAAGAGATGGTTGGTGTTGAAGAAATGCTCTTCTTGCTCTCCCTCTATTATTCTTCTGGCTTCTCTCTCTCCCTGTGTATTTTCTCTCTAATTATTGGAGGAGTCTCTCTGTATATGCGTATCTCTCTCTGATCGTGTATATATTCCGCAAGGGAATGGTACCCTGCTATTTATAATAGTGGGATGTCATCATTAGGGTTGCCAATGATTACATCTTGGAGATGGCGGCGGCCTGTGAATTGGTCAATCTAGGCCGTTCATTTTTGATTGTGACGAATCCGAGCCATTGAGTATAGATTATACCAAATTCTATCAGCAATTAATGCTAATTGGAATAAATCTTCCTCATAATGATCTTCTGATGTCTACGAATAAATTTGATTTATTCTCCTGCCACGTGTCCCAGATTATTGGGATTTGACCCAATCTTTGACTGCAATAAATCTGAGAAATTGATTGGCTTAGGACAAGTGTCCTAGGAGCCACTGTGGGGATCTGAACCACATGACGAGTGAGCCGCATATGATTTTGGGCCGCATATGGTTAGGGCCACGTGTCAGGGCTGCCTGGGTAGTGGCCCTCCCTTGAGCCTTTGAACCACAGGGAGGTAATCATTGTGAGCCGCATAGGGATACATCTACCTGAGCCACATGGAAATGGTCCTCTTGAACCGCATGAGAAGTCTTTGTTCGAGCCGCATAAGGCTGTCTTGGCCTGGGCCGCATAGGACATATTCATTCTGAATCGCATGAGAAGTCTTTGCTTGAGCCGCATGAGGCTGTCTTGGCCTGAGCCGCATAGGACGGATCCATTCTGAACCGCATGAGAGGCCTTTACTTGAGCCGTATGAGGCTGTCCTGGCCTGAGCCGCATAGGACAGGTCCATTCTGAACCGCATGAGAAGTCTTCACTTGAGCCGCATACGAACGCCCACGTGGCAAGGCCACGTGGCTTTTTTTTATGGCTTTTTGGGGGATTTGTGTCAGAGATCTCTCTCTCTTCCCTAGAAGTCTGTCATTATGACAGCGTCATAATTTCTTCTTTTTGTGTCAGGACTGTCACTTTTTCAGAGTTGTCAGCCGTCAAACAATTAATGCGAGGGGGCAGAGAAGAGGACTATCCTGCCACGTGTCTTCAAAGCCGCATGGGATGTCTTGGGCCGCATAGTCGCTCATGCCGCATGACTCTTCGAGCCGCATGGGCTTTCTGAGCCGCATGGGGTTCTTTTGGCCGTATGGGTCATTTTCTTTAATATTTTCCATGCTTCTATAAGACCCCCTTCAAAGTTTTCATTTTGCAAAATTGAAATACTTTGAATAAGAAGCATAGTCGTATTTTTCTGGCCGCATATGAAACCCTGACCGCATAGAGTTCTTGGCCGCATGGATTGTTCAGCCGCAGGAATGTCTCATCCGCATAGAACTGTTTAGCCGCATAGCTTCTCGCCACGTGTGCGGGTCTTTAATTGCCTCAAATTCACTTCAGCGCCGTTTTGTAGGGGGAATCCCAAGGGTCAGCTCATTAAATCTTTCGGATTTTTATGCCCTGGGCAAATCTTGGAGACGAAACTCGAGGAGTCGGTTTCGCTTCTTATGAGACGGTCATTGGTCCACGTGTCCTCCTTCTCCCTTCCTCATATAAATAGGGGGAGTTTGAAGACAGAAAGGGCTTCTTTACTTTCTTTATTTTTCCTCGAATCTTCCCTATCTCAATCGTCCTTCTCCTTTTCGATAATTAATGGCTCCCAAGAAGACCGTGGCAGCAAAGGACAAGAAGGCAGCCTCTACTTCCGTCTCGGCTGCAACTACTACTCCGCCGGTCGTCATACCTGATGTTCATCCTAACGTTCACCCCCCCCATTATAGGTAAGGACAATATATGGGTTAAAGAACCCTAACTGCCATGGCTACATCGCATACTTTATGCACGAGTCTTTGCAAATAGCATGTTCGCCCTACGGCTGAGCTGCGAGCCGCATAAGAAAACCACCGTGTCTGCATACGCGCTTCGTCGGCGAGGCCGCATAATCGACGCTAAACCGCATAGACTTTTATCTCCCGGAGCCGCATAAGTGTTCATCTGAGCTTGAGCCGCATGAGGCTTTTTGGAGCCGCATAAGACTTCGGAGCCGCATAAGGCTTCATGGAGCCATATGGATATTTTCTTGAGCCGTATGAGGCTTGAAAGTACCCAATCAGCTCTCTTTATCCACCTATTTAACCTACCTTTTTTTTTTTGTCTTTTCTTCAGTGAATCTGCCGGTTAACGCTGCTGGAGAACTCTTGGTAGGTAGCGCCCAAGCTGCTATCGGCTATATGTACGACCATATTGTTCAGCATATAACAGACTAGTTTCCGAGCAATGAGCCTCTGGCTAGATTGAATGCCATCAAGAATCAGCCTTTCTATTTTTCTAATGTTATGATGTACTCCGGGAAATTTGAAGGGGAATATTTGAAGCCTGCGTTCTTTTTTCGAGACGCCTTGACCGTGGAGAACAATCATGTTCTAGAGATGTCGGAGAATTGGAGTTTCGTCTCGAACGGGATGGTGATCCGCATCCCCCAGATGGAGCGACACTTTCCATTATCTTGGTTCAATATGCTCCCATTGGACCGGAAGATGGAGAGGACTTTAACCCCTACCAGAAGTGGGATGTTCGTGGGAAACATCCATTTTAACAACAATCTGAAGTCCGTGACTGCCGGCAAGGTGCATACTAGCTGTTCCGTGACGGGGTTGGTCCCAGGTTCTTTCCTGAATGTGGCGGGCCCTAACTTCACATTTTCTACCGCCGATACTTTTATAAATCAACTTGCTCGGAAGGGCTCCTATCCCGTTGGCCGGTTGATGTTCCCTGGTTGGGTACACCCTATTTCTTCGTGGACCAATTTGTCTACTTGGATCTTGCAGAAGTATGAGGCCTTCTTGTGCGAGATTGGCCTTTACCACGCTATCCGAGGCACCAGTCATGGTTTGACCATAAACAAGAAGCTGTTCATGTCTCTGCTGGAGATGTATAATTGCCGTACGGGGACTTTTTACACACCTGTAGGGGAAATAGGACTCGCGCTCCATGAAATGCACGCGGTCTCCAAGCTTCCTTGGGGGGACGAGGCTTTCGAAGCGTATACTCCCACTAATGAGGAACTCGAAGATTTGGAACGACGGTATCCTGGCTTCGTGGCTCTTTACCAAGAGATATTGTGCCATTATAGCACATGTCATCAGATAACCCGAAAGGATAGTAACTCGGAAGGGAATGCTCCCCATACCAAGGACTGGGTGCACTATCTCTTTCCGACAGATGCCTCAGGTCAAGTTACTTCTCGTCGCCCTCGATCTCGGGAAGCGGTTAAGGACTTGGTGTCGTCGGCTAGGAGAGTGGCCACTACCAGTGATAGGTTCGGGAGCAAGACTGACACTTTTGGTTACTTTTACCAAGATACTCAAGAGCTGTCCGAGAAAGCGCTTCTGGTGGGATTTTTGATGATCTGGCTACGAAATTGTGTAGTCTCGGGAGGAGCCGATTCTATTGAGAGAATTAGTCGTAATTTCATCCTTCCGGCTGTGAAGTTAGTTTTGCGAATCAGGCTAGCTCTCCTCCCGGCCATGGTGTGCAGCATACACCGTAGCCTTCGTACCTTTACATCCAAAGTCATTGCTCGCGACGTGACCAAGGATTTTGAAAGAACTGAGTTGCCCTATCACTATTTGATGGGATGGCTGCTGATACATTATCCGTCTTTGATGAGGTCGGGCTCTGAAGACGGTGTGACTGATGATGACGCATTTATCTTTCGCTATCGTGACGAGCCTTGGGAATGTGAAACCATACGGGCTTGCCAGATGGCATTGGCAAGGGCAGATAAGTATCACATTTTTGTATCCGTCCCTCGCTTTACTGCCAGGGACATAGAGGCTGTACATCTTGACGGTATTGTGTCCCCTCAGCTTCTGGATGGCCAGCTGCTCCTATGGCTGCGTAACATCCGTCCCGCACATCTGGTGTATCGTAACCGTAATACTGTCTTTCTGGAGCCTTATCTGCCTAGCAGGTTTGCCCGACAGTTTGGATACAGCCAACTTTGTATAGACAGTCCCAGCTCTTGCCTGGGTTATGAAGGTAGCCTTCTTGATGGTATCAGGGCTTGGCAATATTATGATTCATTTCGTACTCGTACCATTTTCTCGGTCCCTGCCCTTAAGGAGTCAGTGGAAATCTTGTATATGGCAGCTTTGTATCATGTCATGGCGAACAAGCCCCCGGTCGGTTTTAACCCAGGTACCAGTTTTATTGTTGGTACCGGTCTGGAGGAAGGCTCTCAAGGGGCCAAGAAAAGAAAGACTAGAGTCGAAGTACCAGATTTGGATTTTGCTGCTGAGGGTGATGAAGGCGACGAGCATGATAGAGATGACTCTATCCTTCCAGTGGCAGACGCAGAGGTGGATCGGCCGCCTATTTTGTCAGATGAGATGTCGGGGGATCAGTCACTCGTTGCGCCTGGTCCTACTCCGAAACGTAGCAGGCAAGTTTCTCCTCTTGGCGGTGTTTCTCGATCCCGGAAGCTGGTTGCGACTAGGCACCGCCCGCTAGCCATAAAAGAAAGTGGAGAAGAAGTCAACACTGCGTCAGAGGTAACAAAACTGCTCTCGATTCCTTCTTCCTTCTTTTCTTAAAGCTTCAATTCTAACCGTCTTCGTTCCCTCTTTTAGGTGTCAGGAGAAGAAGAAGAGTTTCAAGATGCTGAGGTGGTGACCCAGGATGACGGGGACTCCCGTGAGCCTGTTCCCCTTCAAGATGACGCAGATCAATCTGTATCCTCCTTCGAGGTGGCGGGGACAGGGGATGTGGCTGAGTTTCACTCGGGGATCGCGGGTGAGGGGACCATGCCAGTTGTGGATGAGCTGCAGCCTTCATGCCCCTCCCCTGGTAAGATTAGCCGAATCTTAACCTGTGAGGAAGCCTACCTGCTCTATCATCACGTCCTTCGGGTTAAGTCGGTTGATTGTTATTCTGGGCATACAGGTCCTGCCTCTCCAGTGCCGGGGATGGACATTGCTGAGACAAATCCAGCCGAAGGGGCACTGGTGGAGAGGGGTGTACCCCCTCACCGTCCGACTCGTCTTGATGGGCCTTCTGGGGGTTCGAGTTTAGCGGGCCCGTTACCGGGGCAGTCAGGACAGGGAACGATGGTCCTTGCGTCATCCTCTGCTCCGGTGGCTCCGAGGATCGACCTTTCTGCCCTACCGAGTATCCAAGCTCTCCGGGCAGCGGAAGACGAGTTGGCCGCCATTCATGCATCGTTCTACTCGGACTTCGTTCCTCCGGTGGCAAGCTCTCGCGTTACTTCTCCGACTTTGCCGTCCCTGCTTCCCCTGACGCCATCCTCTGCTGAAGTTC
Organism: Iris pallida; assembly: GCA_029216955.1. Classification (NCBI taxonomy): domain Eukaryota; kingdom Viridiplantae; phylum Streptophyta; class Magnoliopsida; order Asparagales; family Iridaceae; genus Iris; species Iris pallida. Next base: position 8,390,041 of record JANAVB010016197.1, on the reverse strand, counting down.
TGGACGACACGTTGCAGGACGTGGTTGCCAGTTTTCATCATCATTTGAAGAGGAGAATCAAGGCTGCTATGAAAAGAGGGACCTCCTTCGCCTTGGCCCGACAATGCGCCCAGGGTCAAGTAAATATCCTTAGGGATCTTCCTGGTGATGCAGGGATGGCTTCGCTTCTGGAGGCAAAATTGTTGGAGGCTGATCAGCTGGTGGCCGAACTTCGAGTATTGCGGTAGGCTGATCTGTCTGTTGTTATAAACGATAAGCGGGATTTCCTTATCGCTGTTATAGAGAGGACCAGAGCTGCTCGGGATAAGACCAGACCGGCCATGCTGAAGGATCTCAGCGACTTATCTGATCGGTATGATCAATTGAGTTACGCGAATAAAAGCGTCACGGCTCGGGAGGAGTCTGTCTCTCGTGAGATTACTAAGACGCGAAAGCAGCTCCTTGCGCTTCAGAAGAAGCTGACTCTCTTGGAGTCTGAACTCGAGGCTGCCCGCAATGACAGGGGGCTAATTATTCAGGAGGCTGACAGGGTTACTCAAACTTCGACTGACCTGGAGACTGCCCTGAAGAAATTGGAAGATGACTGTCAGGTGCTCCTGGGCTTGGACAGTGAGGAGCAGTTACTTCAGGAGGCCGAGCGTCGCGCTCGGCAACGAATTGAGCGGGGGACCACCTCAGTGAGAAACCGCCTCCTAGAATTGAGTAATACTGAAATATAGTCGGCCTTTTCTTTTCCCTTTTTTTTGAAAGGGACGTGGTCCCGAAATATGTAATGTCTTTTTCTTCCTTCAAATAAAGAGTACTTTCAATTCTACCCTTCATTTGTATTACCTGTTGCACCTGTGATATTGTGTTGATGTTCTCTCCCGTATAGGGGATATATTTGTGGACCTGTTATCCATGGCAAACCTTAGTTTTTAGGTAGAGATAACAAGTTTTGGTCAGGATACCTGAAGCAGCCATGGCGAAGTGGTCATGGGTGCTCTTGGTATTGGGAAAAGGAATGCCGTAGAGCTGCTGAGCTCCTGGGGCATGATGAGATGATGGATTTATGCTAAGAAGTTTAGCAAGGGATATTTATGGGCCTATTATCCTTGGCGTATCCTGGTTTAGGATACAGATAATAGGATGAAGGGGAACCGACATACTTGCTCAGAGGTAATGAGGACATGGCAAGTAGGAAAGTTTTTTAAACGTAGCGTCTTCCTACTCAGAGGTAATGAGTACATGGCAGGAGTGAACTCGACGGAGGGTATTGGTGGTCAACAGAGGACATTTGTGGTCAACAGAGGACACTTGTGGACCTATTACCCTTGGCGTACTCCGGTTGTGGGTACAGATAATAGGTCGAAAGGGGATCATCATACTTACTCAGAGGTAATGAGGACATGGCAAGTATGAAGGTTTCTTCGATGGAGCCTTCCCATTCAGAGGTAATGAGGACATGACAGGAGTGGGCTCAATGAAGGAGGGCACATAGAACGACTCAGAGGTAATGAGGACATGGAAGTTCCATGTAAGGGGTGATTTGTTTTTGGTGGAAATAGGATGACTCAGAGGTAATGAGGATATGGCCGTCTTGGAAGTTTGTGGACCCGTTACCCTTTTTGTGCATTAGGAGTACAGGTAGTGGATCATGAGGGAGGATCTCTTATAGGAAAAAAGTTCAGTGGTACGGTTATACATGACTTTCTTTCAAAAGAGTGACCAAAATGTAAGTTCAGGGGTACCAGCGGGTACATAACTCGACAATCCATGAATATTGGATTCAAAGTGTAAGTTCAGAGGTACCAGCGGGTACATAACTTGGTAATTTGGGATATCTTTGTGGAAGAAGGGCATGAATTTAGCGGTACTAGTGGGTACATGACTCGAAAATCTGGAATATTGTGGGTGTGAGTTTAGCGGTACCAGCGGGTACATGACTCAGGAATCTGGAGAATGGTGAGTGTGAGTTCAGTAGTACCAGCGGGCACATGACTCGATAATCTGGAAAATTGTGAGGGTGAGTTCAGCGGTACCAGTGGGTACATGACTCAATAATCTGGAAAATGTTGTTTAGACATAATATTTCTTCAGGAACTTGCCGTTGACGGACAACATGAGCAAGTCTCCGTTTTGCTTAGCGAGGCGGTAAGCACCGTTGGAGAACACGGCCTCGATGACAAATGGACCTTCCCATTTTGGCTGGAACTTGCCGGCGGTCTTGTGAGTAATGACCATTGGCCTCCGGACTGCTAGAACAAGATCGCCCACGTGGAATGTTCTGATTTTGACCTTCTTGTTGAAGGCTCCTGAGATGCGTGCTTGGTATAGCTCGATCCTTTGCTGAGCTAGGAGGCACTTTTCATCTAAGGCCTCCAACTCTTGTAGTCGACGTCGGTAGTTGTCGTCCGTCGTTAATTGATACATGAGGGCGACGCGGAGTGAGGGTATTTGAGTCTCCAATGGGAGAACTGTCTCACTCCCGTACACCAGGGAGAATGGTGTATTTCCGGTGGCTGTTCGAACTGTGGTACGATAAGCCCATAAGCATTCGCCGAGCTTCTCGTTCCAGTCGTGCTTGTTGGAGGAAACAAACTTCTTGAGGAGTTTGATGATTGTTTTGTTGAATGCCTCTACTAACCCGTTTGCTGTCGGGTTGTATGGTATAGAAGCGACATTCTGAATACGGTGCTTATCGCAAAACCGATAAAATACGTGGCTTACAAACTGCGGACCATAATCATGGATGATCCTTCGGGGCAGTCCAAAGCGGTAGATGACGTGATGCTTAAGGAAGTTGATCACATTTGAAGTCTTAACTTCGGCGAGTGGGACAGCTTCCGCCCATTTGGAGAAGTAATCAGTGATCGCAAGTATAAAGCGATGTCCTTGAAAGAAAGGTGGGGTGATTGGACCAATGATATCCATTCCCCATGCTTCGAATGGCCAGGACGCCACTGTCGAATGTAGAAACTCGGATGGTTGGTGAATGAAGTCCGCGTGGACTTGGCAAGCTTTACATTTTCTAGCATAATCTATCGCATCTGCCACCATTGTGGGCCAATAGTAGCCCATTCGGCGAAGGCGGTCTTGCAGTTTTGGGCCGGGCTGGTGGGCCCCGCAGACACCGTCATGAGCTTTTCATACGGCTTCTTTGGCTTCTGTATTTGACAGACACCGAAGCAGTAATCCGTCTTAGGAGCGGCGATACAGCATTTTTGTCTCTGTATCGTAGAAGAATCTGAGAGAACGTCGTCTAATGGAGGTGGCTTCCTTTGGGTTCTCGGGCAGGATGTCGTAGATGACGAAGTCGATGAATGGTTGTCTCCAATCTGGGGCATCATCGATCGTCTGAGCGGAATAACTCGCCACGAATTGTACATTATTCTTAGGACAGACCAGTTCGTGGCCTATCACATCCACTGATTGGCGATCATGGTTCGGAACTGCTAGGGAAGCGGCAAGACCGGCTAAGGCATCAGCTTCGATATTTCGGAGTCTGGGGACATGCACGATGAAAAACCCCTCGAACAAAGAGATAATGTCAATCGCTATTTGGTGATAAGGGATCATATCTTCGTGGCGGACCTCATATGAGCCCCGTATCTGATTGACGATTAGTTGGGAATCGCCGTATGCTTCAAGGTATTCTACCCCCAGCTCTCTTGCGAGTTGAAGGCCAATGACCAGAACGTTGTACTCGGTCACATTGTTAGAGCAGGGCTCGGTGAGGGAGTAAGTACGGTTAATCACCAATCCGGAAGGGGAGATCAGCACTACCCCGACCCCGACAACTATATTGCCTTTAGGTCCGGTCCTCGAAGCGCCGTCGAAGAACATTTGCCATATATTATCGTGAGAGGTTGCATGTGAGTCGGCAAACTCATCTGGGATCTCTTCATATATTCTGGAGGACTCCGAGCCTGGGTGGGCTGCTAAGAAGTCCACCAGGGCTTGACCTTTGACTGCCTTTTGTGGGACAAAGATCATATGGTAAGGGGACAGCAATATTGCCCATGTAGCGAGTCGAGAGCTGAGTGCCCCTGGTTTAGTCATGAAGACCCTGAGAGGGTTGACTCGTGAGATCACATGTATCGTTTGTCCGGTGACATAATATCGCATTTTCTGAATGGCGAATACCAGGGCAAAGGCATTCCTTCTCCATAGCGGTATATCGGTGCTCTGGCCCAATCATCATTCGGCTAAGGTAATATATGGCCTGCTCATGGCCTGCGTCGTTGTTTTGTGCCAGCAGAGCCCCGAAGGAGTGTTCCATTGCTCGTACATAGAGCAGGAATGGTTTTCTAGGAATCGGGGCCACCAAAACTGGAGGATTTGACAAATATTCTTTGATGCTGTCGAAAGCACGCTGGCATTCCTCGTCCCATACGAATGAGACTCCTTTCTTCATGAGGTGCGTGAACGGTCGACATCGTCCGGAGAGGTTAGAAATGAATCTCCTGATGTAAGCTAGCCTCCCTTGGAGGCCTCTGAGTTCGCAGAGATTTTTCGGGGGACCCATCTCCATGATTGCTTTTGTCTTCTCAGGGTCTACATGGATACCTTGTGCCGTGATGATGAAGCCCAAGAACTTTCCGCTGGATACGCCCAGAAAGGACTTCGTAGGGTTCATTTTCAAATTGTGCGCTCACATTAGGTCGAATACCGTCCTTAGATCCTGCAGATGGTCTCCCTTGCTGCAACTCTTAACGGCTATATCGTCAACATAGCACTCCACTGTCTTACATAAGTGGTCTCTGAAGATAATGCTCATGGCTCTTTGATAAGTGGCACCAGCATTCTTTAAATCGAAAGGTATAACTGTGTAGCAGTATGTGCCAATCGGTGTTCGAAATGATGTATGCTTTTCGTCATCAGGAGACATCTTGATTTGGTTGTACCCCAAGAAGCCATCCATGAATGACATACGTTCGAAGCCGCATGTATTGTCGATCATGATGTCTGTAATAGGAAGGGGGAATTCATCTTTGGGGCACGCCTCGTTCAGATTGCGGAAGTCGATGCAGATTCGAATCTTCCCATTCTTCTTGAGGACGGGTACTATATTGGCGACCCAATCGGGATGTTGCTCCTCACGGATGAAGCCGCTGGCTATCAGTTTGTTGACTTCGGCTTCGATTGCGTCCATGATGCCTGGGCGAAAGCGTCGCTGTTGTTGCTTGACTGGCTTCGCATCCGGCCGAATGTTGAGTTTGTGAAGAGCAATGTCGGGATTTAACCCAGGCATGTCTTCATAGCTCCAGGCGAACACATCAATGTACTCTCTGACAAGTTCTAGCAGCGACTCCCGCTCTTCGTCTGCTAGGCTTTTTCTGACAAAAATTGGTTTTGGAGAAGATTCGCTGCCGAGGTCAACCTGTATGACTTCATCTTCAGTAGGAGGTTCTCTCTGTTCGAACCGCTTTTCCCATTATGCGTCTAATTGTTGGGCCCATTGCTCTAGCTCAAGGATTTCGGGGATGTCTTCGTCTTCTTCGTAAGCGTCGGCGAATGCCATATTGACTGACAAGACTTGTCTGAACACGTCTCCGATGCTAGTATCCGAGTCAGAAGTTGGTGACCCGGTTGAATGTGACTGCCAGTCACATTCTTCATCTGAACTCTCAGGGGTCATAGTAGGCATTACATACCCTAACCCGCATCGAGTTTTGCTATAGTAGTCTCGTGGTTTCCCTGCCGGGACTGGTGGCTTCAAAGGTAATCGTCGCCCAGCGCCGTAGTTCAAACCTGGCGTCGTCTCCAGATCATACCCCTATTTCTGCATGAGATATTTGGATTGGGGGCTATAAAGATACAGAGGTAATATTCCGGTATCTGACCCGAGGTCGGCTTCCTTTATTGTAAAGGGATACGGGTCGTCCTTCCGGCCGAAGATGATTGGATGGTCCCCTTCCTCGATTATTCGGTAAGCGTCTTCTACTGGAGTAAGCTGGATTGCGGTGTACACATTTATCACCTGTGTGTGTAGGTGAGTGCCTATACCATGTTCCATAGCATACATAGTACATAGCTTATTGAGCTCGGTGTAGTTCAAAGATAACCCTTTATTGATGAAGTAAGGTACCTTTTCTAGGGGGAATACATCATTAGCGGAGGGGACATTAGTGTGGGTAGCCACATACTTGGCTAGCTCCGGTTCCTCTTCGGCTACCCCCTGTGTAAACAAAGACTGAGAGGACGACCTGGGAAGCTTGATTGTCAGTGGTTCAGTTGATGGAACAGAGCGTGGAGTGGTTGGCAGACTAGTGACCCCCAATTCGGCATTTGATATGGAGCGAGGAGTGGCCGGTTCGCTAGAAGTGTCAGACCTCGCATCGGGGTGACGACCCTTCTTGGGAAGGCGTATCGTCAGTGGCCTATCGGAGGGATTGAGCTTCTCCGTTTGGGGTTGACCTACTCTCGGCAGTCTGATTGTCAATGGCCCCGTTGTGGGTCTCGGCACTTGGCCGGACCTTGATAGCCGGATTATTATCTGCTCTTCTTGCGCCGAGAGGCTGATCGCGTCCTTCCGCAGAGTGGCAGTAAGGGGTACGGACTTGCCCAATTTGTGAGCTTGGAGGTGGATCGTTAGGGGTCCTTCTGATCCCGTGGCCGTTTCGGTACCAGCTTGTTCATTTCCTTCATCAAGGTGCCTCTTCGACTTTTCGTATAGACAGGAGTCTGAGTAGTAAGATTCGACCCCTTTGAAGGGATCGATGTCAGCAAACTCCGTCTTCACAAAGCCGTGTTTGTCGACATATTTGATGTACTGGTGCAGCATGGAAGGCACGATCATGTAATCGAGTATCCATGGGCGCCCCAAGAGGATGTTGTAAGAAGTATCTGCATCTATGACGTAGCAGGTGACTTCAGATTAGAGGTCGCCAATTTGACACTTCAGACGAATCTTTCTAATAGGATAGCTCCTGCCCGAATTGAAACCGCTGATGGTGGTGCTTGTAGGCGTCAGGCGATGCATTGGGATACGGAGATGATGTAGCAGATCCTTCGGGATGATGCTTATGGAAGAGCCAGGATCTATGTGCATCCGATCCACCTTCACGTCGCCGATGTATCCCGTGTAGTATAGCGGACGATCATGTAGGTTGGTTTTGATGAGCATGTCCCGCGGAGTAAAGACGATATTGGGCATTGCTCCCGTACAGGCACTGTCTTGGAGATCCACGGGCGAGTCCTCCCCAGTGAGGTTGGATTGAGCCAGATAGACATCGGTATTTTGGAGTGCTTTGCTTAATGCAATACGAACGTCTTGGAGAGTCTTAGGAGTTCGTATAGTGACAACTTGGCCGGTGTGTTAGCCAATTGCGCTAAGATATCAAAGTTGTAGGGCCTCTCTAGCCATTGGGCTGCGTTTTTTCGGAGAGATTTGTCGAAGCGAGTCTCCTTCGGCCTAGGCTTGTCGGTCGTCGAAGGCTGAGCCGGTCCCGGAGCATCAGTTGTATTGGGTTGATGATTTTCAGCTGGATTGTCAACCACAGGTTGGGATTGTGCTCCGGACCGCGTGACGATGGCTGTAGCTTCTTCGTTGTCTGCCGAGATTGTGTGGCAGGTCCTGACTTTTCCACTTTTCTTTTTACCGGTGGAAGATGGTGTGGGCAGAGTCACTTCTGACACCAAGTCTGGATGGATCCACATGACCTCCCCTCGTGATGTGGTGAGGGGTACTAGACCGGCAGCCTGATCTCGGGAAGGTAGAAGATTGGTAATCTCCATTGTCGCTAGAGGGATGGGGACCACCCCGTCCTGAGTTTCCGTCGGAGGGAAGCTGCCGAATTGTACGGACACCATATTGGCTGCCACGGTTACCTCTTCGAAATTGATGTCCAGAGCGTTCGAATCGATGAGGTTTTGGATGTACCATTTCAGCTGGTAGCAATCGTGTGTAGTATGATGGACATAGCGATGATAATAGCAGTACTTTGGATTCTCCATCTCTGCCGACCGTGGTTCCTGTCTTGGTGGAGGAAGCTGAATCCTTCCCCCTGTATGAGCATGTCCAAGATGGGCTTGACGTGACCGTCTTCGAAGGAGTAAGTGATTTGCGGCCATTGTTTGTCTGCTGGCTTCGGCTCAGGTTTTTGTGCTGTGTCGGCCACCATAGCCTGCTTTCTTTTGTTGTCCCGATTGTTGGAGGGGCTACCTCCATTATCGTTGTTGAGATGCTTGCCCTTGTTTTCTCCTTTCGAGATGTGCAATCCCAGTTGGCGAGCCTTCTTCAGTCGTTCTTCGGTGCTTGTGGCGCTGATGATGAACGCCTTCCAATCTTTGAATTGACTTTCGCCCATCCAGAGACTGATCGTTGGAAGCAGTCTCTTTTGGCAAATTTCAATTAAAGAGGAATCTGGATTTCCGAAAGGCAGCATTATGGCGGTCTGGCAGAACCGCTCAATGTAGTTCCTTGTCAGCTCCTTCTCCCCTTGGATGACGTCTATGAGGGTGGACATGGTGACGTCCTGCCCTACCTCGTAGAATCTCTCCAAGAACATGCACTTGAAGCCGGCGAAGGAGTGGATGCAGTTGTCCGGCAGATTGCGATACCAGCCGAAGGCGACTCCTTCCAATGCCCCAATGAATAATCGTGTGAGGATAGCGTCATCGTGGGGCAGATGGTCGGTGGTGACCTCGAAGTACGTGATGTACCTACTTGCTGAGGTTTTGCCATCATACGGGTTGATATTGAACGGCTTATATCTTGGTGGGAATGGAACATCCCTCCATTCAGCAGGGTATGGTTGCCGTATTCTGAGGTCTTGGGCATTTTCTCGGGCATGGAACATGGCTCGGAGCTCCTGAACCTCTCTTCTTTCTTCTCGGGCCTCATCTGTCGCGGTAGGGGCTGTTATTTCGGGTGGATTGTTACCCGGGTTCGGTACCGCCGAATTCGAGTCCGCATTGACCGCCGGACCCACGCTTGTTTGGCCAGGCGTTCCTCCTTGCAGAGTTAGAAGGGCCGCTTTAATCTCGTCTATAGACTTGAGCAAAGCAAGTAATATGGCTTCGAGATTGTCGATGCGCTGGCGATCACTAGAACCATCTTGATTTCTGTCCGTCATGAACACTGTCCTTACATGAGGAGTGATGGAAGGAACGGTGGAGGAAGTGCCCTTCGAGTCGTACCCATGCACCGAGAAGTCATCGGGATAGGTGGGAATGTTCTTTCGGGCTCGGACTCGGAGAGAACGGTATCCCCAACCTCAGAGCTTGCTTCATCTTGAGAGTCATGGATGTTCTCGGGGACATCAGCGTCTGTTGTACCTGATGGAAGAGTTGTTTGTCCGGGCTCGGCTCCTTGAAACATCGAATTGTTGCGGATGTTCGGAGGAGTGCTACCCCCAGTTCCCACAACCCCCAGCGATGTGGATGATGAATTTCCCATTGCGGCAGATTTTGTCTTTGAATGGGTGTGTTGGAATACTCCGGTGGAGGACAACCGTTTAGACGACAGTTTCTTAGCTGTAGTGGTTGATATCTTGGGACTGAAAATGCTTGTCTTCTTTCCTCTCCCTTCGGCGGGAACCTTCTGAGCGGAATTGCAGGAGACAACAGGAGGTGCCTCGTCTTCTGAGCTCGGATGCCGTAGTCTTTGGAAGACGGACGGCCGATCTTCCGTCACTGCTGCGTTGTTGCAACAGCAGTTGACGATGATTTGGGTGCAGCGATGTCCAAGCGAGGACTCTTTGTACACCAAAACTCCTCCTATTTCCTTGCATTTGTGGAGGATCGCCTCACGCAGGTCAGAGGAACCACTTTGTCCTTTTGCCGCCGGGGGCTGGACTCGAACGGTTCTATACAACTTCCCATCAGAGGCCCATGTGATAGTCAACGGGATGCCCCGATAGTCAGAGATTGGGACAGCTGACTGGGCTTGATGAGCCCGTGCTGCTCTAGACTTTCTCCTTTTAGCCCTTGCTGGTGCGTAATAGGAGGAGTCCAAGTTGAATACCACAGAGTCTGGCTTATCATCCAGAGAACCATCAGAGTCAGGATCGTACGAGAGACGGTCGAAGACTGATCGAGAGAAGCGTGGAACGGACGCTATGCGGCTTGAATTGGGTACCGTGCAGGCTGTCTGCATGCGGTTGCCTTCTGCTGTCGGATGAGTTGTTTTTATGCGGCTAGGAGTCACGACCGTGCAGGCTGACTGCATGCGATTGGCAATTACGGCCGCATGGATTTTCTGTAAGCGATTGACTTCCATAGCCGCATGAGTTTCATCCATTTGGTTGGCAACTGTAGCCGCATAAGCTATGCGGCTGACAGATATGGCTGCATGAGTTTTCTTCATGCGGCTGGCGGATGTAGCCGCATGAGTTTTTTTCCCTGCGGCTAATACCCTTATGCGGCTCTGATCGCATAGAGTTTCTCTTTGTCCCTGCAAATCCAGCATCATAGTGTTTTCTTCTGCCGGACTTGGGGACAGCAGAGTTATCTACGGTCTGGAGTAGGGCCGCAGGGGAGTCTTGCTCGCCGTCTTGAACAACAGAGGGTATCTCCGCAAGAGCTTCAGTAGGAACGACGGATCGGGGTCTCCACTCCTTGCGGGCCTTCTTTATGCGGGCTCGCTTCTGGACTGGGCCAGCGCTCTTGTCGGAGAGCATTTCTTCGAACGCCTGTTGGTCAAACCGGACGACCATCTTTTGTTGCGTGGAGCCAAGCTTGGCTGCATCCGATTGCGTCACCAACTCCTCAGCCGTGGAGAAGTTTGTCCCCAGCAGAGTCGCCATCGTGTTTGCCATGAAATATAAAAGAGCAGAACAGTTTTATGGGAGGACTAGCCTTTTACTTCACGTTACAAACTCGCTTATACAAAGAAAGCCTAGGGACGAAAACCTAGGTACAGCAGTCTAAGTACAATTGTTTATTTTAGATTCTGGGGGGTGATGATAGAGGCTCGGGAAGGCGATGGCAGCCCTGCCTTACTCCTTGGACGATCGGTATACAGCCTTGGCTCATGTGAAGAGATGGTTGGTGTTGAAAAAATGCTCTTCTTGCTATCCCTCTATTATTCTTCTGGCTTCTCTCTCTTCCTGTGTATTTTCTCTCTGATTATTGGGGGAGTCTCTCTGTATATGCGTATCTCTCTCTGATCGTGTATATATTCCGCAAGGGAATGGCACCCTGCTATTTATAATAGTGGGATGTCATCATTAGGGTTGCCAATGATTATATCTTGGAGATGGCGGCGGCCTGTGGATTGGTCAATCTAGGCCGTTCATTTTTGATTGTGACGAATCCGAGCCATTGAGTGTAGATTATACCAAATCCCATCAACAATTAATGCTGATTGGAATAAATCTTCCTCATAATTATCTTCTGATGTCTGCGAATAAATTTGATTTATTCTCCTGCCAAGTGTCCCAGATTATTGGGATTTGACCCAATCTTTGACTGCAATAAATCTGAGAAATTGATCAGCTTAGGACAAGTGTCCTAGGAGCCACTGTGGGGATCTGAACCACATGACGAGTGAGCCACATATGATTTTGGGCCGCATATGGTTAGGGCCACGTGTCAGGGCTGCCTGGGTAGTGGCCCTCCCTTGAGCCTTTGAACCACAGAGAGGTAATCATTGTGAGCCGTATAGGGATACATCCGCCAGAGCCGCAAGGAAATGGTCCTCTTGAACCGTATGAGAAGTCTTTGCTCGAGCCGCATGAGGCTGTCTTGGCCTGGGCCGTATAGGACAGATTTATTCTGAACCGCATGAGAAGTCTTTGCACGAGCCGCATGAGGCTGTCTTGGCCTGAGCCGCATAGGACGGATCCATTCTGAACCGCATGAGAGTCCTTTACTTGAGCCGCATGAGGCTGTCCTGGTCTGAGCCGCATAGGACAGGTCCATTCTAAATCGCATGAGAAGTCTTCACTTGAGCCGCATACGAATTCCCATGTGGCAAGGCCACGTGGCTTTTTTATGGTTTTTTGGGGGATTTGTGTCAGAGATCTCTCTCTCTTCCCTAGAAGTCTGTCATTATGACAGCGTCATAATTTTTTCTTTTTGTGTCAGGGCTGTCACTTTTTCTGAGTTGTCAGCCGTCAAACAATTAATGCGAGGGGGCAGAGAAGAGGACTATCCTGCCACGTGTCTTCGAAGCCGCATGGGATGTCTTGGGCCGCATAGTCCCTCATGCCGCATGACTCTTCGAGCCGCATGGGCTTTCTGAGCCGCATGGGGTTCTTTTGGCCGCATAGGTCATTTTTTTTTGCCCAATAGGCCAGCGCAGTTTACAGTCTGCGCAGTCTGTCACCAGCGCAGTTCATCATACGCAATTCAGAATAACTATAAATTAGTTATTTCAGGAGTTCTTGTCCAAGTGCTGCTGCATTTTTTAGAGGCTATCGTCTTCAAAGTTTACATCGTCCAAGGGATAAAGCGATCATCTTCAGATCGGATTCCTATAGTTGTACTTTCCCAGAATTCAATTGTAATCTTCTTACAAAGTTTATGAAATAAAGACTTTTGTTTTTGCAAACAGCTACTACCCGATCCGAGGGATAAAATGCAGAAACGAGACACAAATCAAGGCTCGGACACGAATTCTCAAATTTCCAACGATTTATTGCACATTTATCAAACAACCGAACAAGCATAGGGAAACAATTCTGAATATTGAATCGATCTCAAAAATTTCACGAACTAATCAGGATCAAGGATCGAAAGAAGTTGAGTCAACACTTACCAGTAGCTAGGTTTCCCCGTGTTCCTTGTGCTAATCGAACCGAGCAACAACGAACTCAAACGATCCTCTATAAGAGCAGAGCAATCTCGATCAGTTCGTGCTCGCTCAAAATTGACAAGTCTCAAGAAATTCGAAGTCACCTAGATCGAGTTCGTCGATCGATTCGCCGTGCCGTCGAGAGGAAGAAGAGAGCCGTTGGGAAGCTTCTCGCGTCGTCCAGTTGCTGTCGTCGAAAGTGAAGGTTCCGCCACCGCCGCCGCCTAACTGTGGTAAAGAAATCGCCGCGGAGGAAATCGGTTTGGGTCACTAGCGCTGTCGCCGTCGAAGACCTGGTCGCACGTCGCCGGAGAACTGAACGCGTAGCCGCCGGTGCTCGCCGAGGAAAGAGGTCTGCCACCTCTTCAGTTGTCGGAGGAGGTGACTCCGCCGTCGCCGCTCATGAAACCGGTGGTCGCCACCACGGCCGACCCTAAAGAAATTAGGGTTAGGGTTAGGCTCAGAACAATTGGGGAAGAAAGAGCTGGGTTAAGAAAAATTGAGTAGTGAATAATTTTTTTTGACTGAAACTGAGAGCTCAGTCTCTCTCTCAGTTAAATAGAAAAAGAGGAATAGCTTTTACCAAAAAGCCCCCCAAAATTTATTTATTACAAACTGCACGATAGCTGTTAAAAAGTTGTTAAAAAATTGTTGGAGTTAGTTACCAAGTTGTTAGAAACTTGGAGGAAGGGAAAAGAAATGGAGGGAAATTTAGGGGACTAAATTTGTTGTTCTCCCATATGGGAGAAAGAATTTGAATTTCAAATAAGGCTTTGTTAGAATATTAGCTTAACATAAAGAAGAGATAACCTTAATAATTAATAACCAATTAAATTCTTTCAAAAAAATTAAAAATTAAATAACCACCAGATAAACTAAAATAATTATTTATTATTTTTTAAAGTACCCAAAAAATACCAAAATTTAATAATTCAGGGAAAGCGGGGTTACAGCAAGGGTATAGATGGGGATGGAGGAAAGGACATGTTTGATCAAAATCAACTTGCCACCCGGGGATAAGGTCGCGTTGTGTTATCCCTCGATTTTAGACCTGATTTTGCTAACTAGACTCGCGAAGATGCCTGAATTAGACTTACCATAAACTAACGGGCAACCCAAGTATGAGAACGGCGGATATACAGTAGAGAAGGAAGTCAGGGTGGAGAGCACGACGTTGTGTATCCTGTCTGTTTTGTGATGAGTGTATATGACACTTTTGTTGTGTTGATGCGCTGACCCGAGCATCTGGAGTATTTCTCAAGCGTGCTGTGAACCACCTCGATAGATCCGATATCGCCCGAAGAGAAAATAAGAATGTCATCCGCGTAAGCAAGATGCGCGATCAGAGGACAGCCGGTAGTAGTATGGAAGTGATGGAATCTGAGGGTGTTGGCCATAATTTTGAGATTTCTACTGAGCGCTTCTTCCGCAATAATGAAGATAGTAGGGGAGCGAGGGTCCCCTTGTCTGACCCCGCGACTGGCAGTGAAGAAACCTGCGGCTTGTCCGTTGATGATGGTGGAGAACCATGAGTTGCTGATCGAACAAAATATGATGTCGATCCAAGGTTCCTAGAATCCGAAGGCCCTGAGAGCCCATATCACGAATTACCAATCTAGACATCGTAGGCTTTCTCCATATCAAGTTTAATGGGGACGTTTTCCCCTCTGGATGGGAATTTCATGCAAGTGATCATTTCTTGGGCTAGGGGGATGTTGTCGATGATGTTCCGCCCTGGGACAAAACCGCTTTGCTCTTCGGAGATAATCTTAGGAGGAGAGCGGACATGCGGTTGTTGATCTTAGAGATAATTTTATTGGTAAAAGTTTACAGGCTGATGGGCCTAAAGTCTTTAAAAGTCTCTGGATTATCTTTTTTGGAGATAAGTATTAGGTTGGCATTGGAGATGGATTTGGGGTAGGTGGCCCCTTGGAAGAAGGCATTGGTGGCCTCTAGGAAGTCAGCAGCGATAATGTCCCAGCAAGATCTGAAGAAGACCCCTGAGAATCCATTCGGCCCAGGGGCGCTGAGTTCATCGAGGGCCCAAACTGCGGCCTTGACTTCCTCAGCGGAGGGGGGAGAAAGCAGCTACTCATTATCCCCTTCAGAGATCAAATTGGGGACCTTGGCCAGAAATTTTGCATCCTTGACGATGACGTCTTTGGAGAATAGTTTAGAGTAGAAGTTGGCAGCCTCCTCCTGAATGCTTCTCTGGTCATCCAGCAGGTTTCCATGGCCGTCGCTGATTTGGTGTAAATAAAGATTATGCCTGCGGCCCTTGACACAAGAGTAAAAATAGCTCGAATTGCGATCCCCCTCAGAAGCCCATATTAGTCTGGGCTTTTGCTTCTAGAATGTCGTCTCCACCTTCAGACGGGACTTGAGAATAGCTCTGGCAAAGTTGAGGGCAGATCGGGCCTGCGGGGATCTGTCCGTGGCAAACTGGATCTCGGCACGGTTGACGTCCGCCGTTCTGATTTCTTGGAAAATGTTACCAAAAGCGGACTTGCTCTACGTGGAAAGGGCCTTTCTAGTTGCTTTGAGTCTGGCCGCCACCCTTGAGAGGGGTTCTGGGTCATCCTGAGAGAACCATGCGGATGCGATGGTGTTTCTGAATTGAGGGTGGTGGGTCCAAAAGTCCAGGAATCGAAAAGCTTTTTTGATGTGATTAGATCTGCTGCTAAGCTCGACCAGTAGGGGGAGTGATCCGATTCGGTAGAGTTGAGGTGTGCTCGTTTGGTGTAGAGGTCCATGTCGTGCTAGCAGTCGTTGATTAGGACACGATCAAGTCGGGAGTATTGTCTACGAGAGCCTTCCTGCATGTGGCACCATGTGAAAGCACTTCTGGAGAAAGGAAGAGTGTTTAAGTGGGAGTTAAATATAAAGTTGTTGAAGTCGTTCATGGCCTGTTGAGGGGGTGGGCGACCCCCAGACTTCTCTTCGCTTGAGGAGATGGTGTTAAAGTCGCCAACAGCCACGGTAGGTTGTTGTTAGAGGGGTGGATCTCCAGCAACATGGTCCATAGGTTCCTATGCTCTGGGAGATCACAGCTTCTGTGAACAGCAGAGAGGAGGGAGCGGGTTGGGAGCAAGGAATGTTCCACCTAGCAGGAAAGAGCCTGACTAGAGTCCTGCAGAACGTCGAACCTGATATCGGCAGCCAATAGCATCCAGATGTCGTAACAATCGACGACTACTGCCTGAAATCCAAGCTGAAGCTGTATGGCTTTGATTCTTTTTGCGGAATTTTGGGTTCGATGATCACTAAAATGTCGATCTTATGAAGCTTCTTGAGGCTGATGATTCTGTTTAGTGTCGGTTTATTGGCCCGCCCCCGGACGTTCTAAGAGAGGATGTTAAGCATTTGAGGATTGGAGGGGAAGGTAGTTTGTGAGTTTTACGGTAGACCTCGTGGTCATGGCCGACGACTGCTCTATCTCTCGTTTTTCTTTTTCTTGAAGTTGTTCTTGTTATTGTGGTGGTGGTTTTTGTGGGAGCTCTGGTTGGTATTAGCGGGTCCCTCCGTCGAGTTGAGAGGACGGCTACCAGAGTCCTCCTGCGGTAAGGGTTGGACTTCTTGATCTGATTCTGCCATCGTGCTTAGCTGGTTACTGGAGTTCAGGAACCCCACATTCTTAGCTTGGTGAAATGTCTGTCGTAGCGAAGTCGAAGCTAGGTCTATATGCCACTATAGCGATATCGGAGTTGGAGGCGGCAGTATCTGTGTTGGGTGGCTCTGGAGTAGGAGCCTGGAGTTCCTCCTCGTCTGTCGCCGGGAGATCATCTTCCTTCTGGCCGTCTGCTGTAGCGTATGGACGAAGGGGGAGTGGTCTCTCCGGGTTGCTCTCTGAAGGGCAGGAGGAGAGGATGGTGAATGAGTTGTGGAGGGTTATATTTGAGGGGTTGTAGGGGATGATGGCACTGTCCGGTTGTCCTCTCGGACTGGGGGGTGGACTTACTGCTGTTGGATAGGTGTGGGGATGGGGGTGTGGACGCAGTGGAAGCTGCCTGCTGAGTTTGTGTTTTACGGGTGGTGGCCTTCTTCAGCTCAGGATGTGCTCTGAAACAATGCTTAAGGGCGTGACCCCTCAGTTTACAGTATTTGTAGTATAAGATGTTGTTGTCGTACACGAGCGTTTGATAGTGCATCCTACCGCCAAGCTCAAGTTGTATCTGGACTGGGGGGTTGGAGGAGAGGTCAAGTTCTACGCATATCTTTGCGTAATTGCCTTTAGAAAGGTTTCTTATTTCTTCGGCGATCGCCACCAGCGTCCCGAAAGAGCTAGCGATACGCTTCAGAGCAGCAGGCGCAAAGAACACCAGGGGGAGGTTGGGTAGGGTGATCCATGTTGCCACGATCATTGAATCAACTTTAGTGTTAAAGTTCGGAGACCATTTGACGATTTTAACGGCCTGGGCCACAATTCTGAAGAAGCCCTTGGCCCAAACCATGGACAAGTCTGAAGGGGCGGAGAGGTGGAGGTATATGTGGTTGGGGTCTAGCGGAGCGACTTGGTAAGCCACAGAGAGGCCCCATGCGGCAATAACTTGACTATAGCTGTTTTCGGGCAACCGGTAACAAATTTAAGTACGGAAGTCTTCGCAAAATAGGATGATAGCGAGGGGATTTCGGCAGAGGAGAAGGGGATTCTGATGTCTTGATCTTCTGAAGGAGTCAGGAAAGCCACGTTCGGGAGTTCGATCTCCCGTACTGGTTGGGCAATATGTCTGCCACGATCAGGACGGAGGGTCGCTGCGTAGGAAATAGCAGTGGAAGAAACCGTGGACACGACGGAGGGGGAGGGGCAATCGAGCACCAGCAGCCAGATCGGTGGAAGCGCCCAGGGACTGGGGCACGACGGGTCCTGTGGGGGGCAGAAGCCTGGAGACAGCATTGGGAAGGGCGCATGAGGCAGGCGCAAGAGGCATCTCGCAAACTGGCACATGCCCACGACTTATTGGAGAAGAGGGCACCTAGATCTGCTGCTGGGGGACCGGCGCTGAGCCCATCCGAGGAAGCCCGAGCGTAGGTCCCGAAGATCCGAAAGAGGGCGCACGTCCCCAAGGGAAAGCGGGCGCATGCCCCGAAGGAGTGGGCGCATGCCCCAAAGGAGTGGGCGCATGTCCCTGGGGAGTGGGCGTATAGCCCGCGGGCGAGGGGGCCTTACCCAGCCGAGTGGGCACGTGGCCCTGGGTAGCGGACGCATGGCCAGAGGAGACACAGAGGGCGCATGCCCCATCATTAGAGGTGAGGGCACATGTCCTCGGTTCAGCCGAGCCCGACTCCACGGTGCCGGTAGATGGCGGCCACCGTAGCGGGGGGGGGGGCAACGCCCGGGACTGACAGCCTGTCGGAGGCCATCCCGGGCTTCTACCTTAGTTTCGGGGCGAGGCCGGAAGGGGAGAGGCCTACGAGGTCCAACTAAAAAGAAGTCCATGCCAGTCCGGAGCGATGAGGGTGCCGCTAGAGCGGGCGAGGATGGTACGGGTGACGGACGATAGACGGGGATGGGAAGCTCCAGGGCTGACGACGCGCGGCACGAAGGCGTCGCTTCCCACCGGGCAATGGAGCGAAAATCGTGCGGCCAGAAGCAGCGGTCGTCGCCGGGGGGCACGATGGGGCACGCGGCAGGGGTAGCAGGGGTATGCCGGCATCGGTGGAACGGGGGTCGTCCAGTTGGGGACCCGCCATCGGGGGTCTGTGCGGCGTGCGGCATGGCCCCACAATGGGCACATAGGGAAGTTGAAGGGAGTAAAGTAAGGGGCCCGTCCACTTTGAGCGCATGGCCTAAGCTAGGCCGAGCAATGGGCGCACAAGCCGCAATGAGAGGCATAAGGGCCGTGGGCATATAGGCAAGCTTGCCAGCGTCGCCAACCATCAGACGTGTGGGCCCCAGGGGGGCTCCACCTGTCCGTATTTGACCTGCAGGCCCGTACAGCCAGGCTGTGTGGTCAGCCAGAACGAGTCCCAAGGCAGTGCAGTCCCCGAGGCAGGGTGACAGATGGAGAGCCTGCGACTGACCAACAGCTGTCGGTAGCTCCAGTCGTCGAGCTCCGGCCGACGGAGGCAAGGATCCAAGGGCATTGAAGGTCGGGGGAGGGGCTCTGGGTCCACCGGGGGGGAGCACCTGCCTGTGGAGGGGCCGCACCGGGGCCACCGGAGAAATGGGAGCCGATCTCGACAGCCGCGGGAGGAGAAGCCGAGGTGGAGGACCGAGAGGGCCGGAGAAGGGAAATGAGGTTGGAAGGAGGCTGTGGGCAGGCCCGGCCGCCGTGCTTCTAGGCCATCGATCGCGCGGCAAGATCTTCGATCATGGAGGCTGGAAGAAGGGGGAGACGGCGAAAGAAACTGGGGCCGTCGGGCATACCGTCGGAGCAGAGCACGCACACCACTGGGTCAGGGGGGACCGATCGCCTACGGGGCAACCGGGGAGCAATCTCCAGAGCAAGCTGCATGTTATATATATATTATATATTATGTACTTCCATATATATATATATATATATATATATATATATATATATATATATCCAGCGTAGGGCAGAATGAGGCGTACGTGTAGCAAACTCAGTGCACGGTCGTCGTGCGACGGATCGGGGAATCGGCACCATTCGTCTACGGGTATAAGAGACAGGCCGACCACGCGGCCCGTCGTACGGTGCTGCTGAGGGAGACGAGAAGACGTCCGCCATAAACGATCGCAGGCTCGATCGTAAGGGCGTCGGCGATCGTCGCCAATATGTGCGTCGTACGCATAGAACGGGCGGCTGGGCAGAATCGGTAGTCGCATGCGACAAGGAATCAGTGGCCGTCGTATGGGCGGTCATCCCTAGTCGTCGAGGGCGTCTCTTCGGCATCGTGGGCAAAGCGAGGTGTTGAGTAAATGCTGTCGAAAGACGGTGTGCTGCCGAGCGGAGCTCTGGAGCGCGCGGAGTGCGCAGGGTGCGTGTGCACGGCGATGATGACAAGGCCAACGGACTACGTCCGTACTCCAAAAGTCGTTCCATACGACAGGCCAAGAATCGTGTGCATGGGATACACGATTATACTGAGCCCGCACGCGTTGGAATATATATATATATATATATATATATATATATATATATATATATGGAAAAAAATATATATATATATATATGGAAGTACATAATATATAACATCCGGCCCAGGGCTGCTGAGTTCATCGAGGGCCCAAACTGCGGCCTTGACTTCCTCGGCGGAGGAGGAGAAAGCAGCTGTTCGTTATCCCCTTCAGAGATCAAATTGGGGACCTTGGCCAAGAATTCTACATCTTTGACGATGACGTCTTTGGAGAATAGTTTGGAGTAGAAGTTGGCAGCCTCCTCCTGAATGCTGCTCTGGTCATCCAGCAGGTTTCCATGGCCATCGTTGATTTGGTGTAAATGAAGCTTATGCCTACGACCCTTGACACAAGAGAGAAAATAGCTCGAATTGTGGTCCCCCTCGGAATCCCATTTTAGTCTGGCCTTCTGCTTCCAGAATGCCGTCTCCACCTTCAGACGAGACTTGAAAATAGCTCTGGCAAAGTTGAGGACAGATCGGGCCTGCGGGGATCTGTCTGTGGCATACTGGATCTCAGTACGGTTGACGTCATCCTCCACCGTTCTGATTTCTTAGAAAATGTTACCGAAAGCGGACTTGCTCCACGTAGAAAGGGACTTCCTGGTTGGTTTGAGTCTGGCCGCCATCCTAGAGAGGGGTTCTGGATCATCCTGAGAGAACCACGTGGATGCGATGGTGTTTCTGAATTGAGATCGGCCCAGGGGCACTGAGTTCATCGAGGGCCCAAACTGCGGCCTTGACTTCCTCGACGGAGGGGGAAGAAAGTAGCTGCTCGTTATCCCCTTCAGAGATCAAATTAAGGACCTTGGCCAGGAATTCTGCATCCTTGACGATGACATCTTTGGAGAATAGTTTGAAGTAGAAGTTGGCGGCCTCCTCCTGAATGTTGCTCTGGTCATGCAGCAGGTTTCCATGGCCGTCGCTGATTTGGTGTAAATAAAGCTTATGCCTGTGGCCCTTGACACAAGAGTAAAAATAGCTCGAATTGTGGTCCCCCTCAGAATCCCATTTTAGTCTGGCCTTCTGCTTCCAGAATGCCGTCTCCACCTTCAGACGGGACTTGAGAATAGCTCTGGCGAAGTTGAGGGCAGATCGGGCCTGCGTGGATCTGTCCGTGGCAAACTGGATCTCGACACGGTTGACGTCATCCTCCGCCGTTCTGATTTCTTGGAAACATGATCGAAGATCTCCAGAGCAAGCTATATTTTTTATGTACTTCCATATATATATATATATAAGATATACACAACATGTGGGCTTGGATTCCTCAGGATGGAGCGATCCCGCTCTCCGAGTACATCCTCCTCGGCCTCGGTCGGTGGCCGGCCGCCCTCGGCCGCCACCCCCCGCTGGGCGACTCCCTTCTTCCCCGGCCCCTTCTATCCTTACGGTCGGCCGGGTTCCCGTCGGGTGCCCCTCCCGCGAGGAGGCGTTTGCCCGATGTGCGGGGGACCATCCCCCTTCCTTTTCCCTTTTTGGCACAGCCGCCGTCCCCGGCGTCGAAGGCGTCGCCGCGCTCGGCTCCTGCGGCCGTCACTGGCACCATCCCTCCTCGGCCCTCCGCCAGCCCCCTTTGGAGTCTTGCGCGCTACGCGGCCTGCTTCCGGTCGGCAACGCCTCCCTGTCGCCGTCCCCTCCGTTGTGCCGTCCTCCCATTCGGCTGCGGCTCCACACACCGCTTCCCCAACCCTGAGGTGGTCCTCCGGGCCTCAGGCTATGCTAGCCTCGGTGCCTCCCCCTTCCTCGGTGCTCGACGCCCCCGCGGCTCCGGAGCCCAGCCTCGCTCCGCCGGGTTCGACCCCTTCGAACCCTTCAGATCCGCCGTCGGGTCCCGGTCCTGCGGCTCCTCCGGCCGAGGAGCCCCCGCCCAGTCAGCCGCCTTCCTCCCGATGCCTCCCCATCCAGCCCCTCTTCCTGCCTCGGCTGAAGGCCTCCCCACCGCCTCAATTCCGCCTCCCCCCGCTTCGGACGTGGACGTCCTCCCGGAGTTTCGCTCCTCCGCGCCTCCCTCGGGCTACCTTCCCCCTCCTGTCGCCCGCTCAGCCCCGACTCTCTTCTCTCCGGTGGGGGCCTACTGGCAAGACCCCTCTACCCTGCGGTGGTACTGGGTCTCTATCCCAGCCCAGGCGGCCGCGGCCCACTGGCCATCCTCCGTCCCCGGAGGAGCCGGCCTCACTTATGAGTCGCAGTAGGGGTCACACCCCTACTGCTAGGTCGCCGCCTGAGACCCTCGGCCGGCACTCCCTCCGTCGTCCCCTCTGTTCTCCTCCTCCCGATCCGGTGGGGGCCAGAGGCCCCCTCTTCCGGAGCGGTCCTCTGCCGCGGTCTCTCCCCCTCTCCGAAGCCATCTCGCTTTCCTCAGGTCGGCCGGAGCCCCCGCCTCCGCTCTCCTCCCGAAGATTCGCTCCCCCTCGCCCGTCGGGTTTTTCCCATCTGTCTCCTCCGCCAGGGTCAGCCCGTAGCCCTCCCTCGCCGACGCAAGCTGCAGCAGCCGCGATGATCCCCTGTCCGGCAGAGCCCCTCCCTGTCGCCTTCCCTCACCCTCTCCTCTGTGCCGGCCTTCCCTCCCAGCAGCGACTCTCCTCTCAGTAGCCCACTCACTTTCCTCAGGTCGGCCAGAGCCCCCGCCCACCGCACCGATCGCTTTGAGCCACCCCCTCCCGTATTCTGCCTCCTATCCGTGGCCGTCCCTCTCTGCCCCCCGCTCCATCTTGCGAGGCCGTGCCCGCCCCTTCCAGCCGAGCGCTCCCGTCCGGCAGCCCTCGCCGTGATCCACCTCCGCGCTGGCCGGCCTCGGGGAGTGCGCTCTCCAGCGTGTCCATCGGGCCAGGCGTCACCCCGGGTTGCGCGCTGGCTCGGTCGCCTCGGGTACCGCTCCCGAGCGGACCGAGCGTTCCCTCGGGCCTCGCGCCCGTGTCCTTTCCCCCCTTTTCCTTTTTATGTTTTCCCTTTTGAAATTCGAATTTCGTGGAAATTCGAATTATGTGTGTGATGTTTTGCCGTTTCCTATTTAGTCTCAATAAATTCTAGTATTTCCAAATACATATATATATATATATATATATATATATATATATATATATATATATATATATATATATACTAGAATTTATTGGATATATACATATATTTCCAATATATGTATATATATATATATATTTTTTTTTTGTATATATATATATATATATATATATATATATATATATATTTTTTTTTTGTATATATATATATATATATATATATATATATATATATATATATATATATATATATATATATATATATATATATATATATATATACTAAAATATATATATATATATATATATATATATATATATATATATATATATAAAAAATATATATATATATATATATATTTTAGTATATATATATATATATTATATATATATATATATATATATATATATATATATATATATATATATATATATATATATATATATATATATATATATACATAGAAAAAAAAAATATACATATGTTGTATTTTAGTATATGAAAATTTACATGTTATTTTATTGTCAATAAATATTATTTTTATGTTTTACTGCATTAAAATATTATATTATTTTAATATGCAAATATATCTATATATTTAAATTCGTATTTTTACGTAGCCTGTTAATTATGGCCATTTGAGTCCAGACCTAGCATGGATTTTGTGCACTTAAATGAGTCTAAATACATTCAAGGTCTGTACGAGTCATATCGGACTTGATTCATGGTCTTGGGTCCCGTATCTGGACTTCGGTTCAATTTCGTATACGTGGATAAATATATTAAATAATTAATTATTTATTTTTAGAAACTGTACCTTGATGTATTTGAATTTTTAGACAGTATATAAATACTGTAAAAATCTGGTATAAATTATATTTAAATACTATATTAATTTAGATAATTTAATATAATTTTTCTAGGGTTTATTTTTTTACATTTGCTATTTTATAAAAATAGGAAAACAAAATTTATTTTCAAAGTACTTATGTTTACTGATTTTTAATAAATATCTATATTAGTTTATATATTCCAAAAAAATTAGTATAAATTTCTATAATTAACAAGGATCATTTTGTTACTTTAATTTATTTATAATGGAGCTTTTTGCCTATCTTAATAATTGTTGGAACACAGTGTACAGTCTGATTTATTAATTAAATAATTATGTCTTGTGAAGTTATGTGTGATTTTGGGATATTTTAGTATTGGGACCTTACCCTACCTTAGTATAGAGATCCTAAAAGTTGGTTTAGGTATTGTGTCACCCCATATTAGTCTCCTATACTAAAGTCATCATTGGGCTAGGTGTCCAGTTAGAAAGTCGTGTCACACCACCAGTGTCCTAGTATTGAGCTTAGTATAAAAACTAAGATTTTATATCCTTTTTGATAGTGACGGGACACCAGACATCTATAGATTCGTATTCATACCCTTACTTTGCATGAGACAAGTACCTCTACAAACTTTATTTACTGCATATGATAATAAACTGTGAATGAATTATATTAAAATACTGTTTCTTGAACTGCAAGTCATATCTTCACATGCTTTATACTGTTCTCAGTACCTACCATGCTTTATAATGCTCTCAGTATCACTCACATGTTATAACTTGGGTTATGGGAAAACTGATAGCTGAGTACGTAATCATGTCCCTTTCCCTGTACGTATGTACCGAGCAAGGTCACATTTTATATGCATACCTTATCGTAGGCCATTATCCCGCATTTTTGTACGTATGTACACCTATGCTTGTACACTTGTACGTATGTATATTTTATTACATGTAGACGTGTACACCAGTATATTTTATACCTATTGACGATCACGTGCATGCTCCAGTTTTAAACATTACATATACATCTGTCGCCATGACAAATGTATCCTTGACATGATAGATTGTGATATGCCATGATTTTCTGTTATTACACCTCTTTTTTATTCCATGCTTATTTTATTCTGTTTGTAGAACCCATACTTGCTACCGTCCTGACAGGATAACGTTGCAGGTATACTTACCGAGAAGGAGTTGCTATGTGATTCCAATTATGGGGTCACCATTAAGGATCAGGCTTTAGCCCACGAGGATGTACCTGCGGAGAAAATCGTCTAGTTTGTTGTTTTAGTTGATATGGACTTTGAGAGTAGGACTGTTTAGACTATGTATTTTGATACTGGACCTGTATCCAGTTTTATATTTTGGCCATGTATCTTTAAACATATTCGTATGTTAGATTTTGTGTTTATGGTAAATTCTTCATTATGACAAATGAAACTATTAGCACATGTTTGCCATTAAAATCTTTGAATTATAATTTCAATTACAAACATAACAGTGTTACAATGTAGGACTTAGATGTAGTCCTAGGAGTACACTTTTGTTTTTTATCTGGGAACTGTATCGATGGAGCGAGTGGTAATGCGTTGACTCCGTTGATGATCTGACGACGATTTTCGGTTCTCTGAAGGTCTGGGTTGCTCTGGATGCCGGAGCTTGCAGAGGAGGAAGAAGCCGTTGAGTGTCTCTTCCGATCTCTCTGAGCCTGTCTTTGACGGTGTATGTCTGTATATGTCTCTGTCTGTGTGTGTGGAAGAAGATAAAGACCCCTCTATTTATATGCAGCAGGTTGGGCTGCTCATGCGCACATATATAGGATGCGCTTGTATGTGGGAACGCCACGTGGCTGATGCTGACGGGAGCGCATGGTTGATGTGCCCTGATTTGGAGATTGAATCCTTCCTGTTGCGCTTGTGGTGCTACGGAAGAGCTGACACGTGGCGACTAAGAGGATTCTTTGGTTGCTGAGATCTTTGGTGGTTAGAACCCCTTTGTGAATTGAACTGAGTCAAGGGACACATGGCGCATGTCCGTAGCTCAAAGATCTCAGATTTGGTGGAGAGTGATCTGACAGGATGCGCCTAGGATCGGGCGCATGGGAAAACTTTGGCTCGTAACCTTCAGGAGTCATGAACCAGTCTGGGCGTATGGCTTTTGAGGCGCATGCGAATCTTCGGGCGCATGGCTGCGGAGGCGCATGCGAGTGGTTGGTCCGCCACGTGGCTTGTAACCGTCAGAGGAAAGTAATGATGACGCTGACGTCAGCGGCGCTTCATTTTCTGTAAAAGCTGTTGCTGCTCAGTCCTCGGAAGACATGCTGCCAACTCTGTCACTTTAGTATTAATTGCTTGGTGGGTGACGGGCCAAAGTGGGCACATCGATTTGTACCCCACTAGGTGCACAGGTCCGTGTTCACCAGGATATATGGATCTGTGCTTTGTTGGGCGCATCTATATGGGGTGCTTGGTGCAGATGGGCACATATGTATGGTGTGTGGGATGCTGATAGGCGCATCTGCTGCATGGCACATCCTTATTGGTCTGTCTGTTGAGTTCTTCGGGGCATTGATGGCTCTCTGACTTAGCTGAGTTCGAAGGGGCAAATTCATCATCATAAATATAAGTTTATTGCACTAACTTCGGGAAGGTTGCCACTTGGCGCATGGTTTTGATTTGCCCTGGCCTATAAATAGCAATAATTTGAGAGAGTTTTGTTGTCTCTTCCTTGACTTCTTCGACGAAGATGGATTCGACTGATCCTCCTCCTTGGCAAGATGTTGTACTGTGGGTGATGGTTCTCCTTGTTCGAAGAAGCTTTGACGGTGAACTCCTTCAGAAGACTGAGATTCGCCGAGTTAGAATGGACATAGCAATTTATGTTCGAGCCGCTTGCTGGTAGTATTCTTCTATGAGACGACATCAAGTGCCAAGTTGAATGCATGGTTTGGGTTTGATGTGCCTAAGCCTCATTATGATGGAAGAGCCCCAGGCTGGCAGATGCGCCTGTATGTTGACGAGGAAGTGATTCACTCTGACGGGGCGGAGTGATGCGCTAGGAGAGTAATACGTCGGGCTGAGACGATACGGCTAGCTGAGACGACACGGCTAGCTGAGACATCTGAGTGATGGGCCTAGTTGAGAGTAGACTGTTACAAAGTCTTCAATTGGCATCATATTTTTGAGACGATGTCTGATAGGTACAATATGTTGCAACTGCTGGAACACAGACTACCTTAGTGGTGGAGCCACTGTCTTGCGGCAGTAGCAGTTGATGGCGACCGTAGCACAAGTGTGCCCTGTGAGGGGCACATTATGCTTGTCGGTCGGCTCTCCTAATCGGCGTTTATGAATGATTACATTACACAAATCATTAGAGGAGAGTGCCACTTTTTACATCCCCATCAGGCGCATGGCAAGGCCAAGCGCTGGGGTGATCAAGTGAATGTTGTGCCCCCTGATCCAGCGCATAAGGCACGCCCAGATCAATAGTGGAGGAACCACATTTATAGTGACTTGAACCAGCCTCAGATGCACAATCAATGTAGGCACGGGGGTTCAAGACCACAGAATTTGCCTTGCACGACTTGGTTGCGAACGCAGCAGATGCTCCCAAGTGAGATAAGGACTTTGAGGGTCGGCTCGTTTCTGGCGCAGAAGCACTCGAGTCAACTTTGTACAGCTTACCATCAGTAGCGCGCATGATTGTGAGCGCATGCTTCTTGGTTTATCGTTGGCATAACACGTTTGAGGCGCATAGCCCGTACCGTCTTGGAGTTCTTCGTACTAGCCCGCGAAGGCGCATAGTACTCAGAATCCAACTTTTTCTCGCCTTGACAGCGAGTGAAGAACTTGCAGCAAACCCAGAAGGAGAGAAGAACTACTGCAACTTTTTGTGGCTCGAACGGGCTCCCTGGATAACGGGCTCCCTTTTCTTTATTTATTTTGGTGCCCTTTTCAAAGGAGGCAAGAGGGATCTATATATAGAGTGGAATGAGACCTCTCTTCTTCTCCTTTCCGATGTGGGATTAAAAGCAATGTCCCTCTCTTTTTTCATGCTTCTACAAGACCCCCTTCAAAGTTTTTAAAACTTTTGGAAAGTTTTGAAATACTTTGAACAAGAAGCATGGATAGTATAGCTGTTTAGGTGTGACAATCCTATCAGAGGTAGTATGGACGTGATAGGTTTAGGTACTTCCACCGGGGCCATGATCATATGGCTGAGATTCTGGAGGCGTCGGTGGCTGAGCTCGACCAGCATCTTTTCGAACTTTAGAGTATTCGGCAGAATGACTTTTCTGCTCTGATAGAAGCAAAAAAGAAGAAACTGATAACTGATGTTGAGTCATCTTCTCAGGCCACGGTGGCCATCTGGGACCGCGAGGTGGCCGATGTTGAGGCTGCAACAGAGAGACTTTCTCAGTCCACGCAGGAGAAGGTAGAGCTGCGGGCCTCATTGGATGCTAGTATAGCGGAGGTTACTGCCAGGATTCGTCTCCTTAAAGACCAGCGAGCCTAACTTTTGCTAGATGCTGAGCGAGCCCAGGCTGATCACGTAGCATCCAAGGAGGAAGAAGCAGCTATTAGCCGCCAAATTGTCTTTCTGACCTGCCAGCGACAAGAGTTGGACGCTAAGTACGAGAATGATACTGCTCCTGAGGCTGTGGAGGTGATGCGTCAAGAAGCTGAACGCCGAGTCTTGGCGACTGTGGGGACTCGGGCTGAAGCCTTGAAGAATCGGATCAAAGAGCTTTCTGCCAATCCCAGTGATGCTTAGGGATTGTAGTCTATTTTTTTAATTTTTAATTTTTTTTGGTAGCTTGCTGGGGATGTAATCCTTTACTTTTGAATGCAAAATAAAGAATTTTCTGGTGTGTTCATCTTTACTGTCATGAAATAGCAATTTGTGTGGACCTATTGTCTTTTGCGCACCTTGGTTTTTAGGTACAGATAATAAGTTTGAGAGGACCGACATATTTGCTCAGAGGTAATGTGGACGTGGCAAATATGGGGTTCAAATGACAGAATCTTCCTACTCAGAGGTGTTATGGACGTGGTAGGAGTGACTCTGGGGGGATACGCGAAACTACTCAGAGGTAATATGGACATGGAAGTTCTGCGGTAGATGTACAGCAACGCGGGGGTTGTCTGTACGGGATGTTTACTCAGAGGTAACGTGGACGTGGTAAACATGATAGTTAGCGAAATCTTACGGAGTGTAAGATTCTGCTTTGCAGGGCATAGAGGAGCAACTCAGAGGTAATGTGGACGTAGTTGTTCTTCTACCGGGGATATAATGCCATGGAACAACTGGGTTCCGAAAGCATAAGATTTTGTGAAAGGGAGGTGTATGTGAGCTCTGATGATCAGGTCCACTGATTCCCTTGCTAGGTAGAGATGGAAGTATATATCTTAAAGATGTCAAGAGTAGTACTTCTTTAGGAACTTGCCGTTGATGGGCATCATGAACAAGTCCCCGTTTGGTTGGGCGAGGCGGTAAGTACCGTTTGAGTATACCGTCTCTATGATGAAAGGTCCCTCCCACTTGGGCTCGAACTTTCCTGGTGTTTTGTGAGTCAACACCATCGGCCTCCTGACTACCAGGACCAGGTCACCTACTTGGAAAGTCCTTTGCTTGACCTTTTTGCTGAAAGCCTGTGATATGCGGGCTTGATAGAGTTCAATGCGCTGCTGAGCTAGGAGACATTTTTCGTCAAGTGTCTCCAATTCTCGTAGACGACGATGCTGATTGTCTTCTTCTGTTAATTGGTTTGTGATCGCTACACAGAGTGAGGGTATCTGGATCTCGAGAGGCAGTCTTCGCTCCCGTAGACTAAGAAGAATGGTGTGTTGCCCGTAGGAGTCCGTACCGTTGTACGGTAGGCCCAAAGGCATTCGTCGAACTTTTTGTCCCAGTCACATTTATTGGATGACATGACCTTTTTGAGTAGCCTGACGATAGTCTTACTAAAGCCTCGGCCAATCTGTTCGCTGCCGGATTGTAGACGGTTGATGCCACATTCTGAATACGATTCTTGTCACAGAATCTGCTAAAAACATGGCTGATAAACTGTGGACCATTGTCGTGAATAATCCTACAGGGTACCCCAAAACGGTAGATGATATGATGCTTGATGAAGCTGATCACCCTAGAGCTCTTCACTTCCGTCAGTGGAACTGCTTCTGCCCATTTGGAGAAGTAGGCGGTAATGGCTAGGATGAAGCGGTGTCCCCTTGATGAAGGAGGGGTGATAGGTCCCACAATGTCCATGCCCCAAGCTGCAAAGGGCCAGGAGGCGACTGTAGGATGTAGTGGTTCTGATGGTGTATGGACAAAGTCGGCGTGAAGCTGGCAAACATGGAACTTTTTAGCATAGTCGACGGCGTCGGCTGCCATGATTGGCCAGTAGTAACCCATGCGTCGTAGTCGATCCTGCAACTTAGGGCCAGGTTGATGAGCCCCGCAAGTCCCGTCATAAGCTTTCCGAAGGGCTTCGGCTGCTTCTTCGTTGGATAGACATCGAAGAAGAAGTCCATCGTAGGAACATCGGTACAGCATTTTAGTAGCTATATCATAATAAAACCGAAAGGAACGCCTCATGAACGAAACGGCTTCTTTTGGGTCTTCTGGGAGAATTCCATAGACATAGAAGTCGATGAATGGGAACCTCCAGTCTCGGACATTAACACCGGCAATTATCGTCATGGCATGGGCTATCTGTGTGCATAGATTGTTTTTAGGACAGACCAAGTCTCGTCCTACTACCGTGACGTAGTGTTGAGTCCCGAGGGGTACCGCTAATGAAGCTGTGAGGCCAGCCAGAGCGTCAGCCTCCAGGTTTTATAGCCGAGGTACGTGTTCTATGAAGAACTTAGTGAAGGTTGAAATAATATTCAATACAACTTCATGGCAAGGGACCAGATCTTTATGGCGAACTTCGTGCTGCCCTTGGATTTGATTAACGACGAGTTTTGAGTCGCCAAACGCTTCCAGATGATCCACCCCTAGTTGTCGCGCCAGTTGGAGCCCTATGATGAGAGCGTTGTACTCGACAACATTGTTGGAGCATGGCTTTGATAGGGAGTAAGCACACTGGATGACCAGCTGATCGGGGGAAACCAAGACCACCCCTACTCCGGCAATGATTTGGCCTTTGGGGCTTGTTCTCGAAGCGCCATCGAAAAACACCCGCCAAACGGAGCTTTCTTCGGTGATATTTGATTCTTGGACCTCATCCGGGATGTCTTCGTAGAGTTTGGAGGACTCTGGGATGGGGTGCGCGGCTAAAAAGTCGGCTAGGGCTTGACCCTTGACGGCTTTTTGTGGAACAAATACCATGTTATATGGCGTCAACAGGATTGCCCATGTAGCTAGTCGGGAGTTCAATGATCCTGGCTTCGTCATGAGAAACCTGAGTGGATTGACTCGGGAGATGACATGAATTGTCTGGCCCAAAACGTAATGGCGAGTCTTCTGGATGGAGAACACCAAAGCCAAACATTCTTTTTCGACGGGGTTGTACCGGTGTTCATGTCACGACCCGTACCCACTGTGAGGGTACGAGAACGTAACAACGCCCAGCCTACGCCGCAGTGTCGGCGGTAGAACGCTGTCCTAGGTCAATCATCTAACAATATAAAGGTACCTGTACAGTATATATCCTCCGAATGGAGGTGACATAGCAATATACAGTCTCAATCACATCTAAGGCAGAATGATAAGATAAATGATAGATAGATAAATACTGGAATAAAGATCCACAGGATACAATCAGAGAGAGAGTCTAAGTGTCTACTGCTATACAAAATAGAACATCCAGCTCAATACAAGTCTAATACTGAATATGAAAGAGTATATATATACAATCCTGATCTCAGAAGACAGAAATAGTAAAACCTAGGCTAGGGAGCCTCAGTCTCTAAGCTAGTGGATCAGGCTGGGAATCTGGGTCACACGAGTCATCTACAGCTGTCCCATAGAAGGTGTCTACGCAGGCCTCATCCTCATCCTCTGTAATATTTTCAACAGGTCCAGTCAGGACAGGAGCGAGCACAAAACATCTCACGCAGTTTATATCAAGTTAGGAAATATAAAGCATGCAATAGAGTAAGGTACATAAAATGCTGAAAGAAGAATGTATATGGAAAACAGTAGAGATTTGATAATGGGAAATATCTATATATGATAAGTAAGAACTGTAAGCAACATGTGATTTAGAGCACAATATGGTTATGTAAATGGGTTAGGTTATACAATAAAATGGGACTCCTTTGTACGTGGGTGTACAATGGACATATACAATTTCTTATACAATAGGATTGATCACATAACCACTTCTACTCTCCCTCCCCCAATCAATACACAAGGATCCAATTCAGTTACGTTACCTTATACAATGGCTTGTACAATGGCTTGTACAATGGCTCAATGTGATAATGAGAGTACAATATGCACAATGAGTGTACAATGATAAGGGTATTCAATAAATACAATATATAAGTGAAATACACATCACAATATGTATTTAGTGAATACAAGGAGATAACATCTCTGAAGAAGATTCATATAGTACCAATCCGTGATAATGATCGTGTCAGCATCAAGTACAGTAATCTAGAGCAAGAATGTAAATCCAGACAAGTATGAAATGGTCAGAGAATGTACTCGCCTGATCTCCTGAGTGTCTGAAGAGAATATACTATCCGAGGAGTGGTGTCTGTCTCCTATAGAACAGTACAAGTCACAACAAGTCTAAAATAGTAAAATGAAGTTCTACTATGCACTCTACATGAGTCTAGGTCAATCTAGGCCAAAGTCAACTCTTGGTCAACTCTGGTCAACCCTACAAGTCAAACTAGGTCAACTATGGTCCAACTGGGTCTAACAAGTCTAAACTAGGTCAAACTAGCATATACTAGTCTAACTAGTCTATTCTAGGTCTAACAAGACTACACAAGACAAATCTAGGCTCACTAGCTAAACAAACACAGCCATAGGCTAAGATACTAGGCCATAGGCCAAGGCAATACCATGCCTAAACAACCTACAAAACATCCATACATATGACACACATATATATCTAATATATAATACACATGGATATAATTATATTCTCTAACATAAGAATACATATATTAATATGGCTATTTAATGTAATATAGCCTACACAACTTATATAGAATACACATATATGCATATAGGCTCTCACTCAAATGGTTTACAACCACACACATACAAGCTCAATGTAGGGAGTAATTTGGGGTGGTTCAAAGGGTAGGTTTAGAGCTGTCATGGTCTGGTTTAGAGGGGGTCCTATAGGTTGTGTTAGGGCAGGTTGATAGGGTTCCTGTAGGGCTGCAATGTAGTGAACAAGGGGCTGTTCTGAGGCTGGATTGGGACTGATTTCAGGAACTTTAATAGGCTGTGTATAATGACAAGTTGTAGGCCATATATGGGGGCTTGAATAGGATGTTATGTGGACAGGTTATGGCTGAAACAAGGCTGCCTATGGGGTGCTAAATTGGAGTGAATTGGACTGAAATATGAGGACTGGATTGGGGCTGCTGGGGGCTTGTTTTGGGATTGATTTGGTGAGTTAAAGGACCAGTTTAGGACAGGTATATAGGAACTGTTTAGGGGCTGTTATAGGCTAAGTTTGGGACTAACATGGGGTGGTGAAGGACAGGTTTGGTGACAGAAATGTGAGAGTGTGGTGAGGGTTAAAATAGTGCATATTCATAGGAATCAATGTAGAAATTCTCAGAATAGTGTATGAACATAAAACAGTGTAACAACCCATGTGTGTGTGTTTGCAATAGACTAGAGTGTGAGAAAACAGTGAGTGATAGAGTGTGAAATAGTGTGTAAGCTGTGAGGGTGTTTTAGAGGGTGAACAGTGAATGGAGAGTGCACAAAACAGTGTGTGACTGTGTGTGTGGGTGTGTGGGTGCACTGGACTGAAACAGGATGGTAAATGAAAAGGGAAACAACAGTTCAGTCTATACTAAATTCCAGATTATCATTCATGAAGCTAGTTCCAGATTTTCAGTCCTACAGTTCAGTTTATAGAGGAAAGAAAGGAAAACCAATTCATTGATTTCCCCTAACTCCAAACTAAATTAACTTCCATTTCAGTCACATACCAACACTCAAAATCAGTGATAGGAAAGAATCCTCAGGTTTTTGTAAAATGATAGTTTGCTTACCATTTCATACCCAATTTCGAAATCCCAAACCTCAACCACAACTCTTAAACCAACATTTTAACAAACTAACAAGTGTCAACCTTAATCAGTGAACTAATAAGATGCTCAGGAATCAACATGGCAATATAAGCATCGATATTCAGTCTAAAAATAGGAATTAAATCTCAGTTATTAGTTTTCATGAGAATTACCAAATGACAGTTTATATTAACTTAACAATTAACTCAAATGCCCCAAAACACATCTCAAAACTTGCAGTTAAACCCCCACATGAACCCTGATGCATTCCTATATATATCCCAGCATGTAAACTCAACTAAAACATGTAATTTAATCATTAAATATGAACAAATCAATTAGAAAATAGAGCCAATACACTGATACTGGGTTCAGTATCGGAAAGGGGAAAAATGCAAATTTGAATATCAAATATTATAAAAAAACCCAAAGTGATGGTTGGTAATTAGTAATATATATGTGAGGCTACTATAGAGTGTATTCGTGTCCAGAAATTGGACACGAATCGTGTCCCAAATAATGCACAAACACAGACACTGACAGTGCACGAGTAATTGTCGTGCACGCGTGCACGCGCGTATAACACGCGACACACGACACGACACGACACGTGTTCGTGTCCAAGGGTTCACCTAGGATAGACCTAGGTCTGACACATACTGCACCGTGTCCACGAGTCCTACAGACACGATACGACATGCGTATCAGTGGTGTCTGTGCACTCGCACAGCAGCCCGCGCACGACAGCACGCGACCCGTACGAGCTTAAAAGCTCCGTGCACAGTCCACGAGACACTCCCAAATTTTGGGAGTGTGGTCGCAGACAATGCCCCATGGTTCACCTTAAAAATTAGGACACGACGTGTCCTGTGTCTCGTGTTCTAGCCCCCGATAGGCAGGACACAGGTGTGTGGCTCGTGCAGCGTGTCCAAGGACAAAAACACGACACAAACCGACATGAAATATCAAACACCCTTCACAAAAGTTAATACACACATGAAGATCTACAGATCTATGCAATCACATTTCAAAAATACGAAAATTAAATCCTATGTGGCATTTGTACAAACACCTAGGTTTCCTATTGGATACGTGTCCGATACGGACACGAAACGGACACAAAACTTTGCAAAACCTATACCAACAGAGAGAGGACACCTAGGGCTTCATAACCATGTAAAGAAATCAAAATTTGGTGGAGAGAATAGGGATTTACCTATATGTTTGAAATGGCTCAAAAAGCCCCAAAGTGAGTTGTTCCTCAAGCTACCCAAACTCTTCCAAATTGCCCCTTCCCTGGAATTTCTCACCATAGTCATCAAAAACACAGAGATTAGAATCTATTGCAAGAAATTAGGAAGAAAAAGGAGTTGAAATGGAGGAGTTATGAATTGGGGAAGAAAGGGTTTTACCTCTATTCTCAACTTGCTATTTTTCTAAGGAGGCTAGCCCTAAGTTTGAGGAGACATTAAATAGGAGTATGGATCCCTAGGTGGCTGGTCATAAATACTAGGGTTAGGGTTTAGTTAGTTGGGCCATGGGCCTCCCTCTCTAAGTCAAGTTACATCTAAGTTTCTAAGGGCCCATTCTCAAAAATTAATTCTCATGACTAAAACTCCCATTTGATTTCTAACTTGATAATTTCTACCCTCAACTTAAGTTAACCATCCTACTTAGCCCATGGGTTAAGTCTAAGCTTCTAGGTTTGGCTTCACTAGGCTAAAACCCATCATAGCACATAACACTTATTTAAATAATAATTAAAATCACACAAATTCCAATAAATCATAAATAATTCAATTAAATCCTAAAATGACCAAAATACCCTCTAGGCTAAAATGTACTAATTTAAATATTCTAATCACATGACTAGGCTCTAGGTCAACAGTCTCCAAGGTTACACTAGCCAAACACCAAAATCATAAGTCATGATTTAAAATAGTTTTAAAATGATTAAAAATCAATAAAAATCATAGAAAATATTAAATACCATAATTAAATAAGTTAAAATACAAATTTTTAAAATTACCCTCATTTTAGAAAATTGGGTGTTACAAGTCTATCCACCTTAGAAAAATTTTGTTTTCAAAATTAAAATGGTAGTAGTCCTTCTAGGTCAAACACCCCCACATTCAAAGTCTCAAACATACCGTCAGAAAATCATATGCGTCTGTCCAAAATTATGATACTCAGAATCTTCGTCGTGTTAGTGAGCAAGGCTACGATATTCACAGAGTCCTTGACTAAGGCACATATCTTTAGAATCATGGTATTTAAGATTTTCGCGTTGTCGCATGCTTGGCAGCGAAAACCTTAAATTCCCACACCCGAGAAATACGTCCTAAATATGACTATATGTCCTCACTATGCCAGCTAAACACGACCATCGAAGATTGTATATTTCATAACTTGGTGACCTAGTCCATATGATTCATCTCAGAAGAAAATCAAACATAACACAAAACAACAGGACATATTTGATCAACCAACAAGGAACAGAGGGGATCGAAATTTCAAGGCAGTTATAAGAGGCAATTTCGAAAATAGAATCAAAGGACGGAACCTGCAACTAGATCTCCAATGGCCTGAGCATCCTCGGCTGTCATGGCAAAAGCTTGCCCTGGCTGGCCTCCCCTGGCCTGCTACTGATGCTGTACGAACCTCCCCTGCTGAGTCTGTAATGGTGGTCCCCTCTGCAGCCCTGCCGGAACCCTAGCTCCTGGTGCTATCTGAGCCAACGGTGTCGGGTTCTTGGGACACTCTCTACACTGATGCTCCGCTGAACCGCAAAGTAAACACATTCCCAGGCTCTTCCTGCAATCGTTCCACCAATGGCCTGGCTTCTTGCAGAAGTTGCACATAGTGTTCTGCTGTTGCCTGGGTGCCTGTTGATACAGTACCTGTCTCTGTCCCTGATGCTGAACAGGCCTCTGTTGCTGCTGCTGGAAGTGGACCATCGGCTGCTGATACTGCTGCTGAATCTGTATGTGAGGCCTCTTGGCCTGGCCTCCGCTGCTGCTGTCCCCAACTGGGTCTCGCCCCCTCTTGAGTCTCAGCTCAAGATCATCCTCTGCCAATAAGGCTTCCGTCAAGATCTCCTCAAAAGTGGCATCCCTGTTGCCCTTGGTCAGGGACTTGACTTCCTTGACCAGACCCTTCCGGAACCTCTGGGCCTTAGCCGTCTCGCTCAAGCCCTCTACGAAAGACTCCCCTGGACTAGGCTCTCGAACTGCGACTTCAAGGCTCTGAGTGCTGAATCTGGGAAGAACTTCTTCTTGAAGAAGCCCTTAAACTGCTCCCAAGTCTGCCCAGCTACCTCCATCCTGGGGTCTGACTGATACCAGGTGCGAGCAAGATCTCGCATCCGGCTAGCTGCTGCCTCTATCTGGAGATCTGTCGGTATCCGAGCCAGGCGGAAGATCTCCTCTATATGCTCGATCCGCTCGTCAGCATATATAATTCCCTCCGTCCCCAAGAAGTCTCTGGGGCTTATCTTCTGGAACTGCTCTATCCCAGGTGTCTTCGGCTGCTAAACTACTGGTCGAGCTACGACTGTCATAATGGCCAGCTCCATGCCCCTTTCCTGCCGGGTCTGCTGCATCTCCATAAACTGTTAAAAGTATGCAAACATCTGTGCCGTGTCCACGTGTCCTGTAGGCGGCGGCTGCTGGAATGGTACCTCTGGGATGACTGGGTCCTACCTCCGAACTGGTGAAGGCATACCCTCTACTGCTGCTGCTGCTGAAGTCCCAATATGAGCAGAGGTGGCAAGAGCTGTAGCCTCCCAACCCTGCTGAACTGGCTGAGAGGTAGCAGTCCCCTCTACAGTATCCCCATGAATGGTACGCTGTAACCGCGTCTCCACCATCCTGAAGATAGATCAAAAAAGGGTATCAATTGCTGAGAAAGAAGCGATAAATCAAGGGAGGACAGTTTATTTCAAAGAAAGCATTAAAGTAGCAAGAATCTTGATAACAAGAATCATATTAAGAGTTTTTCCTAATGTGATTGAGTACCTCCAAAAATATCCTAATCCTACTGCAGGCTGTAGTGGTACTCTAGTTCGAATACCACTACATAAACTCGACCTGCATGGGCCACCACTAAAAACGTGTCACGACCCACACCCACTGTGAGGGTACGAGAACGTAACAACGCCCAGCCTACGCCGTAGTATTGGCGGTAGAACGCTGTCCTAGGTCAATCATCTAACAATATAAAGGTACCTGTACAGTATATACCCTCCGAATGGAGGTGACATAGCAATATACAGTCTCAATCACATCTAAGGCAGAATGATAAGATAAATGATAGATAGATAAATACTGGAATAAAGATCCACATGATACAATTAGAGAGAGAGTCTAAGTGTCTACTGCTATACAAAATAGAACATCCAGCTCAATACAAGTCTAATACTGAATATGAAAGAGTATATATATACAATCCTGATCTCAGAAGACAGAAATAGTAAAACCTAGACTAGAGAGCCTCAGTCTCTAAGCTAGTAGATCAGGCTGGGAATATGGGTCACATGAGTCATCTACAGCTGTCCCATAGAAGGTGTCTACGCAGGCCTCATCCTCATCCTCTGTAATATTTTCAACAGGTCCAGTCAGGACAGGAGCGAGCACAAAATATCTCACGCAGTTTATATCAAGTTAGGAAATATAAAGCATGCAATAGAGTAAGGTACATAAAACGCTGAAAGAAGAATGTATATGGAAAACAGTAGAGATTTGATAATGGAAAATATCTATATATGATAAGTAAGAACTGTAAGCAACATGTGATTTAGAGCACAATATGGTTATGTAAACGGGTTAGGTTATACAATAAAATGTGACTACTTTGTACGTGGGTGTACAATGGACATATACAATTTCTTATACAATAGGATTGATCACATAACCACTTCTACTCTCCCTTCCCCAATCAATACACAAGGATCCAATTCAGTTACGTTACCTTATACAATGGCTTGTACAATGGCTCAATGTGATAATGAGAGTACAATATGCACAATGAGTGTACAATGATAAGGGTATTCAATAAATATAATATGTAAGTAAAACACACATCACAATATGTATTTAGTGAATACAAGGAGATAACATCTCTGAAGAAGATTCATATAGTACCAATCCGTGATAATGATCATGTCAGCATCAAGTACAGTAATCTAGAGCAAGAATGTAAATCCAGACAAGTATGAAATGGTCAGAGAATGTACTCGCCTGATCTCCTGAGTGTCTGAAGAGAATATACTATCCGAGGAGTGATGTCTGTCTCCTATAGAACAGTACAAGTCACAACAAGTCTAAAATGGTAAAATGAAGTTCTACTATGCACTCTACATGAGTCTAGGTCAATCTAGGCCAAAGTTAACTCTTGGTCAACTCTGGTCAACCTTATAAGTCAAACTAGGTCAACTATGGTCCAACTGGGTCTAACAAGTCTAAACTAGGTCAAACTAGCATATACTAGTCTAACTAGTCTATTCTAGGTCTAACAAGACTACACAAGTCAAATCTAGGCTCACTAGCTAAACAAACACAACCATAGGCTAAGAGACTAGGCCATAGGCCAAGGCAATACCATGCCTAAACAACCTACAAAACATCCATACATATGACACACATATATATATCTAATATATAATACACATGGATATAATTATATTCTCTAACATAGGAATACACATATTGATATGGCTATTTAATGTAATATAGCCTACACAACTTATATAGAATACACATATATGCATATAGGCTCTCACTCAAATGGTTTACAACCACACACACACAAGCTCATTGTAGGGAGTGATTTTGGGTGGTTCAAAGGGTAGGTTTAGAGCTGTCATGGTCTGGTTTAGAGGGGGTC
Source organism: Iris pallida (assembly GCA_029216955.1). NCBI lineage: Eukaryota > Viridiplantae > Streptophyta > Magnoliopsida > Asparagales > Iridaceae > Iris > Iris pallida. The sequence goes on along the minus strand of JANAVB010016197.1, from coordinate 8,350,272 downwards.
CTATAGGTTGTGTTAGGGCAGGTTGATGGGGTTCCTGTAGGGCTACAATGTAGTGAACAAGGGGCTATTCTGAGGCTGGATTGGGACTAGTTTCAGGAGCTTGAATAGGTTGTGTATAATGACAGGTTGTAGGCCATATATGGGGGCTTGAATAGGCTATTATGTGGACAAGTTATGGCTGAAACAAGGCTGCCTATGGGGTGCTAAATTAGAGTGAATTGGACTGAAATATGAAGACTGTATTGGGGCTGATGGGGGCTTATTTTGGGACTGATTTGGTGAGTTAAAGGACAGGTTAAGGACAGGTATATAGGAACTGTTTAGGGGCTATTATAGGCTAAGTTTGGGACTAACATGGGGTGGTGAAGGACAGGTTTGGTGACAGAAATGTGAGAGTGTGGTGAGGGTTAAAACAGTGCATATTCATAGGAATCAATGTAGAAATTCTCAGAATAGTGTATGAACATAAAACAGTGTAACAACCCATGTGTATGTGTTTGCAATAGACTAGAGTGTGAGAAAATAGTGAGTGATAGAGTATGAAATAGTGTGTGAGCTGTGAGGGTGTTTTAGAGGGTTAATAGTGAATGGAGAGTGCACAAAACAGTGTGTGACTGTGTGTGTGGGTGTGTGGTTGCACTGGACTGAAATAGGATGGTAAATGAAAAGGGAAACAACAGTTTAATCTATACTAAATTCCAGATTATCATTCATGAAGCTAGTTCCAGATTTTCAGTCCTACAGTTCAGTTTATAGAAGAAAGAAAGGAAAACCAATTAATTGATTTCCCCTAACCCCAAACTAAATTAACTTCCATTTCAGTCACATACCAACACTCAAAATCAGTGATAGGAAAGAATCCTCAGGCTTTTGTAAAATGACAGTTTGCTTACCACTTCATACCCAATTTCGAAATCCCAAACCTCAACCACAACTCTTAAACCAACATTTTAACAAACTAACATGTGTCAACCTTAATCAGTGAACTAATAAGATGCTCAGGAATCAACATGGAAATATAAGCATCGATATTCAGTCTAAAAACAAGAATTAAATCTCAGTTATTAGTTTTCATGAGAATTACCAAATGACAGTTTATATTAACTTAACAGTTAACTCAAATGCCCCAAAACACATCTCAAAACTTGCAGTTAAACCCCCACATGAACCCTGATGCATTCTCATATATATCCCAGCATGTAAACTCAACTAAAACATGTAATTTAATCATTAAATAAGAATAAATCATTCAGAAAATAGAGCCATTACACTGATACTGGGTTCAGTATCGGAAAGGGGAAAAAAATGCAAATTTGAATATCAAACATTATAAAAAAAACCCAAAGTGATGGTTGGTAATTAGTAATATATATGTGAGGCTACTATAGAGTGTATTCGTGTCCAAAAATTGGACACGAATCGTGTCCCAAACAATACACGAACACAGACACTGACAGTGCACGAGTAATTGTCGTGCACGCGTGCACGCGCGTATAACACGCGACACACGACACGATACGACACGTGCTCGTGTCCAAGGGTTCACCTAGGATAGACCTAGGTCTGACACACACTGCACCATGTCCACGAGTCCCACAGACACGATACGATACGCGTATCAGTGGTGTCTGTGCACTCGCACAGCAGCCCGTGCGCGACAGCGCACGACCCGTGCGAGCTTAAAAGCTCCGTGCACAGTCCACGAGATACACCCAAATTTTGGGAGTGTGGTTGCAGACAATGCCCCATGGTTCACCCCAAAAATTAGGACACGATGTGTCCTGTGTCTCGTGTTCTAGCCCCCGATAGGCAGGACACAGGTGTGTGGCTCGTGCAGCGTGTCCAAGGACAAAAACACGACACAAATTGACACAAAAAACCAAACACCCTTCATAAAAGTTAATACACACATGAAGATCTACAGATCTATGCAATCATATTTCAAAAATACGAAAAATTAAATCCTATGTGGCATTTCTACAAACACCTAGGTTTCCTATTGGATACGTGTCCGATACGGACACGAAACGGACACAAAACTTTGCAAAACCTATACCAACAGAGGGAGGACACCTAGGGCTTCCTAACTATGCAAAGAAATCAAAATTTGGTGGAGAGAATAGGAATTTACCTATATGTTTGAAATGGCTCAAAAAGCCCCAAATTGAGTTATTCCTCAAGCTACCCAAACTCTTCCAAATTGCCCCTTCCCTGGAATTTCTCACCATAGTCATCAAAAACACAGAGATTAGAATCTATGCAAGAAATTAGGAAGAAAAATGAGTTAAAATGGAGGAGTTATGGATTGGGAAAGAAAGGGTTTTACCTCTATTCTCAACTTGCTATTTTTCTAAGGAGGCTAGCCCTAAGTTTGAGGAGACATTAAATAGGAGTGTGGATCCCTAGGTGGCTGGTCATAAATGCTAGGGTTAGGGTTTAGTTAGTTGGGCCATGGGCCTCTCTCTCTAAGTTAAGTTATATCTAAGTTTCTAAGGGCCCATTCTCAAAAATCAATTCTCATGACTAAAACTCCCATTTGATTTCTAACTTGATAATTTCTACCCTCAACTTAAGTTAACCATCCTACTTAGCCCATGGGTTAAGTCTAAGCTTCTAGGTTAGGCTTCACTAGGCTAAAACCCATCATAGCACATAGCACTTATTTAAATAATAATTAAAATCACACAAATTCTAATAAATCATAAATAATTCAATTAAATCCTAAATGACCAAAATACCCTCTAGGCTAAAATGTACTAATTTAAACATTCTAATCACATGACTAGGCTCTAGGTCAACAGTCTCCAAGGTTACACTAGCCAAACACCAAAATCATAAGTCATGATTTAAAATAGTTTTAAAATGATTAAAAATCAATAAAAATCATGGAAAATCTTAAATACCATAATTAAATAAGTTAAAATACAAAATTTCAAAATTACCCTCATTTTAGAAAATTGTGTGTTACATTTCAGCCCTGATTATTGTCATACTAAGGTAGTAGATAGCTTGCTCATAGACTGCATCGTTGTTCTGAGCCAACAAAGCGCCAAGAGAATGATCCATGGCATGGACATAGAGGAGAAATGGTCTGCCTGCGACGGATGCGACCAGGATTGGCGGGCTCGTCAGTTAAGCTTTGATATCATCGAAAGCTTTCTGGCATTTTTCTGTCCAGACGTAGGAGACTCCCTTCTTCATGAGCTGGGTGAAGGATTGATATTTTCCAGAAAGGTTTGCTGTAAACCTTCGGATGTAGGCAAGACGCCCTTGTAGGCGTCGAAGTTCTTGGAGGTTCTTCGAAGGGTCCATGTCCAGGATGGCTTTGGTTTTCTCGGGATCGACATAAATGCCTTTCGTCGTGATAATGAAGCTCAAGAACTTTCCGCTAGAAACCCCAAGAAAGAATTTAGCGGGGTTCATCTTGAGTTGATGCGTTCACATGAGATTGAAGACTATCTTTACGTCTTGTAGGTGATCACCTTTGAGATGACTCTTGACTACGATATCATCAATATAGCATTCAACTACTTTGCGCAGATGTTGACGAAAGATGGTAGTTATAGCTCGTTGGTACTTAGCACTAGCATTCTTCAAGCCAAAGGGCATCACTGTGTAGTAGAAAACTCCCCTTCGGAGTCCTGAATGACGTGTGTTTTACATCATCGGGGAATATTTTGATCTGTTTGTAGCCCGAATACCCGTCCATAAAAGACATGCGTTCGAAGCCACATGTATTGTCGATCATCACATCAGTGATTGGAAGCAGGTATTCGTCTTTCGGGCAAGCAGTATTAAGATCCCTGAAGTCGATGCAGACTCGTATCTTCCCATTCTTCTTAGCGACAGGGACGACATTGGCTACCCAATTCGGATGTTGCTCTTCACGAATGAACCTGCTGCTCAGGAGTTTGTCCACCTCTTGATCGATAGCGTTCATGATGTCAGGACGAAAGCGTCATTGTTGTTGCTTTATAGGCTTAGCATCGGGTAAGATGTTAAGTCTATGCATCGCGATCTGGAGATCAAGTCTCGGCATATATTCGTAGCTCCAAGCGAAGACGTCGATATATTCTTTGGCCAATTGGACTAAAGATTCCCGGTCTTTTCCCTTTAGACTCTTGCTGATGAAGATAGGTTTGTAAGGGGATCTATCCCCAAGGTCGATCTGCTCGACTTCGTCTTCGGTAGGGGGTTCGCGTAATTCAAAACGAGACTCCTACTGCACTCCTAGGCATTGAACCCAAGGTTCTTCCTCGAAGAATTCTGGCATTTGGTCTTCGCCTTTATCCTCTCGAGATTATACAGATGCCATGTTGACTGATAGCACCTTCCTGAAGACTGGGCCGATACTGGTATCGGAATCCCAAGTTGATACTTGAGATGAATGAGAGTGTTCCACTTCTTCTGCCTCCGAACTCTCTGGAGTTGCGAGTGGCATGACATAGCCTATACTCCGTCGAGTACGATGATAGTACTCCTGCGGCTTTCCATTAGGTGTTGGGAGCCGGAGGGGAAGACGCCGGCCTTTGCCGAAGTTCAGGCCTTTGTTGCTTTCAGATCGTAACCCATCTTCTGGATGAGGTACTTTGCCTTGTCCGTGTACCGATAGACTGGTATTCTGCTGGTATCCGGTTTTGGCTCGAGTGGCGGGAGGTCTTGATGACGCTCGACTTTGCCAAAGATGATAGGTTCTTCATCCCGATTCTGCGGTGGGACTATAAAACAGACTCCTTGGGATGGGACTACTCGATTTACATGATTGACGGTCGTTATTTGTCTTTGTAACGACCATAGAGTGTTATCTAGTGTATACATGGCATTCCAATGTGGAAGACTAGAATAATTGAAAGACACTCTATTATTGATAAAACATGAGATTTTGTCTCATGGGATTACATTGTCAAGAGAAGGTGCATCTACGTCAGCAGATATGTATTCTCCTAACTCTTCATCCGTGAGCCTGGGGCTGGTTCGGGAGAGCTCATCACAGACTTGACCTTGGGATCTGAGAGGGCTATGTGGGCCTTCTCTTGCAGCTTGAGTGAGGCGGAAGATTGCGGAGGCTTGCCTTTAAGACGCACGTTCAGGGGTGCCTCAACTGCGCCTTCGGTGGCCGGTGCCTTTCCCTGTAGTTTTGCCACAAGGGGAGCCGACGTTTGAGGTGGTCTTTCCTTGAGCCGTATCTTCAGGGGAGCTTCAGTGGGTGTTCTACCTAGAAAATTCGGTGCTTTTTCAGGTAGCTTGATTGCCATGGGAGGTAGCATCTGAGGCGGTTTCCCTTTGAGTCGAATTTTTTGAGGAGCATCGGAAATCATCTCTGGTTCCATGTTCGTCTCTGTCGTTGTTTCTGCTTCGTCATCAGCATCATTGGCTTCCCCTTCATCGAGCGACTTATATAAGCTATCATCGGTGAAGTAGGCTTCGACCCCCTTGAAAGGGTCAATGTCCGTGAACTCTGTCCGGATGATGCCGTTGGTGGACACGTACTTCATACATTGGTGGAGTGTAGATGGCACCACCATGTACTCATACAGCCATGGACGACCCAGCAGGAGGTTGTAGTTGACGTCAGCGTCCACGACATAGCAAGTCACTTCGGTTCGGAGATTACCGATATTATATTTTAGTCAAATTTTGTCCAGCAGTTCACTTTTGCTGGCATTGAAACCGTTGATTTTAGTATTGGAAGGCGCCAGACGGTACATCGAAATCCCTAGTGTTGAGCGCAGAGTCCTAGGGATGATGCTAAAAGAAGACCCTGGATCGATCTGAATTCGCGTTACCTTGACGGAACCCACATATCCTATGTAATACAGTGGCCTGTTGTGCCGGTTGTGCTTGAGTAGCATGTCTTGTTGGGTGAAGGTTATATTGGGGATAACCTCCTTCGCACAATGGCAGTGTGCACATGTTGTTGGAAGGTCCTCAGGCTGCTTTACCTGACTGATGAAGGACTCAGCATCCTTCAACGCTTCACAGAGAGCTTCGCGGGTGTCTTTGGAAAGACGAAGAAGCTCGAACAGAGATAAGTGGGCAGGAGTACCGGCAAGTTGTGCCAGTATGTCTAAGTTGTGGGGCTTGGCTAGCCCCGAAGCATTTTCTTTTAGCAAAGGCTTGTCGAAACGGGCCTCTATGTGCTTCTGTTTATTGGCTGCTGGAGGTCTGGATGGGCCCTCTTCCTGGGCAGCAGGGGCGGTGTAGGGAGGCACCACCTCGACGGCAGCTTCGTCGGGTTGGGCGTTCTGCTGCGAACGCGTTTGTACAGGAAGTGCCTCTTTCATGGAGGAAGAGACCATGTAGCAAGACTTGGTCTTCTTGCCTTTGGTTTTGGAGGTAAAGCGTACCCCCGGTTGAGTAACTTCAGAGACGAGGTCTGGGTGAACCCATAAGACCTGTCCCCGAGATGTGGTGAGTGGGATGAGTCCACTCACATTGTCGCGGGTAGGTGGTAGGTTGACCACCTCCATTGTCGCCTTTGGGATGGGGACGACGCCATCTTGTGCTGTGGTTGGCGGCAAGGTGCCGAATTGGAGCGACACCAGGTTGGCCGAGACTGTCTTCTCCTCGTAATCGACGGAGATGACATTCGCATTGATCATGCACTGGATGTAATTCTTGAGGACGTAGCAATCCTGAGTTGGATGTCCTACAAACCGATGGTAGTGACAGTACCTCGGATTGTCAACTCTTCCCACCTCGTCGGGATGCTTCGGATCCGGTAATTTGATCTTATCACCCTGCTTCAACATCTCAAAGAGTTGCAAGGTGTCTTCATCATTGAAAGAATAGACCACCTTTGGTCTCGGTGCAAGCAGAGACTTCTGAGTAGGCGCTTGTGCACCTTTAGAGGCATTGACAGTCAATGCCTGCTTTTCCTTCATCTCGTGTCCAGGGTTGCTGGTAGCAGGCCGTTTTCTCTTGTCTTCAAAGGCAGGGAAACTAACTCCCAGAAGGCGACCATTACATGTCTTCTTTTTAGCTACTTCGGCTTCAATAATCAATGAACTCCAGTCGGGAGGAGGAGCGGAGTTGAGCCAGAGCTTAACCGCAGGAAGCATGTTCATGCTGCAGGAGGAAAGAAGTGAATGTTCTGGCATACCCGGGGGCAGTCTGAAACAGACTTGTCGAAATTGTTCGATGAATACTCGAACCGTTTCTTTTTCCTTCTGACGTACCTCTATAAGGGATGCCATCGTCATGTCTTCCCTCTATCGTAGAAACGATCGAAGAAGAGGCAGGTCAAGTCATCGAAGGAGGATATGGACTTGTCAGGGAGACTGCAGTACCAGTCGTAAGCTACTCCTTTTAATGCCCAGACAAACAGGTTGGTGAGTAGTGCGTCTTCCTTCGGGAGGTCCCGTTTGAGACTGGAAGTACGTTAGATAACAGCGTGGAGAGTCTTTCCCGTCGTATGGTGTCAATGTCTATGGTTTATACTTGGAAGGATAGACCACTTTGTTCCGTTCGAGGGGGTATGGTTGTGGGATCCCCATCTTTTGGCGCTCACGCAAGTCCCTGATCATCTCAACCACGTCTTCCATGGAGCTGGGAGTCGGAGAAGGCGGTACAGTCTGAAGTTATACATTCGAGGGTTCCGACACTCGCGGTGCTTTGTGCCAATTGGTATTCAAGGATACCCGTTGAAGGGGCACACATGATTCCCCATTGACTCCTGGGTCAAGATTAGTGGAAGGTGCTCTGGCCAAAGCTGACCGTATCTCAAACACTGCTTGAGTCAGTGTTTGCATAGAGGCAAAAAGGGTTTTGAGTCCCCCTCCAAAGTATCTATGCGTTGAACGAGATCTACTGTTGGAGCATCAGACTCTGTATCACCACCTCCTGTCATATATACTGTCATGACGTGACTGGAAGTGGATGGATCGGTTGAAGCTTCACTCTCAGCTTCGCTCTCCTGTAGAAGAGGAATTTCTCCTGGAGCTTCATCCTGGCTACCCCCAGCTATGCTCTGGAGGATATCTTCATCTTTGGGATAAGGATCAACAAGGGCCTGACTACCCACAGCTTCCTCTGAGATCTTCTTCCTCCCCCGGGTGCCTTCAAACACTCCTGAGGACGGGACAGTCACCTTGGTCTTCCTCGGCTGGCTCTTAGATGAGGACGAGGTCGAGGAGTTGCCAGTCGCCTTTCGGATTGATGAGGAGTTAGAGATTACGTTGCAAGAAGCAACCTTTAGTTCTGGCTCCTCTTTAATCGACACCTTCTTCCCGAGGCGACGTTGGAGGGGTGTTGATGATTGCAGCCGTCGGAACACAGACTTCCTTTGTAGTGGGACTGCTGTCTTGCAACAACAGTTGATGGTGACTACAGCACAGGTGTGCCCTGTGAGGGGCACATTGTGCTTGTCAGTCAACTCTCCTGATCGGCGTTTGTGAATGATCACATTACACAAATCGTTAGGGAAGAGTGCCACCTTCACACCCCCATCAGACGCATGGCAAGGCCAAGCGCCGGGGTGGTCAAGTGAATGCTGCATCCCCTGATCCAGTGCAAAAGATGCACCCAGATTAGTAGTGAGGGAGAAACATTTAGGGTGGCTTGAACCAGTCTCAGATGCACAACCAATGTAGGCACGGGGGTTCAAGATCACAGAGTTTGCCTTGCACGACTTGGTTGCGAACGCAGCAGATGCGCCCAAGTAAGACAAGGACTTTGAGGGTCGGCTCGTTTCTGGCGCAGAAGCACCCGAGTCAACTATGTACAGCTTACCATCAATAGCATGCATGATTGTGAGCGCATGCTTCTAGTTTGCCATTGGCATAGCACGTTTGAGGCGCATGGCTCGTGCCGCCTTGGACTTCTTCGTACCAGCCCGCTGGGGCGCAGAGTACTCAGAGTCCAAATTATTTTTGCCATAACAACGAGTGAGTCTGCCAAAGACAGAGGCCTTCTGCGGTGCACCAGAGTTCATGCGCGGGGCGTTAGACGCGCCTATGCTCCGTCGGTGAACCTTTCTTGACTGAGAAAGAGATGGTTGGAGAATGTGGTCAGCACCACATTTTCTCGAGAGATGCACTGCACCCGTGGGCGCATCCTGGCTGCTGAGGGCATCAGCGAGAAGGGTAGGATGCATCGGCACATCCCCTTCAGTGATGGTGCCAGGGGCCTCCACCTTGCGCACCCAGGCTTGGCGAGTCTTCTTCGGCTTCGGCAGCCGCTTCGAAGGACTTGTGCTCCCTTCAGAGATGAACTCCTCATACGCCTGTTGATTGAGGCGTACGACTAGTGTCTTGTGGGAGGAGCCCACCTTCACATCGTTAGATTGCGACACAACTTTCTCATCAGAGGAGAAAGAGGTCCCTGTAGGAGCGTAAAAAGTGCTTTAAAGAAAGAGTCATCTCATTCATAAATGATCTACTTTACGCCTAGAAGAATGGGTAATCTCTTTATGCCCAAGATTAGGCTAATTACTTTATGCCCAAGCAAGCTGATCATTTTACGCTCAGGGCTACACCCATGGTTTTACGCCAAGGACAGAGCAGTCTAGTTCACGCTGGACAAAGCTGTCAAATCTAGCATTTAATGCAAACTCTGACATGAAGATATTAATGATGGTATTTACCACAGAATTCAATGGGGTTTGTCTTATATAAAGACCATTGTTGTCGTTTACGGGGGATCGAGCTACTTTACGCTCACCATATGGTTTCTTTTATGCACGGAGTTTTTCATGGGTTCTTACGCTCATAAAACAATGTGTGCGTAAAGTCTATTTGAGCCGTTTTACGCTCAAGGTTATTCAATAACCACTTTACGCTGGAAACTTATGACAGAGCTATTTTACGCTCACCTTACTGCTTTACGCCCAGAGGATGTTGGAGCTATTTTTACGCCCTATTCTTTCTGGCCAGTATGGAACGTGGTTTGCTTACATGGCCTTCATGCCATATATTTCGAAGAATGTGTGTACATGCATCCTATTCTCACTGAAATGATGGGACGCGTGTCAACGTATGCAAAGGATGACTCTGATCATGGGTGGCAGTTGTTGGCGTAAAGACAGATTTTGGTGTCTTTTTATGCACAGAAGCCCGAGTCTATAAATAGACTCATTTTTCTCAAAGAGACGGACAGAGAGAGAACAGAGGAGAATACAGAGACTAGGACTTCAAGATTTTGATTCCCCGGAGCATTCTTCTTCAACTTTTCTTTCAGAACAGAGTGAAGCAAAGCAGGAAAGCATTCGGCCTCGCCATCAGTGCCCAAGTGCGTCGATACCTTTCTGGTGACTTAGTTCTTCCAAGTTGTTCTACTTCAAGCATTGATCTTCTTCATCATCATATGGTCCAAGGAACAAAGTGATCATTTACGAATCCGACTTCCATAGCAATACTTTCCCAGAATTAAATTTGTACTTCTTATACTTTTTCTCGTTTTATTTTCAAAATCCAACCTTTTGTTTGGCAATTTTGTTAAGTGAAACAAAATGGCGACTCTGCTGGGGACGACTTTCTCCTCCGACGAGGAAGTGATTGCTCAATATGATGATGTTTCAGTCGGTTCGATTAAGAAGACTCTGGTTGTACACTTCGACCAGACTGCCTATGAAGAAATGCTCCAAACTGGGGGTGGTTCTAACCACTCAAATGTTCAAAAGTCTCGCAAAGCACGAAAAGTTTGGATTCCCAAATCCAAAGTGGTTTCTGGTCTCTCTGTTGCTTCTGATGACAAGGGAATTCTTCCCACTCCTGTTGTAGGGGCTCCCGTTCGTAACGAGGCAGTCCTTACTTCAGAGTTGCACTCAAAGTGTGATGATTTATCTCTCGTTTGTAAAGGAGAAGATAATCAGGTTTCACGCCCACTGCGTAAGAATCAAGTTTTACGCTCAGTGGGTAAGAACCAAATTTTACGCTCAAGGCATAAGAATGAGTCTCCCATTTGTAATGTGGCAGATTCTAATGTTTCTGAGTGTAAGAACTCGTCTTCCGTCGGTGACATGGTAGACTCACACAAATTATGCTCCTTGCGTAAAACAAAATCTCCCATCTGTGATGTGGTAGATAATCAATTTTTACGTTTTACGCGTAAAGGTAAGTCTCCTGTCTGTGACAGTGTAGATACAATTCACAATGATGTTTGCACATCTAATGTGAATATACCTAAACGCATATAGCGTAAAAGTGATGTTGGTAAAACTCCTGTCCTACACCAACAACCTTCTTATACTGCTTTACGCAAAGTACCAAACTTGCAAATCACACGCCATGAAAATGGGGTCCTTCGTGCTAAATCTCAAGATTTATGCACACAACTTCAAATGCGTAAAAATGTACAGTTTGGTTCTGCGAATGAAGCCAGTAATCTTCTTTATACACAGGGGACTAAACGTTTTTCTGTCCCAAATATAATAAAGAAGAATATTCCCTCCACTTCTTCTGACTTACGTGAATTGTTATTGCAAAAGCGTAAAAATTCACAATCTCCGGCGATGCTCCCCCAAGAAAGACATCAATGTGGATATCATCAGGTTGTGATCAATTGTTGTTGTTCAGCTTCAAAACGGTCAGTTTTTGATCGACTAAATTTCTCACTTCAACATCAAGCTGAAGACCAAGAAGATGAGTTGTCATATGCATCAGTCAACATGGCATCTCATACTAACAGAGGACGACGACCGAGACAAAATACGTCCCAAACCCCAGGTCAGCAACAGTTCAACAGACTTCTTGATTCCTTTGAAGGAGTATATCAGAATACTCGATCAAGAAGATAAAGACAATTGCAGATTTCTGATTCAGAAGCTGGGGGTACTCAATCTTTTGAGTCTGATACCGATAGTGTGGATTCATACTTCTATACTAATCTCTCTATATCTTCAAGAGAGGTTGAATCCTACGCTGTTGGAGATGAACCAGAGACGTCATCTGCTAATACAGAACAACGTCTCACTGCCGTAGAGCAATCATTGAAAGACATGCTCAACATGGTGCAAAGCATGCATCAAATAATTTTGAATCAGCAAACTGCTCAACCCTCAGTAATAACTCCGGTACCAGCAGCAGCACAAACTCAAGATAGTCAAGGGGCTGATATACCTTCGAATATTCAAGAACCTGCTGTTAATCAAAATTTTGCATCTCCAGATCCTATCATTCCAGAAGATGTACCACCTCCAGTGGGGGTTACGGTACATCCAACGACTATTCAATCAAATGTGCTTCCTCAAACCAGTGAAGCCATTCAAGCAGTGCGTGAACTCAAAGCACAGTTTGAGGTTTTGAGGTACAAAGATCAGCTCCAGAGGTTAGGGATTAAGCAACCCTATCCTCCTCATTGGAATGATGTACCCTTTCCACCGAAGTTCAAGCCACAATCTATGGTTTTATTCGATGGAAAAGCATCTCCCATTCAATATATCAATTACTTTGATATTATGACTGTACACTTGCAGAAAAATGATGCTCTTCTCACTCGAGTGTTCATTGGGTGCTTGACGGGTTCGGCTTATGACTGGTATCGTAGCTTACCCGATAACTCTATTTCGTCTTTTGACGAATTCAAGGCAATAATTCTCTCCCGCTTCTATGAAGGAGGTATGGACATGAACATGTCCTCCTTAATAGAAATAAAACAAAAGGAGAAAGAAGATACTCGGACGTTCATTGAACGTTTCCGACAGGCTACTCTAAAGATGCCTCCTGGTATGCCGAATTCAGCGTTGATAGATACATGCAAGATGAATCTGCGACCATCCATTGCTGTCTTCACAGGTTCTCAATTCACAGATTGGGCTTCGTTTATCATAGCAGCAGTTTCTGTCGAGACCAATGGTAGGTTGGCTCGGGAACATGGGATGATTTTCGCTTCAGAAGATAAAGGAAAGAAAAGTAATCCTGGTAATAATCCTGGCAATCGTAATGTGAAAGGAAAAGATACTCTTATGGTTAATCTCTCCAAGAACAAAACGACGCCAAATAATCAGGAATCTTCCAGGCCAAAGGAAGAATACTCTTTTGACGAAAGTGATATCCCAGGGATATTTCAGTGTCTGGTAAAAAGTGGCAAACTTCAGATTCCAGAGCCAAAAAGTCCTAATGAGGTGAATCTGACTGACAATCCAAAATATTGTATCTATCATAGATACATTAATCATCCTACCAGTGCTTGCTATGTCTTGAAAAAGAAGATCCAAGACTGGATAAATGGTGGCGCTATTACTTTAACCAATGATGACTATACGGCTACAACCAACATGGTCTTTCTTCAGTTTGGAGATTTTCCTCCACAGCAAGTCCCAGATGGAATTATTCCTATTCCGAAGGCGACGATAAAGATCGTGAACATCCCGCCTGCCAGAGAAGAAAATACAGGATTGCTGCCACTCACATTAAAGAATGGTGAAATTATGTGGGTACATCCTGACTTAGTGCCTGAATTGGAAAATGAAGGTAAAACTTCAAAATCCAAGAAGGGCAAGAAAGTCAAAACCTGCAACATGATTTCTCATGTTATTCCAGATTCTGATGACTTGGATCATCTATGGGATGGCCTTCCTTTAGAAGATAGACTGAAAGGACTGAACATCTGTCCTCCAAGTCTAGCTTCCCCTACCAAGCTCAAGCTTACCCATCAGCAGTGGCTAGCCATGAATAGTGTCCCTTTATATCGGGCACAACAAGTCTTTGCTGCTTATGAAAAAGCTCCGACAGGGATTCTTCCTCATATCCCGAATCCTCCTCCTCTCGTAACTACAGAGACATCTATTCTTCATTCTTCTGAGGTTACAGAAGGTCTTGCTTCTTCCTCTTCCTCTGTTGAAATATCTGTCAAAAGTTCGCTGCCCACTCACTTGTATAGTCAATAATCTGTTCATCTCATGAAGAAGATGGGTTGCGACTTTCAAAAGACAGAAGGTTTGAATTATGATAAAGGAATACAGCTTCCTTTACAAATTCAAAACTAGAATTCCACTGCTGGATTGGGTTCTGAAATGCCTCATAATAACCCTCACAAGAAGAAGACTAAGGGAAGAAAAATTAAATCCTGTAATATGGTATTTCCTTCTCCTGAGTCTGAAGAAGAAACTTTTGCTGGTACAAGATCTGGAAAAGAGTACCACAAAGACTATGAGGGATCCTCCAAAGAAGCAGAAGATGTAGTGGAGACTCTACCAGTTCAACCTTCTCCTGTTCCTGTTAAACCGTCTGTGGTTGAAAAGGGGAAACAGAAGGCAATACGCTTTGATATCCCATTGAAGCCTGCTTCCAATCAGGGGGTGGTGATGAAGCCTTACAAATTTGACATTCTAGCTCAGTTAGCCAATACTCCGGCTAGACTTTCTATATTTGAATTGCTTCGCCTTTCCAGAGAAAGCAGAGAGACTTTGAGCGAAGCTTTACTTCAAGCAGATTCATGCTTGGCACAACTCAAGACTCCTGATAATATACCAGTGTCATGTCCGCAATGTCATAGTGTGATGGAAGCAATTCCCAACATCACCTTTACACAAGAGGATATGCTATTGAAACACAACAAACATGATAGGCCTCTGTGTTACACTGGATATATTGGATCCACTGAAATTGATAGGATCTACATCGATCCTGGGTCTTCAATTAGTATAATTCTTCAGAGTATGCTAAGACCCCTGAGGATTCCTACTAGCGAGCTGACTTACACTAGTACTACGATAGTCGGTTTTAACTCTGGCAAGAGCAAACCACTGGGGAAGATTCGTTTGCAGATTCAGATTGGTGAACTTAGAACTATGGTAACTTTCTATGTTATCAACTCGGACGTATCCTTCAATATTCTTCTTGGAAGACCGTGGATTCATGAGCACAATATTGTGCCTTCAACTCTTTACTAATGTTTCAAATATGTGGACTCCCAAGGAGTTGTGAAAACTGAGTTTGCTGATATTAATCCATTCAAAGGTGTTGAAGCCTACTTCTCTGATTCAAGGCTTTATAAACAAGAGCATGTGAACGACATATCAGACATGGCTGAAGATCAATCACCCTCTGAGGATCACTCTATTAATGAAGATCCGCCAGAGGAGCAACCTTTGAAGATCATAGTCAAGGGACGAATCCAATCCCAACCTGTCAATGATCAACCTTTGATGATCAAGGTTAAAGGAAGAACTCAAACTTCAGCTGAGGAATCAATAAATATTCCTACTAAGAGCCAAGTTCAACCTTTTATGATTAAGGTCAAAGGACGTACTTCTTGCACGAATGATCCAGAACTACCATTGATTGTCAATCTTGGCAAATCTACGCAGAAGACGGATGATGGTCCACTGTTGATTAATCCAAAGCGTAGCAATCAGACTGTAAATGATGTAAATACTGATCATTCTGTACTTTTTGATATCAATGAAGATTTCTTGTTCGAGTATATGGCTGTCAAGTTTATTGAAAGAATGACTTTATCTTCTGATAATCAAAGTCATCAATATAAAGACAACATAGAACCGGAAGAAACTCTGTACATTGATCATAATGAGAATTCTTTCCCTCCTTATACAGATGTTGGACCGTATGCTCAAAGGTTCCTAACATCTTCTCCTTATCTTCTACCTGTGGCTGCTTCACCACAAGCCTGTGTAACTTTTAGACGTCATGAAGAATCTTATTTCGTGGTTCTGTCTGATAAGAAAAACAAGCACCAAATTGTGTTTGGCCTGGCTAGAAATATTCCTGTTGCTCAGACAGATGAGCTGAAGGATAAAGACAAAGGAAGAATTCGAATTGACAAATACAGCCAGCAATCTATCAAGATCATTCAGAACATGGGGTATGATTTGAAGACTATGCAAGGTCTCAATCAGGGTAAGGGCAGACGATTACCATTAGGTGGTGATCCGTTTTACCAAAAGACTCGTCATGGATTGGGATATGACCCGTCCCACATGTTTTATGATGATATACAAGAAGAATTCTCTTCCAGCTCTTCACAATCATCAGATTCAGAGGAACTTCAATGAATATGGGCAAATACTCTCAGTCGATATGGATCAAAATGATGGTGAATCCGAACCATTTGAAAATTTCCCCCGAGCCACCATTGGTTCATTTATTTTCTCTCATATATATTTTTTCAACAACATCCATCTTCTTAATCTCCAGCTACCAAAGTTTGGTTAAGCTGATTACTTGTCTCTTTGAAGAAAGATTTTGATCTTTTTTAGTATATAAAGTTGGATTTATTTATCATGTTTTCGTAACCTCTGGATAAATACTAAATCCACCTTCTTTTCTTATCTATCATGTTCATTTTGACCTCTACTTAGATATTAAATCTACTTTTCTTTGGGTTCTTACATACTGTCATGTTCATATTTACCTCTGATAGTATTGTACACTCTAAATAGAAAATAAGATTACATTATCTATCATGTTCATATTACCTCTGGATAGATATAATGTGTGAGTTTACAAAATCTGTCATGTTCATATAACCTCTGATGAGTATTTTCTATCCCATACAAAACAAGATTTCATCATAGACTTGTCACATCCATATTACCTCTGATAAGTGCTTTCTATCTCCTATCTATTGTTTAAAATTCAATGATAGGATCGCAAAACAAATCTTTCATTTCTGGTAGAAATATTACAGAATGGATAAGACAAAAGGATGACAAAACACTTTCTTAAGGTGGAGTGGAAGCATCTTGGAGCAATTTTTTTAATTCTTCTAGCCGTCTTCCACGAGAACTCATAACCTTATTGGTAGCCTCTGCACGTCGAGCTTCAGGAGTACAAATACGGGAAAGCTCAGCGAAGGTGATTATCAAGTTGTCCTTTGCTTCATCAAGAGTTTTGATGGTCGACTCGGCCCCAAAAGCCTTTTCTTCTAAAATTGAGCTTTGGATGAGGTGTAGATTTCGAGCATCGATCATCTTCTCCCTTTCAGCCTTCAAGCAAGCTAGCTCTACCTCAACTTCGCGGATTCTGTCGTTCTTGCTCTGAATATCTATGTTCAAAGCGTCATAAGCCATTCTGTGGCCATGCAGTGCAGGTCTTATGCCAGTTAAAGAGGCTTTCTCTTTAGCGACCTTCAGACTGTGTTCTCGGAGGGCTACATTATATGTGGTCTCTCGAGCAAGATAATCAGCTGTTAAGGCATCATATTCTTCCTCGATGAGACCTTCAACAGTTTTACTAGACAGACTAAGATATTCTCTGATCGGCTGTTCAAGGTCTTCCACAATTTTCTCCAATACGGCAGCTCTTTCAGTATCGTTGAACAAAGCAACGTTCTTGATGGTCGAAGCCATTGTCGTCTTCAGAGTCTCATAATTGAGGCCCTTATTTAGGACCATTGTTATCAAGGTTGCCAAGCTTTTATAAAAGGTGTCAGTATAAATCTCAATGAGGAGATCCATTTCTGTACTGGAACTTGGCGTGGCAACAATATCTAATAGATCCCTTTCTCGGAAATCAGGGACAGATGTTGGCGGTGCAATAGTAGGATGAGTCGAAGTCGTTGGTGCTACCACCGTTATAGCCAATTGATCCCTAGAAGCTTCAGGGATTATATCACCAATCGGTGCAACAACAGATGGGGGCGGAGCCGATGACGTAACTATTATTGTCTGGTTCCCAGGGACCTCAGTATCAACGTCTTCAATATTTGTCACTCCAGCCGTTTCTGGAGTTCTGGCGGCGGTAATGTCGGTGGATGTGGTGACAACTACAGGAGTTGGTTCAGATTCTGACATTGGCTTGTCAGAAATTGGTACGGGATCAGTGACAACAGTAGAGAATGTTATTATTTCCTCAGTTTCTGTTGGAAGTTCAAGCATGCCTCCAACATCTCCTTCAACTGATTGCTCCACGGGAGTTCCCAATGTTTCAGCTGTGGTGAAACTTTCTACAGCTAATTCTTTGTTCAAGTCTGGATCACCTCCAGCAGTTCCATCATCACCTGCAGTGGGATCGACTCTAGTCTCTTTGTGCTGATCCTCAACAAGAGAAGACAATTCAGATTGTGCTTGTTGTGCCTCAAGTGATGGAGGATGTTCTTTTTGAGGCTCCATCTCAGGCTTTTGCACTCCCCCTTCATCAGTATTTGAGTTTCCTGAAGAAGAAGCTTCCCCTTCAGACTCCTCATTTTCTTCATAGATTTCTTCTTCTTGATGAGAAAGAACTACAGGCTTTGGTGCAATATGACATCTGCAAAATGAACAAAAATAAGTTAGTATACAAAACCATGATATATAATTCCGTATAGGTTTTGTATAATACTTGGAATATGTGTATTTTTTTCAAGATATGTATCATAATCACCATCCCAGTCATCATCCTCAAAGTCAAGAGCTGGTTCGTCTGATGGAATGCGATCTTGATCAGCAGTGGATACAGTAGTAGTACCCTCCGTAACTTGTGCCTTGGACGGTAAAGATAAATGAAGCGAAGTGCTAAGACGTCCGGGAGACAAAAGTGTTACAGCTCCTGATCCAACTGTCTGTAGAGGGGCTGAAGACCCTTCTCCAGGATGGACTGAGGAAGAACCGACGAGAGGATCTTCTTCAATATCCTCTTCCGGAGTGTGAACGCTTGGCTTGGAAGGTCCTTTTGTAGTAGACCTCTTCCTCTTTTCTGGAGTTTTTACTGGAGATGTGGCGACTGCACTCTGTTTTCTTTTTCGGCCTTTACCAATAATGATAGGTTCTGCAGCTGGTTCTCCAACTCCTATCGGGATAACTACTAAAAATGGATCGGGGATGCCAGTATCGTCAGGGATGTCTGCTGGTACCCTGACCTGCTCCTCAATATCCCCTTCTTTAGGCCACTTCAGACTACCCTTCATATTGTAACCATGGGCAAAGGAACAAATTGAAGCATAGAAGTGGGCATACGTATGGAGTATATGTAGTTCTGTAGTGCTAGTGGCAGTCGAAATTCTAAATTTAGCACCAGTCCGAGTAGCACCGAAATACCTCCAACCTCTAGCTCCGTCAAGTAATTTCCTATAGTAACGAAAATTAGTCAAAGGATTACCAATATGAAGTTGGTCATATCCAAATTGGCGAGCAAACCTACTGGGTAAGTATGGTTCGAACGCACAATTATCTTCGTTTCTGTACATCAGATGAGACGGTCTGATGCACTGAAGCCACCTAAAGACTAACTGTGGCAATACAACTCTTCCTTCAACTTCATCTTTAAACTGGACAACGAAGCAATCTGCTGGAACATGCGGCCGGGTACAAAAAAAGTTCCAACCGTATGAATAATTCAAAATGGCTCGGGTATCTGCCACAGTCGTAGCAATCCATGTAGCTTTACTAAATTTTTGGAGGAAGACCTCCGCATCATCGCCTGGGCCCGACAGTAATAATCTGCAGTTGTGATGCAACAACCAGCCCATCAGATAAGTGTAGGGCATCTCTACTCTAGGGAAAACATTCCGATGAGGAGCATTGTTGATTAACTCTTAACCGAAGGTTCTTAAACCTGCATTTATCCGACACACCATGGCCGATAGCAGGTTGATCCTGACTTTAAATACCAGACGTACTGCTGGCCATAGCACACTGCGATGAATTCTGTCAACAGTACCAATACCCGGTACAACCCATCTTCTCAACCATAAAGAAAGAAAGCCTGCCAGCAAAGCTCTCTGTGAGATTCTCTGACTACCATATCTGAGGAAGCTCAAGGCTTCAGTTCCTGCAAGAAATTCTCCAGTCTTCGTAGACAGATATTTATTCGGGAATTTGTAAGTAACCATCATATCCCGAACCTTGTTAGAAGGGATTGTCGAATCTATGTTGATTACGGGAGCTTTGTTTTCTTGAAACCTTTCTTTATCTTCCTTGGATATCTTATCCTTATGGAAGAAAAGATAAGTCGTCCACTTGTTGATATACGCCAAATGGGATGTACTTTCATGCATCGTGGTACAAATCAGGTAGTGGCACATCAGTTCTTCGTATGTCTTGATTAACTGAGGGTTAACTCCTCTGATTTCAGCAAGCTCCCTGTTGGAGGGAACGTATTCTTCATATGGGGCCTCCCCCATTGGCAGCTTCGAAATAAACTGCATCTCATGAAGGACAAGACCCATTTCACCTTTCGGGGTGGCAAAAGTTCCAGTTGAACTTAAATATATCTCCATCAAGGCCAGAAATAAGTTTCCATTCGGAGGAATACCATAACTGGTGGAAGCTACTGCTTCGTACAAGCCAATATCTTTCAACTCTTCCTCAAAGTTCTTCATCATCCAAAGGCTTATCTGAATCCAACTCTGGTTGAATGGAGTCAACCATCCTGGCAGTCTGGGGTTGGTTTAGGGATATAATACAGCTTCCTTCATAAATTTATTGACAAACATCGGGGTTTGAACTGGCTGTATTAAACCCGAATCTTCGCTAGGATTAGAGCCTGGCATAAGGCCAAAGATAGAAGTAACACCTCCATTGGGAACACTAGCAAAATATCCCATATCATTGGCACGCTCTCTCTTAAAGACAATTCTACCCGGGCGTCCATGACTATTGGGAGTCAAATTCCACAACATTTGTCGAGGATGAGTAGCATGGACGAATGCCGACAAAGGATAATCTCTGTCCATATCTGGAAGATACATAGCTCTATTCCCAAATTTAAAAACCCAGGACTCTTTCTTGGGGTGTGTCTGGGATTTACAATCAATGGCATCTCCAAATAGAAAAGCTGGTTTTGCGAAGTGTTGTCCGTCTAGTGAACTCAACAATTCCCATTTATCATGGACAGCAACAGTCTATCCCCTTGAGCTGCTATCAACTGTGCCCTCTCTGCCGGATACTCGGGGTTCGACTGAGGAAATTGGACATGAGATAAATCTTCCAAATAGTTCGAACCTACCATGCCAACTGATGATCTAAAAACTTCAGCGAGGGGGTGAACTTGCAAATCCACTGGTGAAATAACAAAAGAGATCAAGTTAGTTCGAAGTTTTTTTATTAAAAAGTTGATGAAAAGCTTATGAAGTCTTTGTTCGGCAAAATCTCTCAAAAAGATGGGTGAACTTTACGCTACCACATAGTAATATGAGCGTAATACAACTTTTTACGCTGGCATGTACGAACATGAGCGTAGTTAAGTTTTACACTAGCACATTAAATGTGGGCATATTTTACGCTGTCATGCATAACGTGGGCGTATTCTTGTTATCTTTTTACGCTAACATGAACAACGTGGGCGTACAATGTTATTTCAGCTTTACGCTCACACGTACAACGTAGGCGTAAAAAGCTAAAAGTTTGGTTTATCTTCTTTTTCCTCGATGGATTTGTTTTTCTCCCAACCAAAGATTAGGGTTTTTACCCATCATAGGCGGAGCCACGGCCGGGTTGGGATTTTGTTGTGGCAGCAATGACTGAGTAGGGGCTTTCACATGATCAGTCGAAGAAGAATCAATGGCTGGTTTCTTCTCCTTGCTACCGGCGGCGGATAATTTCTTAGGCGCCATCAGGTCAGAGTTTTGAAGAAAGAAAAGGCAAAGAGATTCAAGAAGATGAGTAAAAGTGTTTTCTCTCTCTAAAAAAGACCTATTTATAAGAGAGAGATTCAAAACCGACTGTTGGATATCCCTGAAATTACGCCGACTGTTGGACATCTCCGCTTTTACGCGGATGGCTGTCGCGTATCCCAAATTTTACGCTGGCAGGACAAATCTCAACTTTTACGCTTCTGTTCAAAGTATTTCAAATTTTGGAGATATTTGAAAACTTTGAAGGGGGTCTTGTAGGAGCATAAAAAGTGCTTTAAAGAAAGAGTCATCTCATTCATAAATGATCTGCTTTACGCCTAGAAGAATGGGTAATCTCTTTACGCCCAAGATTAGGCTAATCACTTTATGCCCAAGCAAGCTGATCATTTTACGCTCGGGGCTACACCCATGGTTTTACGCCAAGGACAGAGCAGTCTACTTCATGCTGGACAAAGCTGTCAAATCTAGCATTTAATGCAAACTCTGACATGAAGATATTAATGATGGTATTTACCACAGAATTTAATAGGGTTTGTCTTATATAAAGACCATTGTTGTCGTTTACGGGGGATCGAGCTACTTTACGCTCACCATATGGTTTCTTTTACGCACGGAGTTTTTCATGGGTTCTTACGCTCATAAAACAATATGTGCGTAAAGTCTATTTGAGCCGTTTTACGCTCAAGGTTATTCAATAACCACTTTACGTTGGAAACTTATGACAGAGCTATTTTACGGTCACCTTACTGCTTTACGCCCAGAGGATGTTGGAGCTATTTTTATGCCCTATTCTTTCTGGCCAGTATGGAACGTGGTTTGCTTACATGGCCTTCATGCCATATATTTCGAAGAACGTGTGTACATGCATCATATTCTTACTGAAATGATGGGACACGTGTCAATGTATGCAAAGGATGACTCTGATCATGGGTGGTAGTTGTTAGCGTAAAGACAGATTTATGTGTCTTTTTACGCACAGAAGCCCCAGTCTATAAATAGACTCATTTTTCTCAAAGAGACGGACAGAAAAAGAACAGAGGAGAATACAGAGACTAGGACTTCGAGATTTTGATTCCCCGGAGCATTCTTCTTCAACTTTTCTTTCAGAACAGAGTGAAGCAAAGCAGAAAAGCATTCGGCATCGCCATCAGTGCCCAAGTGCGTCGATACCTTTCTGGTGACTTAGTTCTTCCAAGTTGTTCTACTTCAAGCAGTGATCTTCTTCATCATCATATGGTCCAAGGAACAAAGTGATCATTTACGAATCAGACTTCCATAGCAATACTTTCCCAGAATCAAATTTGTACTTCTTGTACTTTTTTCGTTTTATTTTCAAAATCTAATCTTTTGTTTGGCAATTTTGTTAAGTGAAACAGTCCCCAGCAGAGTTGCCAACTTGTTTGCCATTAAAATCTTTGAATTGCAATTTCTATTACAAATAGAACAGTGTTACAATGTAGGACTTAGATGTAGTCCTAGGAGTAAACTTTTATTTTTTATCTGGGAACTGTGTCGATGGAGCGAGTGGTAATGCGTTGACACCGTTGATAATCTGACGACGGTTTTCGGTTCTCTGAAGGTCTGGGTTGCTCTGGATGCCGGATCTTGCGGAGGAGGAAGAAGACATTGAGTGTCTCTTTCGATCTCTCTGAGCCTGTCTTTGACGGTGTATGTATGTATATGTCTCTGTCTGTGTGTGTGGAAGAAGGAAATAATCCCTCTATTTATAAGCAGCAGGTTGGGCTGCTCATGTGCGCACATGTAGGATGCGTTTGTACGTGGGAACGCCACGTGGCTGATATTGACGGGGGTACGTGGTTGATGTGCCCTAATTTGGAGATTGAATCCTTCCTGTTGCGCCTGTGGTGATGCGGAAGAGCTGACACGTGGCGGCTGAGAGGATTCTTCGGTTGCTGAGATCTTGGGTGGTTAGAACCCCTTCGTGGATTGAACTGAGTCAAGGGACACGTGGTGCATGTTCGTAGCTCAAAGATCTCATATTTGGTGGAGAGTGATCTGACAGGATGCACCTAGGATCGGGCGCATGAGAAGACTTTGGCTCGTAACCTTCAGGAGTCATGAACCAGTCTGGGTGCATGGCTTTTGAGGCGCATGCGAATCTTCGAGCGCATGGCTGCGGAGGCGCATGCGAGTGGTTGGTCCGCCACGTGGCTTGTAACCGTCAGAGGAAAGTAATGATGATGCTGACGTCAGCGGTGCTTCATTTTCTGTAAAAGCTGTTGCTGCTCAGTCCTCAGGAGACATGCTGCCAACTCTGTCACTTTAGCATTAATTGCTGGGTGGGTGACGGGCCGAAGTGAATGCATCAATTTGTACCCCACTAGGCGCACAGGTCCTTGTTCACCAGGACGTATGGATATGTGCTTTGTTGGACACATCCATACGGGGCGCTTGGTGCAGATGGGCGCATCTGTATGGAGTGTGGGATGCTGACAGGCGCATCTGCTGCATGGCACATCCTTATTGGTCTGTCTGTTGAGTTCTTCGGGGCATTGATGGCTCTCTGACTTAGCTGAGTTCGAAGGGCAAATTCATCATCATAAATACAAGTTCATTGTACTAACTTCAGGAAGGTTGCCACTTGGCTCAAGGGTTTGATTTGCCCTGGCCTATAAATAGCAACAGTTTGAGAGAGTTTTGTTGTCTCTCCCTTAACTTCTTCGACAAAGATGGATTCGACTGATCCTCCTCCTTGGCAAGACGTCGTCCTGTGGGTGATGGTTCTCCTTGTTCGAAGAAGCTTTGACGGTGAACTCCTTCAGAAGACTGAGATTCGTCGAGTTGGAATGGACATATCAGTTTATGTTCGACCCGCTTGTTGGTAGTATTCTTCTACGAGACGAAATCGAAAGCTAAGTTGAATGCATGTTTTGGGTTTGATGTGCCTAAGCCTCATTATGATGGAAGAGCCCCAGGCTGGCAGATGCGCCTGTGCGTTGACGAGGAAGTGATTCACTCTGACGGAGCGGAATGATGCGCTGGGAGAGTAATACGCCGGCTGAGACGATGCGGCTAGCTGAGACGACACGGCTAGCTGAGACATCTGAGTGATGGGCCTAGTTGAGAGTAGGTTGTTACAAAGTCTTCAATTGGCATCATATTTTTGAGATAATATCGGACAGGCACAGCATGTTGCAACTGCTGGAACACAGACTGCCTTGGTGGTGGAGCCACTGTCTTGCGGCAGTAGCAGTTGATGGCGATCGTAGCACAAGTGTGCCCTGTGAGGGGGGCATTATGCTTGTCGGTCGGCTCTCCTGATCGGCGTTTATGAATGATCATATTACGTAAATCATTGGAGGAGAGTGCCACCTTTACACCCCCCATTAGGCACATGGCAAGGCCAAGCGCCGGGATGATCAATTGAATGTTGTGCCCCCTGATCCAGCGCATAAGGTGCGTCTAGATCAATAGTGGGGGAACCATATTTATAGTGACTTGAACAAGCCTCAGACGTACAACCAATGTAGGCACGGGGGTTCAAGACCACAGAATTTGCCTCGCACGACTTGGTTGCGAACGCAGCAGATGCGCCCAAGTGAGACAAGGACTTTGAGCGTCGGCTCATTTCTGGCGCAGAAGTACCCGAGTCAACTTTATACAGCTTACCATTAGCAGCGCGCATGATTGTGAGCACATGCTTCTGGTTTGCCGTTGGCATAGCACGTTTGAGGCGCATGGCCCGTACCGCCTTGGAGTTCTTCGTACTAGCCCGCGAAGGCGTATAGTACTCAGAATCCAACTTTTTCTCACCTTGACAACGAGTGAAGAATTTATAGCCAACCCAGAAGAAGAGAAGAACTACTGCAACTTTTTGTGGCTCGAACGGGCTTCCTGGATAACGGGCTCCCTTTTCTTTATTTATTTTGGTGCCCTTTTCAAAGGAGGCAAGAGGGCTCTATATATAGAGTGGAATGAGACCTCTCTTCTTCTCCTTTCCGATAAGGGATTAAAAGCAATATCCCTCTTTTTTTCATGCTTCTACAGAATACTTTGATCTTTTCCTGTTTAATAAAAAAATAACAACTGACTACGCTATAACTCAAGCGTAGGATGGACAAGACTCGGCCCCGCCCAACAAATTGGGTAGTGGGTCGTGTCATGTTTTTAGTAGTGGCCCATGCAGGTCTTCTTGACTAAGTTATTTGGTTACGTCATTGTAACAAGCATGCCTGCAATTAGGAACTTAAGATAACTAGATAATACTAGGATTAATATTTAGAACACCTAGAGGATTACTAGGATTGCAACATAGGAAACTCATCACAGCATAGGACCGTTATTATAAATTAGACTTTTGTTTATTTGTGATTGTTTTCTTAAAGAGTTCTTATAGTTCTTTTATTTTCTATTAGATGGTGCTCACACGCTCATCCTAGTATGCCATACCTAAAAATGGCGTACTTCCTATCCAGCCGGTCGACCAGTTGACCGTATCACTTCCACCTCCACTTACCATCCACCCCCACTCCACAAATCCACCAACCCAGATACCTCCACAACCTCCTATATCATAGTCCCAGCAGGACTAGATGATTCCACCACCACCTGCTGCTATACCTGCCTAGACTTTCGTCACTCTCGACGGGAACCAGCTACTTACTCTGATCCAGGGGTTCCTAACGACCCATCAGGAGCAGACCACCTTACTTCGCCAGAGCATGGAGCGCTCTGAGGAGCGTGCCATGATCCCACCACCGGTAGAGCCACGATCGAAAGAAGGGAATATCAAGGACTTTATGAACTTGAACCCCAAGGAGTTCATGGGGACTGAGGGCATCATAGTCGCAGATGACTGGTTGGACTCAGTAGAGAGGAAGCTCCTCAGAGCTAGGTTGCTGGGTGACCTTCAGGGCAAGGTAGCAAGATTTCTTCTGACAGACTTAGCAGGAGTCTGGTTCAGGAAAGAACCACTATTCGCGAGAGGGGGAGCTACATGGGATCAGTTCAAGATCCAGTTTAAGAAAAAATTCTTCTCGACTATCGCTAGAGTAGCCATGGGGCTACAATTCCAGAACCTCCAGCAGGGGAACCGTTCTGATGACGAGTATGCGACAAAGTTTAGTCGTTTGAGACGTTTCGCCCCTAGCCTAATTTCAGACCCAGAGGAGATGGCACGTAGATTTTGCCAGGGACTTGTCCCAGACATCGGCATCCTCCTAGTGGTAAACGGGACGACTGACTACTACCAAAGCCTAGAGTTGGCCCGGAGGATAGAGGAACGTCTTCTGTCTTGCAAGAGGCCAGCTTCCGGACACAACGAGGGACCTTCCAAGCGCCAAGCTTTCCAGTTAAGAGCGCAGGCACTGCACCAGCAGGCATACCGTCCTCCCGTACTACATCACCCAACACCACCAGTTAGAGCTCCGGGACCAAAGCAGCAGAGGGGAGTTGTGTGTTCATTCTGTAGGAGGCCAGGGCATGACTTTGCCAGTGTAACGCCTCAGTCCAAAAATACGTAGGACTAGGTACCTCAACATGCCAGCTGTATACATACGAAGTATACTCCAATATATAGAAACCTCGTATGAATACATAAGCTGTAAAATGCAGTAAACCAAGAGTATTCTAATCTCATCCTCAAATAAAGAATAAAAGATATCATATAATCAACTGTAATAAGTCTTTGTACAATACGTTGGGCGGAGAAAAATCCACTACCAACAAGTTAGAAAAAATATACATGGAAATGGAAATGATTTGGCAGGAGTAGCAAAGAAAGACCCAAGACACGTCATCTCCGAATGAATAGAGAAGATCGTGACCTCGGCTAGAACACCTGCAATATCACAGAAGCACACACCTGGAGAGATAACCGGGTCCTCAGAGGGACGTAACAAGATACATAAAGAACATGCCATAATTGAATATATATACCATGTCATAAATCACAAGTAAAGTAAATAGTCCCATCCCGTAACAAGATCCAATACCTCATCATCGAAACAGTGGACTACCCCTACAACCAAACAAGGATAAGGGGTAGTACACTATACCGCAATGTGATATTGTCCCAAGCTACAAATAGAACGGGGTGATATGACATTGACTAGGGTTACCTAACCATCTACTGTGTTATGCAGTAAGAACAAACCTTCACCGCATGGGCACTCTAGCTCAGGAGCAGTAATCTCAGGTATGGCCCCATCATGATACTAGGGACCTCAAAGCATAACACTCATCGAATGTCAGAGGCCAGCAGTACCCGACAATAGGGAAGTGCATACTTGGTCCATACGTTAAGGAACTGTTCTTTCCACCCAATGCCTAGCAGAGTCACATCTATGTCTCGTATACCTCTACTAACTGCTAAGTTTCCTAACATGCCTCTATTAGCAGTTAGCCCTAACGCATGCACATGGAAGATCAGCTCACATGCAAGGACCTCTACATGCTACTCATCTTACACATCCTCGTGGTACAACTATGTCAAGGGATACGCAATACACTACAGACGGTAGTCCCCTAACTCTAAGTTCATATGCAATCAAAGGATAGTAACAAAGTAACTAATAATCACTGAGCATGTAGTAAATCAAGAACTGTAATAGCTGGAAATAATTAACAGTGATATGTAAATAAATGCAGACTGAATGTAAATAGTATAATGGCAAGGTATCTTGCCTGAGGTTATGTGCAAAAAAGAATAATCCAGTAGCTCAAACAGACAAATAAACGAAGCAAGAAAAGCCAAATCCTGCAGATGACTTCGGTTGCTGCAACAAACATCACGAACGAGTTTGGAATATAAGATATGCCTAGGAAATGCCTCTCCAAAAGTTAAATTCTGGAACAGGGGCAAAATCGTAATTTCGGGTCAAAACGATGTCCACCGTTG
>JANAVB010016197.1:8309463-8316963 GCA_029216955.1 Iris pallida | reverse complement strand
CAGAGGGACGTAACAAGACACATAATAGCATGCCATATAAACTGAATAAATATTGCTCAAATAAATAAGTCAATCGAATTTATAACATAGTCCAACACGCACCTACTGAACGAGCGTACCATCCCCCCAACCAAACAAGGACAGGAGATGGTAAACTAATTCACGGCTACGTACCTTTTCATGCTATGAATCCAATTTGGTATCCGGACCCCAACAAGGTTCAATACCTTCTCATCGAAGTAGTAAGTCACACCTACAACCAAACAAGGACAAGATGTGACGAACTAATCCGCGACAAGTTATTGTTCCAAGCCACGGTCAGATACAAGTACCCAAACCAAAAGTACTTGTACCTAACGGATAGGGTAGCCTACCGTTCTAAGTGAAATATTGTTAAGAACAATCCTTCCTACGCATGGGCCCTAGCTAAATAGGATCGGCATAGTCCCCTCTTGGGCACCAGAGGCCCCAGCAGTAAGAGCATGACGTTTCGCAGAATCGTCAGTGGCCGTCAGTAATCATGGGTAATCTGATCCGCGTCTCCGGCGGAGCTCACGGGTTACAAAAGGGAAAGTGCATCGAAGCCCATACGCTAAGGAATTGTCCTCCCCACCCAATGCCTACTGTGTTGTATCCACAACACAAACCACTATAACCGCTAAGTCAAACTAGCATGCAACTTCTATTAGCGGTTATTCCTATCGCACGGCTTGTACGTACTGGTGGCCAGCCAATCACGCACTTTCGTGTTCTACATGCGACACACAACTTCGTGTTACAACGTGTCAAGGCCAATGAATGCAACACACAAGGTGGTCCCTTAAATCTAGGTTTAATTTGTAAGAAAATAGTACATAGCAGAAAACTGAACAGTAAATTCTAACAGTTATGCTATGTATCACAGTTTATTTGCATAAAGAAAATAATGAACATGCATGAAATATGAGCTAAAATAATTAAACAGCAAATGGCAAGGTGTCTTGCCTGGTAGGACACCTGGTGTGCCGCGATGATCAAGGTGGCACGATCTGCAACTTTGGTGCAACAACTACACATGGTGACCTCGGTTGGTGGCACGGACAGTTCCATTGGGTCCAGAAGGGTCGAATTAGTTAGGGCTGATAGGAGGAAGGATAGAATTGATGAGGGAAATAAGAATAATGGGCTTGGTTGCGGGTAGAAGGATAATCAATAGAGATGAAATAATTAATATATACGATTTTGAAAACTATTCATCGCTTTAAAAATATATTAGTCAAAATATGTCGTTAGGTAAATACTTAAAATATCAAAAATCATTTTATGCTAAAAACTCTAAGTTTGTAAAAATAGGATTTTGAGATAGAACTATATTAGAAATACTAGAAATTTTATTTATAACTTTTTAAAACTAAATTTTATGGGTAAAATATTTACTTATTATAAATTTCTAAAATAATAATAATATAATATTAAGAACATGATATCATTAAGATACTAGTACTACTACTATTTTGTATTTTCAGAATATAGCATGCAAAAAAAATAAAAGATACATAAATCAATTTAACAATGCAATATCCTATCTAACATTAATGTTAATACTAAAAATAATAGTAATAATAATAACAGTAATAATAATAATAATAATAATAATAATAATAATAATAATGATAATGATGATAATAATGATAATAATAATAATAACAGTTAATATTATTAATGATAATAAGAATACTGCTAATAATATTAATAATAATAAATTAATAAATATTAGTAATAACTATTCCTAATACAGCTCAATAGCTGTACTAAAAAATCAATAGCTATACTGAAAAAAAGAAGAGAGAGAGATGGGAAAAGGGGGGTTAGGCTGAAAAAGAGGACGCAGAGAGAGGGAGCGAGAGAGCTCGGTGAGCGGCCGAGCGTATGAGGCGGTGGAAGCGGTGGGTGGCCCGGGAGAGGAGCGTGAGGCGAAAGACGGAAGGAAGGGAAAGGGCGGCGGAGCGGTTCGGCTACGCCGGGGCGGCGCTGCCGGAGCGCGGTGCTGGTGGTGGCGAAAGAGGTTTGTCGACCGGGCGCTCGCGGCAAATCATCGGCGGACGGGCGCGGCGAACCACGCAGCGGAGGTAGCTGCCAGAAGGGGTTTGGTTAAGGCACGGTGGCGGAGAGGGCAGCGGGCGCACGGAGGCGGTGCTGCGGGGAAGACGAGCACCGAGATGGCCGGACTGCGGCGGGAGAAGCTCGGCGCCGGCGCAGATCTGGGAGAGGGAGGAAGGGACGGTGGGTTCGACCGGTGAGGGCGCTGTGGTGGTGGCGGCACCGGCGGTCTTCCACCGGCGGGCGGTGGTCTAGGGCAAGCCGGAGGAGGTCGGGCGGAGCACGGCGGTCACGGAGGTAAGCGGTGGCGAATTTTTATTTATGTTCTGTGTTTGTTTTTGGTGTGGGTCTCTGGCGACGATGGCCGTGGTGGCGGGGTTGTAGGCGGAGAGATGGGTTGGTGGTGGTAAAGGTTTTGGGTGTGTCGGTCGGGGTGGTGCTGACGATGGTGGTTACCCGGCCTGGGTTGGTCAGGGACAGGCTGCCGGATCACGGCAG
The DNA here is from genome assembly GCA_029216955.1 of Iris pallida. NCBI lineage: Eukaryota > Viridiplantae > Streptophyta > Magnoliopsida > Asparagales > Iridaceae > Iris > Iris pallida. Next base: position 8,314,386 of record JANAVB010016197.1, on the reverse strand, counting down.
TGGGGTTGTGGTGAAGGCAGAGAAGGCTGGTGGCTGGTTTGTCCACGACGGGGGTGTTGGTGGTATTAGGATTGTAACGGTCGGGGTCTCCGTAGGTGATGATGATGGCCGAAGTTGGTTGCGGGTGGTGTGTAGGGTCGGAGAGGGCCAGCATGGTGGCGATGGTCTGGAGCTGTGCTGGGTTGCGGGGATGAGGACACCAGTGGGGACAGGATTTAGTTTAGAAATTTTATTGTGTCGGGGGTGTGTCCGACACGAGGGATTTACAATGTATTTGTAAAAAGAATGGAATAAGAACGGAGAGAGGACACGGACACGGACATGAACACGGACACGAGGCACTGCACTTGTGGTTGAAGAAATTTTGTGGAGAAATAATGTGGATGATAAAAATATTGGAGGAGTACCTGCCTATTTATAGGATGTGGGAATTCCCATTTGGATAGGATTAGGATTTGATTTAAATCCCCTTTTTAGATAATTCAATACTTAATTTAAATGATTCAATAAATCAAATCTCAAATCAAATCCAATTTAAATCAAATTAAATTTTAGTTTAAATCAAATCAATAAATCAAATTCTAATATGGATATCTATTTAAATAAATCCAAAAGTCAAATCACGATTTAAATAGCCAAAAATAACTTCCAAATATATTTTTCAAAATACCAATAATAATAATTTCGAAAATAATAAATATTTTTAAATATCTTTTTGAATAATAAAATATTAATATTAATAAACCTCGAAAATTATATTTTTATTTAAAATAGACAAATAAATAATTACGATACATATGTATGCAAAAATATTCTTTACATAATTATGCTTTTCTAGTATACAAACATATTATTTTATATTTAATAATTTTTAGAAATGACAAGTTTAGAAATGAAAGCAAAACTAATTATTATATTATTTGAAACTATAAAAATAGAACAAAATATTTTTCTAAAATATGAACGCTCGCACATATTCGTACTCGTCGAGCAAATTCGAAAGAAAACGAACTTCCGCACACGACGTACAATACGACTACGTGACGTACAATACAAAATTTTAAATCGGTATCAAATTTAATATAAAAAGTAGTAGAAAATTTAGGGGTTTTACACCTTTCCAAGTAAACTTCCATCACGTTACTACTAACATTTCCAAAATTTAACATTTCCACTCCAACTTTTAAACTCAAGAAACTCATGAATCAAAAAAAATTTATATCACTTCATAACTTTTAAACTCCAAAAATTTCTCCAATAACCCTCAAGATAAACTTTAACATATCACGAATAATCTAAAATTTACAGCTCAATATTTTAACGCACTCATCACATAACTTCTATTTCTAAGTCATTCAAACAAAATCACAACATTTTAAATGGTAAATTCCTTTAATCAATCAAAATAACTTTTTACCACATCTTTAGTAACTTTTTCCAAAGATTGTAATATTAGCAATCTAACTTTAAACTCAATATTCAAATGATCTTATCAGTCATCAAATCAATTTTTTTTTCCAAAATTTCCAATCGATCTCGAATAAACCTTTATTGTGTCACAAATCAAATCTATATATTTTTCTTCTTCTATTATTAATCCAAATCTTAAACTCAATATTTTAAATAGGAGTTATCAATCGTAATTCATACAAAAGTTTAAAGTAGATCATCAATTTGATTATATATCCTTCAAAATATTTTAACAAAAAATCTTAATAGCCTTACTCCAAACTTAAAATTCAAAATTTTACGAACTTATTAATTGGGAACCATACGACCCAATTTAAAACCAAGCTTTATCAACCGCCCTCATAATCTTACAGCAGCATTTAAATTTCAAAAATTCTTTTCAACTAACTTTATATCTATTCAAGGATGTATAGCTATAATCCAATAAATCACAAATATCAAATCTTTAAAATCAATCAATTTCTTAAACCAAGTATGAAATTCTATAAATCCTCTGGTGTTTACTATTTAGAGATCTCAAGGTTAAAACTTTCCGTGGTAATATCCTACTTTACCAATTACTAATCATTAAATCACACTAAAAAGCCTTTTTAACTCAATTAGAGTCTTGAATGTATTCTAATTGCCAATATAACCATTCTAGCCATGTGTTTGACCTATGAGCATATACTAGTGTAGTCATCTTCCTAGTTGACACTAAGCACGAAAATAAGAATCAACGGTAGAAAGGAATCAAGCAAGATGCAAATCAAGGAAGTCGAACGAGAGTTCAGAATTTGAAGCCAAGGAAAGAGGTCAAGCTGTATGGATGAGATTCCTAGATTCTAATCCTATATTGCAGGCTCACATCGGTACAATTACGTAACCGAAGTGACAAACTCGACCTGCATGGGCCACCACAAAAACATGTAACGCTCCAGTCCCAAAATACGTAGGACTAGGTACATCGACATGCCAGCTGTATACATACGAAGTATACTCCAATATATAAAAACCTCGTATGAACACATAAGCTGTAAAATGTAGTAAACCAAGAGTAATCTAATCTCATCCACAAATAAAGAATAAAAGATATTATATAATCAACTGTAATAAGTCTTTGTACAATACGTTGGGTGGAGACAAATCCACTACCAACAAGTAAGGAAAAATATACATGGAAATGGAAATGATTTGGCGGGAGTAGCAAAAAAAGACCCAAGACACGTCATCTCCGAATGAATAGAGAAGATCGCGACCTCGGCTAGAACACCTGCAATATCACAGAAGCACACACCTGGAGAGATAACCAGGTCCTCAGAGGGACGTAACAAGATACATAAAGAATATGCCATATAACTGAATATATATATACCATGTCATAAATTACAAGTAAAGTAAATAGTCCCATCTGTAACAAGATCCAAAACCTCATCATCGAAACAGTGGACTACCCCTACAACCAAACAAGGACAAGGTGTAGTACACTATACCGCGAAGCGATATTGTCCCAAGCTACAAATAGAACGAGGTGATATGACATTGACTAGGGTTACCTAACCATCTACTGTGTTTATACAGTAAGAACAAACCTTCAACGCATGGGCACTTTGGCTCAGGAGCAGTAATCTCAGGTATGGCTCCATCAGGATACCAGGGATCTCAAAGCATAACATTCATCGAATGTCAGAGCCCAGCAGTAAATCAGGTATCAGGATCCAGGACCGTATCTCCTGCGGAGATAACCGGCAATAGGGAAGTGCATACTTGGCCCATACGTTAAGGAACTATTCTTCCCACCTAATGTCTAGCAGAGTCACATCCATGTCTCGTATACCTCTACTAACTGCTAAATCTCCTAACATGCCTCTATTAGCAGTTAGCCCTAACGTATGCACATGGGGATCAGCCCACACGTAAGGACCTCTATATGCTACTTATCTTATATATCCTCGTGGTACATACGGTAGTCCCCTAACTCTAAGTTCATATGCAATCAAAGGATAGTATCAAAGTAACTAATAATCACTGAGCATGTAGTAAATCAAGAACTGTAATAACTGGAAATAATTAACAGTGATATATAAATAAATGTAGACTGTATATAAACAGTATAATGGCAAGGTATCCTGCCTGAGGTTATGTGCAAAAGAGAATAATCCAGTAGCTCGAACAGACAAATAAATGAAGCAAGAAAAGCCAAATCCTACAGATGACTCCGGATGCTACAACAAACATCACGAACGAGTTTGGAATATAAGATATGCCTAGGAAATGTCGGTCAAAAAGTTAAATTTTGGAACAGGAGCAAAATCATAATTTTGGGTCAAAACGATGTCCGCCGTTGGACCCGCTTTGCACCGAAATGTGCGTCAGAACCTACTGTCTCTAAAGTCGTCAAACTATATATCTACGAATTTGTTTTGATGAGACGAACCCAACGGTATGTCCAATTTTAGATTCCGGTGGGCTGTGCACAAAATCGCCCGTTGAGTGGGATTGTGGGCCCACCAAAATAGCGTCCCGTTCAACCTTCTCAGAATTGAACCAAACTTGGCTCACAGGATCAGAAAAATATTTTGAGTCCAATGGCGCAAGTTTTGTCGCGAGTTGACGAGTGTGCACAAAGTAATTGAAAAATACCAAAAATGTTCGATACAGAAAAATTTGACGGATACAGATCAAATTCGTCGCGCACACGCAACCAATTTGAATTCCGTCAATTCTCGCACCTCCAAAAAGTCGATACGGACATTTCGGTACCTTCGGTTCGCGACCACGTCGTCCGAATTGGCGGGACGTACGTCGTACCGGGGTTTTCTAATTTTTGAAAACTGATTATTATTGGGGTTTTAATCTAATTAAATATAGAACTTATTACAGAATAAATAAAACTATTTGAAGGGGATGATAGTTGGTCATGTGGGTTTCTACACGAATTGACAAAATTAAAAAATAGAGTTGAAATAAAGGAGAAATCGAATGGAGAAGTCGGATACCTCGATGTTAAATTCTGTCGTTGTTGTGGGTGTTTGTTGTTGTTGCCATGGCGACCGTGAGGCGGGGCTGTTGTCGCCGCGCACGAGGCTGGGCACGTACGCCGAGGAGAGGGAGGAGGATGGAGGAGGAGAATCGGATTTTAGGGTTTGGATTGAAGTGTGGCGGCGGCAGTGTTGTAGTTGTTGTTGAAGTTGTGTTGTATAATAAGGGTCGACCCTTCTTAAAACCTTGCTGCCGCTGCTGCTTTTTATTGTTAATGGGGTCGGCCCTATTTATTGGTGCAGCTATGATGCTTATTCCTTTATCAATGTGTGGTCGGTTCCCACTTTGTGGGGCCGACCACCATTGATTCTTTTTTTCTTTTCTAATCTTTATATATATATATATATATATATATATATATATATATATATATATATATATATATATATATATATATATATATATATATATATGTATATATACAATAATTTC
>JANAVB010016197.1:8296963-8306963 GCA_029216955.1 Iris pallida | reverse complement strand
ACTTACATAAAATATGTCTACATGGACACCTTGGTCCCACCACATGCCTACCTGGGCTTAAATTTGGTTCGGGCGCAGTTCGGACTGAATTGGACAAACCAGATCATCTAAAAATCAATATATAAATTAATATTTAATTAAAATACTTTAAATAAGTCAATTCACAATTTGGGCTGGTTTTTCTAGTTTGGACATCACCATGGCTAGGCTTCTCCGGCATGGCTAGTACACTAGTCAAGGCACACTGCTACATCTTCCGTGCCAAAATTTATGGTAATCTTGTGTTCCAAAATTTAACAATGGCTAAGGTCATTTCTAATAAAATAAAAATCATAATTTACATAAATTAATTTTTAAGTCTTTTTAAATAACAAAAAAAATACTACCAAAAATTTAGGGATTTTACAACCAGTGTCTCGGGCTTGCTATAGAGTGAACCCCAAGGAGGCCGTAGAGATGAAGGAGCAGATCGATGACCTGTTGAAAAAGGGTTTCATCCAATCTAGTGCTTTTCTATGGGGAGCACCAGTGCTCCTTGTGCCGAAGAAGGATGGTACAATCCGGTTGTGCATTGACTACCGGGCATTAAATGCCATCTCTATTAAGAACAAATATCCTCTGCCTCGGATAGATGATTTTTTTGACCAATTGAGTAGGGAAAAGGTGTTTCCCAGGATAGACTTGAGATCAGGTTACCACCATATGAAAGTCAGAGCTGAAGACATCCAGAAGACTGTGTTCAACACCAAGTATGGGTAGTACGAGCTTTTGGTGATGCCATTTCGTCTCACAAATGCGCCAGCTGTCTTTATAAACTTGATGAATAAGATATTTCACCAGTATCTGGATAAATTCTTTATGGTATTTATCGACGACATCCTGATATACTCGAAGATGCCAGAAGAGCACGACGAACACTTGCGGACAGTTTTAGGGATTCTGAGGGAGGAGAGGTTGTATGCCAAATTATTGAAGTACGATTTCTTTCTCGACCGAGTGGAGTTTCTCGATCATGTGGTCTCTGGAGAGGGGATCTCGGTAGATCCCAGGAAGATTACTGCCGTCGAGACATGGAAGGCTCCGACATCAGTTTCAGAGATCAGTAGTTTCTTGGGATTAGCAGGCTATTACAGGAAGTTTGTACAGGACTTTGCTAGAATAGATGAACCTATGACGAAGCTGACACGGAAGGATGTAGAGTACATCTGGTCAAAGGACTGCCAGGTAGCATTTGAGAAGCTGAAGAGGAGACTGACGACCGCTCCAGTTCTGATATTACCTTCAGGATCTGGAGGTTTTACCATTTACAGCGATACTTCAGAAAAGGGGCTAGGATGTGTTTTGCAGCAGAATGGGAAAATTATTGTTTACACATCTAGGAAATTACGGACTCATGAACAGAACTATCCTACTCACGACCTAGAGTTAGCTGCGGTGATCTTTGCACTCAAGTTGTAGAATTACTACTTATACGGAGAGCGAATGGAAATCTTTACTGACCACAAGAGCTTGAAGTATGTGTTCACACAGAAGGAGCTGAACATGAGACAGAAAAGATGGTTGGAATTAATGAAACACTTCGACATCGATTTGCAGTATCACCTCGGGAAGGCAAATATGGTAACAGATGCACTGAACAGGCATCTGATGGCATGGTATCTGATGATAGATCGACATTTGTGGGAAGATATGAAGAAGCTCGACATTGAGATGATTCAACCAGGATCAATGATATAGATGATGGCACTAGATATTCAGTTTGGTATGATAGAGCAGATCAAAGAGACTCAGTCTACAGATGAGAGCCTCCGCCGACTCAGAGTTCAGGCTTTAGCTAGATTGCTTGATGACTTCACCATAGAAGAGGATGGATCTTTGAGGCACGGCAGCCGGTTATACGTGTCGAAGGGTGAGCTGATAGAGGCAATCTTGTAGGAGGCACACCGATCGCGATATTCTATTCACCCCGGTGCCAACAAGATGTACCGTGACTTGCGAGAATATCTCTGGTGGCACAGAATAAAGAGAGATGTATCACGCTTTATTTCGAGGTACCTAGTTTGCCAGCAGATAAAGGCGGAGCGTCAGAGACTAGCTGGTCTATTACAGCCGTTACCCATTCCCGAGTGGAAGTGGGAACACATTATGATAGACTTTGTCTTAGGACTTCCTCGTTCCTAAGGAGGGAAGGATGCCATATGGGTTATCGTTGACAGGCTGACGAAGTGTGCTTATTTCATACCCTTCAAGGTGGGACTTTCCACCGAGAAGTTGACAGAGCTATACATGTAGCAGATAGTTTACTTGTACGGAGTACTGATGAGTATTATATCAGACCGGGATAGCAGATTCACATCCCATTACTGGAGGAGCTTACAGGAGGAGTTGGACAGTCGGCTCAAGTTCAGTACAACATACCACCCACAGACTGATGGACAGTCTGAGAGGACGATTCAGACACTCGAGGACATGTTGAGGACTTGTGTACTGCACTTTGGAGGATCATGGGAGAGTAATATTCACTTGGTAGAGTTTTCATACAACAACAGCTACCAAGCCAGCATCGGTATATCTCCATTCGAGGTATTATATGGACGACGATGCCGTACACTGCTCTTTTGGGATGATGTTGGAGATAGAGTTATGCTTGGGCTAGAGATGATCACTGAGGCAGCAGAGAAGGTCAGGATGATCAGAGACAGACTCAGAGTTGCTCAGGACAGGCAGAAATACTGGGTCGATGCTAGTCGCAGACTGATGGAGTTCGCCGACGAAGATATGGTGTTGGTGAAGATATCACCTACCAGAGGGACGATCCGATTCGGACGAGGCAGCAAGTTGAGCCCTAGATACATTGGACCGTTCGAGATACTCGGCAGGATCGGAGAGGTAGCTTACAGGGTTGTACTGCCACCCAACCTGGCAGGAGTTTACGATGTCTTTCATGTGTCTCAGCTGAGGAGATACGTTCCCGACCCCTGCCATGTACTAGATCATTCAGAGTTGGAGATCGGACTAAGTCTTGCAGTTACTAAGCAGCCAGTGGAGATATTGGACCGAAGGGAGAAGAGGCTAAAGAACAAAGTCATACCCTTAGTCCGAGTAGCTTGGAGCCGTCACTCTCCAGGTGAGTATACTTAGAAAAGGGAGTCGGACATGAGGGAGAGATATCCTTACTTGTTCGATCCACCAGCCGCGAAGGAACCATCCGTTCCCACTTAATACCTCAGAGGTTAGTCTTAATAGTAGTCTTAGCCATTGTTTGAATTGCTTGCTATATTAAATATTTGTATAGTCTTCTATCCTTATAAATTTCGAGGACAAAATTTTTCAAAGAGAAAAGATTTGTAAGCCCCTGATATTTTTAATTATTTTAAATTAAGGGGTTTTAAGTGCAAATGACATTTTCAGCCTTAAAATAATTTATAATAATTATTAGAAATTTTTTAGAATTTTTAAATGGTTTTTAAAGACTAAAATATCATTTTGTAATTTATTAAATTATTTTATAGAAATTTGTAATTATTTTAAATGTTTTAAAGTCAGGTTGCAATATTAGAATTTTTTGTGCAAATTAAATTTGCACAGAACATTACGGAGGGGTGTTTATGCAAATTGGGAATTTGCATTTAGTTAGGACGGTGGGTTCTTTTTGTAAATTTCAAAGGGGCGGGGGTTTTTTCTACAAAATGGCCGTGACCACCGCCTTCGGCCATGTCGTCTTTTCGACCGACTCGCCGTAACCCTAACCCTAATCCCTAAATTCGTGATCGAAACCCTAATCCAAGCCCCATTTTCGGCCTATAAACCCCCCCATTCGAAACCCTAACCATATTTATCACCCCGAACCCCCTTGCCACCGCCACGACTTCGCCTTCCCCGACCACTCAATTGAACCCTAGATCTAGGATCCCCGCCGATCTAGCCATCGTCGTCGCTTCCGACCACTACCAGCTTGTTCGCCACGACGAGGCGAAACCAGCCCTATTTTTCTCAACGCACCCCGACGCCTCCTCAGCCGCGTAGCAGCCCCGACAGCGTCTCTTCGCTGGACACATACGTGTATTTCTTCTGTGGCTTGTATCGTGTCTCGTGTACACGTGTGTGAGGTCACCGAGTGTCAAGGCTCTCGTGAGTGTGCTCGGACATGCGAGATTTGTGTCGTATGTGTCGTATTAGACCAGGACACAAGACTCGTATCAGATACGATCGTTTCGTGTCCTTAACTGTCAGGACACAAAACTTTGGTTTTGGGTTTCGGGTTTGATTAAGTTTATTGGGTTTAAACCCGTTTATTAATGGGTTTAGGTTACGGTTCATTGGGTCGGGTTTTGGCCCATTAGCCTATTAGGCTATATATATATATATATATATATATATATATATAAATGGAACGGAGAATTTTATTGAAGTAATAGGCGCAAAATGCCGAAGCCTAAACAAGTAAGCGCGCTAACGCGACAAAAGGACAGAAAAGCAAAAACGTGAGAGACCTCATGAAAACTAAGAAATGGAAAAAGTGGGGGAAGGGGGTCTAAGCAGAGCCTCCCAGAAGGAGTAGGGTGCGTGGGAGCAGCACCTTCTCGCTTTGAAGCATTGTCTGATGACTTCTTTAGCCAATTGATGAAGGAGGAGTTGCCGACCTTCGTATCTAAATTTGTTCCTGTTCTTCCAAAGCACCCAAAGCCCGGCGGCTGCTACGATCTGGTGGCCATGGGAGCGGCTCCAGTATACCAGAAGATCGTAGAAGCCCCCGGATGGTTGGTTCATATTAAGTCTATTATATAGCTCGGACCAAAGATCTGTTGCGATATCCCCCAAGAGAAAGACGTGCTCAACCGACTCCGTCGAGTGCTCCTCGCAACAGTGGCATCTTGAAGCGAGGCTGAATCCCATGGCATGGATATAGTCATCGGCCGGAAGCTTGCGACGAAGAGCTCGCCAAATGAGGGTGGACCATTTGGTGGGGATGCAAGCCTGCCAAAACTTGGCTAGCACAGGATGCTGGACCCCACTGCCTCTGGCGACCAGTCTGGCAGAGGCTAGAGTGAATAGCCCGCTCGGGTTGGGGGACCATTTCCAAGAGTCTTGCGTGTTCGAGATCTGCAGATTAGCAGCTAGGAGGCTGGTGGCCACTGGCTGACCAAGCCAGTCTCTGACCTTCCTCCAATTCCATCCGGAGTTGTCCTCCCAAAGGTCCCTAATTTTGTACTCCAGAGGGGAATGAATGTTGGGATGGATGATGTCTCCTCCAATCCATCGCTCCTGGTATATCGACGAGCGACCATTGCCAAGTTGAAGACGGATGAAGGGTTCAGCGGTGATACGACCTTGGATAATGCGGCGCCACGACGACGAGGATCTGTTGTTAGAGCTTGCCTCCGACAGATGAGAGAATTTGGAGTATCTAGCTCTCATAAACTTCGTCCATAGAGAGGTCTCGGTACGCAACTTCCACCAGAGCTTGATGGAACAGGCATGCTCAATGTGCGTCAGCCTGCTGAAACCCAGACCCCCTTCGTCCGTAGGTTTAGCCATGGTCTCCCAGCTGGTCCAGTGATGTTTATCCTTGCCGTCGTTGTGGCCCCAGAAAAACTTGGCGAAAAGGGATTCTAGAGAGTGAAGAACCTTCTTAGGAGGGAAGCAGACGATCAGGGTGTACATCGGGATGGATGGAAGGACGTGCTTGATGAGGATTGTTTTCCCTCTGGGGGATAAGTGAGCGTTGTGCCATCCCACGATGAGTTTGCGGATCTTGTCAACCAGATGGTCGTAGATACCCGAGTTGGTCTTACTGTAAACCAGAGGGCAACCGAGGTAGAGGAAATAAGGATAAGCCGTGCGAAAAGATGTCATATTGGTGAGAAGAGTAGATCGGGTTCTGTCGGCTTTGTGGTGGGTGTAGATAACGCTCTTGTTGTTATTAACGCGCTGACCAGAGCAGGCGGTGTATTTGTTGACTGTACGAAGGATGACCTCGATCGATCCGCTGTCTCTGGAGGAGAAGATGAGGATGTCGTCAGCGTAGGCCAGGTGAGTGGTGAGGGGGGCAGCCGGTGGTGGTGTAGAAGTGATTAAAGCCAGGCATGTTGGGCATATTGTTCAGGCTTCTGCTGAAGGCTTCGGTCGGGATAATAAAAATGGTGGAGGAAAGAGGGTCCCCTTGTCTAACTCTGCGGGTGGATCGAAAGAATCTCGTCGCCTGGCCGTTGATGACAGCGGAGAACCACGCATTGTTGATCGATCTGAAGACGATGTCAATCCAAGGTTCGGAGAATCCGAAAGCTCTGAGAACCCAAATCATAAATTGCCAGTCCAGACGATCGTACGCTTTCTCCATGTCTAGTTTGATGGCCATGTTACCACCCCTCGAGGGGAACTTCATGCATGTGATCATCTCTTGGGCTAGAAGGATGTTGTCTGATATGTTACGCCCTTTGACAAATCCGTTTTGCTCTTCCGAGATGATTTTGGGGAGGAGATCGAACTTGCGATTGGCGATAATCTTGAATATGATTTTGTTGGTAAAGGTGCATAGGCTGATCGGACGGAAGTCTTTGAAAGATTCGGGATTGTCTTTTTTAGGGATGAGGATAATATTGGTGTAGGAGATCGATTTGGGGTATCGAGCCCCTTAGAAAAAGGCTACAGTAGCTTCGATCAAGTCAGCTTGAATGATGTCCCAGCAAGTTCTGAAAAAGACCCCGTTGAACCCGTCCGGTCCTGGGGCGCTGTGCTCGTTGGTGGACCAGATCGTCGCTCTAATCTCCTCTTCTGTAGTGGGGGCCAGCAGGGTGACTTTGTCGTGGTCGCTAATGAGGGAAGGTATAACGGACAATAACGAGGCGTCCTTGACTACTTTGCCTTTAGAGGAAAGGTTGGAGTAGTAGTTCACAGCAGCAGCCTGGATACCTGCCTGGTCGTCGATCAGGGTACCATTGTCGTCAAGAATCCGGTGCATTTTTAATTTGTTTCTGCGACCTTTGACACAGGCATGGAAGAACTTGGTGTTCCGATCACCATCAGTAACCCAAGACGATCTGGCCTTTTGCCTCCAGAACTCGATCTTTACTCGTAGTCTAGATTTAAGGAGAGCTTTGGCAAGGTTGAGGGATGCGCGGTCCTTTGGGGATCTGGAACTGGTGAACGCGATCTCCGTACGGGCTACGTCATCCTCCGCTCCCCTGATGGCTTGGAAGATGTCACCGTAAGCCTCTTTGCTCCAAGTTGAAAGGGCCTTACGAGTGGCGGAAAGTTTATCAGCTATCCGAGCCATAGGATCGAGGGTAATGACAGAGTTCCAGGCATGGGTAACGATGTATTGGAATTGGGGGTGGTGTTGCCAGAAGTCGAGGAATCGGAAAGCTTTTTTGTTGGTGGTAAGATTATTGCTGATCTAGACGAGGAGGGGGGAGTGGTTCTATTCGGTAGAGTTCAGGTGGGAGAGGTTAGTGATCGTGCCCATGTCGGACCAGTAGTCGTTGGTCATCGCCCGATCGAGGCGGGAGTATTGTCGCGGTGACCCTCCTACATGTTGCACCAAGTGAATTCGTTGCCGTGGAAGGGCATATGAGTTAGATTTCCTTGAAAGGTGAAGTTGTTGAAGTCATCCATCGCCGGCTGGAGAGGTGGGCGACCGCCAGATTTCTCCTCTCTGCGAGACACGGTGTTAAAATCTCCGATGCAGAGCCACGGAAGCCCAGGAGGATGGACCGCCAGGAGTTCAGTCCAGAGCAATCTGCGCTCGAGGATATCGCAGCTGCCATGGACCGCAGAGAGGGTGAAGCAGGATTTGAGGGCTGGGTGCTCGACCCAGCATGTGAGTGCCTGATGCGAATCTTGAATGATGCCAAATTTGAAGTCTTGTGTAAGGAATATCCAGATGTCGTTGCCTCCGGCAATCGCGTGGGTGAAGCCAAGCTTGAGTTGAGTGGCTTTTATTTTTTTTTGAGGGATTTTTGTTTCGATGATGATTAAGAGGTCTATGTGGTGAGTCTCCTTGAGACTGAGGATTCTGTTCATTGTTGGTTTGTTGCCGAGGCCCCTCACATTCCAGAGATGATGTTAGGCATCTGGTGAGGGGAGGGGATGGGGGTGGTTGTGCTTCGAGGCAGATCTTGTGGTCCTTGCCGACGACTGCTTAGGATTATTTTTGTTCTTCTTGGAGGAGGTTTTTTAGAGAGAGTTCTGATGGATCCTTTGCTACTGGTTTCTATGTTGTGCTTCCTGGGGTCGCCGCTTCCCTCGACATCAGTAAAGTTGGCGCCAGGATCGTTGTTAATGTCTTCTAGGGCGCATAAGGGATTGTCGCGGTCCAGGAATCCTGCTTCCTTGGCTTGCCAAAATCTGTCGATTAAGGCGTGGCTAAACTTGCTGTGAGCGTCCAAAAGAGGAGGGAGAAGAGAAGCAATGGGAGTCTGCTCTGTTGAGAGGGTGGTGGTGGGGGGTCGGGGTGCCTCGATCTGCTCGGAGATGCTCGCCAGCGAGGCCTTTCCGGTTTGTTGGAGGTGTTCGACGGGTGGTTGGGTGGAGTGGTAGATTTTGAGGGGGTGTGATGTGGTGGGGTCGGTTGGGGCGCTTGGGGAATGAGTGAGGGCGTTGAGCTTGGGACAATCTTGATGGTCGGGGGTGTCGGGGGGGTCGCTGGAATCATTTAAGTCTTCTTCGGACGTGGTGCCAGATAGGAGCTCAAAGGGGTTGTGAAGGAGGAGGGTGGAGGGAGTGAAAGGGACGATAGTGGAGGAAGTCATGGCGGTTGAGTGAGGGTGTGTGATAGTCTGGTCGTCGGTCTGGGTTAGGATATCTGGATTTGAGATGTGAATAGTTATGGAGGAGATGTCTGTGGCGGAGGTTGCATGGTGTCGTTGGTTGAACGACGCACGAGGGGGGCTCGTGGTGGGCTTCTTTAGTTCTGGGTGAGCGCGGAAGCAGTACTGCAGAAGGTGGCCGCTCATCTGGCAATGTTTACAAAAGATAATGTTGTTGTCGTAAATCAGTGGTTGGTTGTGTGTCTGATCTCCGAGCTTGATCTGAATAGTTTTAGGGGGGTCATTTGCGAGGTCCAGTTTGACACAAATCTTCGCGTAGTTGCACTTGGAGAGGTTGCGGGTTTCTTCGGCGATGGCGACCAGAGTTCCAAAGGAGTTGGCGATTCGTTTGAGGGCGGCTGCGGGGAAACAGACCAGGGGGAGGTTAGGCAGGGTGATCCATGTGGAGATAATGGTAGAGTCAATTTTCGGATTGAAGTTGGGAGACATCTGACAACCTTAGCTATCTGGGTACCCATTTTGACCGTTCCCTTAGCTCGGACAATGGTGAAGTCCGAGTCGTCAGAGAGATGTAGAAGCATGTGTTTGGGGTCTAGCGGTACGACACGGTAGGCCGCGGAGAGGCCCCACTTGGCGATAGCATCCGAGGCAGCAGAAATCTTAGGACAGCCGGAGCCGAATTTAAGAATGAACGACTTGGAGAATAAGGTGGACAGGGTGGAGATCTCCGTCGCGACGAAGGGTACTCGAATGGGGTCACCGACGGCGGGCGTCGGGATGACAATATCGGGGAGCAGGATCTTCGTCGCCGTCGACGGAATACGCCTGCCCCGATCCGGACGAGCAGCCTCGGCGTATGAGACCCGAGGGATGGAGCCCGTAGCACTGTCCGGGGGAGGTGGAGTGCTGGATGTGGATGCGGAGGGAGGGTGCCTCGAAGCCGTAGGGGGCTCGGAGGTTGAACGTCCAACTCCGGGGAGGGGGTGGGGAAGAGAGGCGCAGGAAGACGCGGACGTCACCGCGAAGAGGTCATGGCCGGAGCCGGAAGGGGGTGTGGGAGGTCGGACGTCAGAGAAGGAGAATAAGCCTCGCTGGAGGGCGCTTGAAGGTTGGGAATGTCCGTACAAGCGGACGCCTGGGGAGGTGATGCTAGCGCTGGAGCGGGGCCCGAGCTGGTGACGGTCGGTGGGAGAGGGGAATCCGCGCAAGCGCCGGACTGTGGAGCCTTGGCA
>JANAVB010016197.1:8221963-8291963 GCA_029216955.1 Iris pallida | reverse complement strand
CTACAGCGGATACAATCGACTGCCTCTGGCCCGGCCCAGACCCGAACCTTGTTCCAATTCCAGTTGTTGTCGGAGGGGTCCCACAAGTCTTTGATAGTGCTGTTCCTAGGGGCAGCTGAAAGGTTGGGAAGTAAGGAGTCTCCAACCCAATATTTTAGAAATGGCGAGGAATCACTGTTGCCACCTGTAGGTGAATCGCAGGTTCGGCAAGAGACCGACTGATGAGAATGCGCCGCCAAGCCGCTGAGGATCTGCTGTTAGAGATGGTCGTCGTCGGATAGATATGCTTGAAGTATCTGGCCTTCATGAAACCAGTCCATAAGTTCTGACTCGTGCGGAGCTTCCACCACAGTTTCATCGAAAAGGCATTAATAATGTAGGAAAGTTTGGTGAATCCCAGGCCCCCCTCTCCGGTAGGACGAGCCATGGTATCCCAACTAGCCCAATGATGCTTGTCATTGCCACCGCTCTGCCCCCAGAGGAATTTGCTAAAGTTGCTTTCGATCGAGGAGAGCATTTTTTTGGGTGGGGAACACGCGGCCAGGGTGTAGATGGGAATGGATGTGAGGACGTGATTGATGAGTATCATTTTGCCTCCTGGGGATAGGGTAGCGTTATGCCAACCCTCGAGATTTTTTCTGATACGATTGATCAGGTTTTCAAAATTACTGGCGTTGGATTTACCGTACACGAGGGGGCTTCCGTGGAAGAGGAGAGGGGGATGCTTGATGGGGAAGGAGGTGGCATTGGAGAGGCTAGCCGTGTGATCGCTCTTAATTTTGTGGTGGGTGTAGATAACACTTTTGTTCGGGTTGACCTTCTGGCCCGAGCATCCGACGTATCTCTGAAGCGTGTTGTGGACTACTTCCACTGACCCGGCGTCCCCGGAAGAGAAAATGAGGATATCGTCAGCGAAAGCCAGGTGGGTGATGATTGGGCACCCACTGGCGATATGATAGTACTGGAAGTTAGGGGTGCTCGCCATCTTATTAAGGTTTCTGCTCAATGCGTCCGCCATAATAATGAAGATGATGGAAGATAAAGGATCTCTTTGCCTAACCCCGCGAGTCGATTTGAAGAAGCCATCCGGCTGACCGTTGATAACCGTAGAGAACCACGAGTTGTTGATCGATCTCCACACGATGTTCATCCAGGTTTCAGAAAATTCGAAGGCTCTGAAGACCCAGATCATGAATTGCCAATCCAGTCTGTCGTAAGCTTTCTCCATGTCCAATTTGATGGCTATATTGCCCCCTCTTGCTGGGAGCTTCATGCAGGTAATTAACTCTTGGGCCAACATGATGTTATCTTGTATATTTCTCCCCTGGACAAAGCCACTCTGCTCCTCCGAGATGATCTTAGGTAGAAGGTCGGACATGCGAGAGGCGACGATCTTGGATATGATCTTATTTGTGACGGTACAAAGACTGATGGGACGAAAGTCGTAGAATGTCTCTGGGTTATCTTTCTTCGGGATGAGGATCAGATTGGTGCTCGAGATGGCTCTGGGGTAAGTAGCTCCTTGAAGAAAAGTTAAGATTGCTTTGTGGATGTCCACCTTGATGATATCCCAGCATGTTCGAAAAAAAACCCTGAAAACCTGTCTGGTCCGGGCGCACTATTTTCGTCAAGGGCCCAGACGACATCTTTTACCTCTTGCTCGGAGGGAGGATGTTCTAACCGGATATTATCTGTGTCGCTAATAAGGTGGGGGACCTCTTCCAGGAAGGTGTTGTCTTTGAGGACCATTTCTTTGGAGAATAGTCGGGAATAGAACTTCTCGGCTTCCACTTGGTTATCCTTTTGATCGCTGATGCTGATCCCATTTTCATCGACAATCTGGTGGAGAGTGAGTTTCTGTCTACGACCATTGGCGCAGGCGTGGAAGAAGCTCGAGTTTTTGTCCCCCTCGCTTTCCCATTTAAGCCTCGCTTTCTGCTTCCAAAAATCGGTCTCGGCTTTCAGCCTGAATTTGAGGATAGCTTTGGTGAGTTTAAGGGCGTTCCTGGTAGCTGACGAACAGTCGATCATGTGACTTCGGCATAAGTAACATCATCCTCAGCCTCACGAATGGCTTAAAAAATATCCCTATAAGCTTGCTTGCTCCAGACCGCTAGGGCTTTCCTCGTTGCCTTGAGCTTGTTGGCTACCATGGTGAGAGGTTCGGGGGAGTCCGTGCTGTTCCAAGCTTCCGTGACGATGCCCAAGAATTGGGGGTGCTCGCTCCAGAAGTCAAAGAAGCGGAAACTCTTTGTAAACTGGCTGGATATGCTAGTAATTCCAACTAGCAGGGGGCGTTGTCGGATTCGGTGGCATTAAGGTGAGAAAGCTTAGAGGTAGTCCCCATTCCTTGCTAGTGGGCGTTCGTTAGGGCCCTGTCAAGGCGGGAGTATTATTGTCGGTCGCCTTCCTGCATGTTGAACTAGGTGAAGGCATTGCCAGTGAACGGAAGAGGGGAGGGGTGAGAGTTGAATATGAAGTTGTTGAAATCTTGAATGGCTGAATGAGGGGAGGGCGGCCGCCAGTCTTCTCTTCTCTGCAAGTAATAGCGTTGAAGTCTCCTATACAAATCCACGGTAGGTTATGGTGGGGATGGTGGATGTCCAGAAGGTCATTCCAGAGATGTTTGCGATCAGCAATGTCACAGCTGCCATGTACTGCAGAAAGGATAGCGTGCTTGGGGATCAAAGGGTGTTCCATCCAGCAAGATAGGACTTACCTGGAGTCCTGGATGGCTCCGATCTTTACGTCCTTCGAGCAGAGGATCCAAATGTCGTGTCTGCCAGCAATGGCCGAATGAAAGTCTAACTGCAGCTGAATGGATTTGAGTCTTTTATAGCAGATTTTGGGTTCAAGGATGATCAAGAGGTCGATCTTGTGAGTCTTCTTAAGGCTGGTGATTCTCCTCATGGTTGGTTTGTTTATCAGATCGCAGATATTCCAAGAGAGAATGTTCAGCATTAATGGTGCTTGGGGAGGGGGGTTGGTTGGTCCGCTTGGCTGCGGACCTGATGTGCATGGTCGGGGACTTTGCGGCCCCTTTTTTATCTAATTTTCTGGTTGTGGTGGAAGCCTCTCCCGCCATCGAGGTGGATGTGCCGAGGATAGAGTCCTCGAGGGGGTTGGGGAGGGTGTCTTTATAGGGTTCGACCGATTCTCCAGCGGAGTCGAGGTCGGGTTGCTCCGGAGGGATGAGGAGGGTGTCATCGGAGATACAAATCGGGTCACCTTCCTACTGGAGCGGGAATCCTACAGCAAGGACCTGAAGTCTACTAAGGTCCTGCTCTGGCCTTAGAATAGTAAGGGCATCTACGACGGCGACTCCGTGGGAGGCGAGGTTGTCTGGGGCGTTTGGAAGTTCTTGGAGGGTCTCCTCTACGGCCTCCAGGGGGGTCACTGATGTCCTTAGATTCTGGCCCGGGGACCACGATAGAGTCTGCAGGAAAGGCTATCTCCTGGTAGTGGTCGATCTCTTTTAAAATGAGGGCATTAAACTGGTTGGAAAGGGGTAGATTTGGTGGATGGAGGGGGATCACTGCTTTGTCTGAGGAGGCGCCTCTGCTTGATTTGCCTTCACTGGTGTTAAATCTGGTGTGGGAGTTCGGTAGAGGAAGTATGAGGCTTGGGCAAGCTTTTGATATTTGTCCCCGTTGGGTAGGATTCTTTTCGTACTGGTTTATTCTTGAGCTCACGATGGAGACGAAAGCAATGCTTTGAGAGGTGACTGTGCAAATGGCAATTTGAGCAGAAGATAATGAGGTTATCGTAGATGATTAGCTGGGTGTGAGTCTGGTTGCCAAGTTCAACGAGGATATGGTTGGGGGGTTCGGAGGTGAGGTTGAGTTCCACACAAATCTTGGCATAGTGGGATTTGGTCATGTTGCTGGTTTCTGCTGCAGTGGCCACGCATGTCCCGAAAGAGTTGGCTATACGCTTAAGTACCGCTAAAACGAAGCAAATGAGTGGAAGATTGGGAAGGGTCACCCAGGCAGCAACTATCGCTGAGTCTACCTTAGTGTTAAAGTTCGCTGACCATTTGATTATCTTCATCTAGTGGAAATCAACCCTACTGGTGCCTTTGGACCACACGGTCCTGTGGTCAAGATCGGCAGAGAGATAGAGCAGAATATGCCTCGGGTCGAAGGGGCCACCCTGTATTCAGCCGAGAGCCACCAACTGGCATTGACCTCATGAACCCGGGAGAGTTTAAGACAACCTGAGAAGAATTTGAGGATTAAGGAGTAGGGAAAGGAGGTGGCCAGGGAGGTCAGTTCCTGGTCGGTGAAGGGCACCGTAGGCATGGAAGACGCCAACGAATACTCCACTACGGGAAGAGGGACGTCCGGAAACATGAGTCCCTGCTTGGACGCCCTGTCAGGACGAAGCTTGTCGGCGAAGAAAGACATCGGATGAGCCGACGAAAGGAGCGTGCCCCGGCCCAAACATGGGGTTGGTCGTGTGGGGAAAGAGGGGGAGGGTGGAGCTATGGCCGGCCGGGGGGCTGGGACCAAACTGGGGATGAGAGCGATGAGGTCGTCCGGGAGAGAGCGAGTAGGGGGATGGGGGATGGGATGACGGTATGGGTGCATAAGGGTGCGACACTGCAGCTGGGGTCGATCATAGCTGGGGGGTCGACACAGGCTGTGCCATCAGACTGGTCGCCATGCGCGTCTGCTGAAGAAGGAGGTGGGAGGCCATATACGCCCGCAGAGGAAATAGGGCAGTCATATGCGCCCCGGAACGTAGGACCATATGCACCCGTGAAGGCAAGAGGGGGGCATCCATATACGCCCACTGCGAGAGCTGTGGGGACGGGGCCGCCATATGCGCTCGCAGAGGAGAAAAGAGGGGCATATGCGACCAAGAAAGAGGTCCTGAAAGCTGTCGCAGAATATGGCGGGGGGCCGCCATATTCGTCCAATGAGTGGAGGGGGCATATGCGCCTACTACGAAGGGGCCGCCATATGCGCCCACAGCAGGGCATGCGCCCACACGCATAGGGGCTGTAGCACCCAGTTTTCCAAATGAGGGTAATTTTGAAATTTCGTGTTTATAATTATTTTAATAATGATATTTAATTCATGATATAATTTTTGGTGATTTTAAATCATTTTAAAATTATTTAAATCAATGACTTGTGGTTTTGACGTTTTGCTAGTGAAACCCTAGAGACTGTTTGACCTAGAGCCTAACCATGTGATTATGATATTTTAATGTCATTTCTGGCCTAAGAATATTTTGCATTTGACCTCTTTGAATTATTTTGATATTATTTTATTATTTATGATATTGTTTTGGGATTATTTGAGTCGGGTTCGAATTTCATCTCAATCCGACTTGTAACGGGGACCCGGGGTAACTTATACTCTAGTTTACCCATGCATTAGTTAGCCATGGCCCACATTTTAGTTAGTCATGTTAGAAAGATTAGTCATAATCCTAATTATTAGGTTAACCATTTAGAGTTTTTATCTTGACCCTTTTACCCCAAAACCCTAACCAAAATTGTTTTAAACACTTGTAACTAAGGGAGGGGCAAACTTGTAATATTCAATGAAGAGGGGATATAACCATTGTGGCCGGCCCTAATAGGACACCCATCTCATTTCCTTTTTTTGAGAAGTCTTCTTCCCCAAGTGCTCTCAAGCTCTCCCAAGGAAGAAGCCTTTCTCATTGGATTTTCTCTCCTTTAGGTAATATTTCCTTCTCTTTTATTTCTCCATTTTGCATTTAGAAAAGTTTTAACCATAGGAATGACCCCAATTGTTGTGTCCCTATTTTGTGTCCTCTTGTGTCCATTATGTGTCCTTTAGGGATTTCTATTGTATTATTGTTGTGTCTTGTGTTCATGGGGAAATCTCCCAAACTTGGACACACTTTATACTTAAAATAATGATTAAATGAATTAATTCATATTAAATCTCAGATTTGAATATGTAGAGATGTGTTCTTGAGTACTTTAGATTTCATTCATGTATCTCTTATAGATGTGTTCATGTTACATATATAGATTTGTGTAAAATATATTGTAATGAGAGTGTACCTATATTTATATATGTAATAAATGGTTCATGATAATTATATAATCAAGTTTGTGAGTGTGGTTCCACATATTATTATTGTCATTATTGTTGTGGATAATTAGGATATATATTGTGTATTCTTTTGCCTCAAACTATCTAAATCCGTCATGATTTTTATCCACGTTTTTAATTTAAGTCCTAACTTAGAAATGTCATAACTTCTAGCTCAAAACTCGGTTTAATCTCCCGTTTTTTTAAAAGAAGTGTATTGAAGTTAGCTTTCCAAAAATATATATTAACAGGCCTAATTCTTTCTGTAACTTTTTGGAGAATTATTTGAGTGTCAGCTGTACGAAAGACAAACGCGTTCTCGGTGTTTTTGCGATTCTGGGAGTTTTCGGAAACGAAAACGCGATCTGTTTGAAGTTTCGGAAAGCTAACACATAGATCTATAACATATTTAATACTAGATTTTAATTCATGCTGAGATGGTACAGTATTGATTATTAGTAGGAGTTACTATTTGGCATATGCATTTTGTGCACCCTTGTGTGTAATATAATGTTCTATTTGATTTTAACCCATGTTAATGTATATACATTATGTAATTAAATAGAGAATGCAAGCATGAGTAAATGGTTAAATAAATAATGTATGAGGTGTAAGTATTCTATCTAATGTAAGCATGTATAAGTATGGCTTGTAATGAATATGTAGGTTCCATAGTATATAATGTATGGTGCATATAGTAGTGCAAGAGAATAAATGAATGATGAATGAATGCAAGCATGAATGTAATGTAATAATAGATGTGATGTAATGTATGCAATATACAAGTTAATAAAATATAATGTTCTATGTTAACATAAATCCTATATTACCTCATGTACCCCCTTACACTATGTTGACACTATCACACTTGACACTTTGTTCACTTACACTTTGACACTCTTTGATATATATATACTATGTATGCCCATTTAACCCTCGCTTGCCCCTTTGCCATGTTCACATACACACACATAGCCTCTTAAATAAGTATTTATGAATATAGTTAACTTAGCTATGTATGTATATTATATATATGTTAGCATATTGTGTTGTAATATATAAGTTTATATAACCATTTGAAATACCATGATTATAGACCTAATATTGAATACTAATATATGCATGTGTATATATGTGTAGACATATATAGCTTAAGTAATAGATTACCTAGTGTATATCCAATGTGAATTCTTGTCTATTTGAGTATTGAATAATTGCATGCTATATAGAGTTGGGTGTATGTTGGCTTGTATAGCCTTGTATTGATGTGTGCTTGCTAGGATAGTCTTGGTTAGGCCTAGTAAGACTTGCTGGGTTAGGACATGACCTAGTTTGACCTAGTTTGACTAGTGCAGTTGACCAGAGTTGACCAAGGGTTGACTTTGGCCTAGTTTGACCTAGATTCATGTAGAATGTATTGTAGTGCTTTATATTACCCTTCTGGATATGTTGTGACTTGTACTGTTCTAATTAGGAGCCAGACACCTCTCCTCAGACAGTATCTTTACCTTGGACATTAAGATATCAGGCGAGTACATTCTCTGATCTTTTCATACTTACCTAGATTATTTTCTTGCTCTAGATTACTCTACTTGATGCTGACACGTATCTTCACAGATTAGTACTATATGGATCCTTTTCTGAGATACTATCCCTCTACGGGTGCATCGGGTATTTCATGTTTATGTACTTTATCATGTGCATCAGGTACTCCTTGTACTGGTACTAGTTCATGTTTTTACATGTTCTCATGTGCTTCATATGCTTCATGTGCTTTCATGTGCTTATCATGTACCTCATGTACTACTCATTACATGAGTTCACGTATCTTAGCTGTATTCATGTGCTTATAACATAACTTGAACGGATCCTTGTGTATTGATTGGGGCGGGGTGAGTAGAATTGGTTATGTGATCACTATCCCCAGTAGCTGTATTCATGTGCCTCCTTATTTGTATTCATGTGCCCCCAAGCCGTTTACATAACCATTATGCTCTAAATCACGTAGCCACTTACAGTCTCTACTATCATGTATTTACTTTCAGTTACAAAATATCTCTTGTTTACTCGTACTTCCTATTCAGCACTTCCTGTATTTTACTCTATTGCATGATTTATACTCCTAACCTGCTATGAACTGTTTTAGAGATATGTGCTCGTTCTCGTCCTGACTGGACCTGTTGATAAATTTTACAGATAGCTTGGAGGTTGCCTGCTAGCCTAGAGAAGACACATTAGAGGTTGTTTAGATAGTTATTTCAATTGTCTGGAGTTGTATTTACTTTATGGATTACTGTATCTGAGTTTGGAGATTTGAGATGTATTTCTGGATTTATGTATCTTAGACACTTAGATTTCTCTCTGTTGTACCTCTTTTGGATTTTATGTTTTATCTATCCTTATCATGCTCTACCTTAGATGTGATTGAGTCTGTACCTGCTATGTCACCCCCATTCGGGAAGTATAAACTGTTTAGTCTTATACTGTTAGATGCATGAGACCTAGGACAGCGTTCTACCGCCGATACTGCGGCGTAGGCTGGACGTACCCACTTCTCGTGCCCTTATTCTAGGGTGCAGGTCATGACACGTTTTTAGTGGTGGCCCATACAGGTCGAGATTTGCATTAGTACGATTTCGTAGTAGCGCAACGACTTAGTTGTACTACTACGAGCCTGCTATAGGATATATAAATTAAGATATTAGGATGAGAGGATACTGAATCACTGTTAGGATTCCTTGAGAGATTCCTGGGATGACCCTTGAGAATCTCATTTTGAATTCCGATTTAAACTCCTTTTCCTTGTTTTGATTCACATTTTTTCTTGATTTGAATTTGATTTTGTGGATTCATTGTAGAACTTTGAATCCTGGTATTAGTTGATGATTTTGATAAAATTTTGTAGTTGTTGATTTAATTTTGTATTTAGATTAATATTTTCAAATCCAAGGTACTCAATCACACTTAGGATTCTTTGAGAGATTTCTGGGACGACCCCTGAGAAACTAATTTTGAACTTCAATTGGAATTTCTTTTCCTCTTGTTTGGATTCACCCTCATTCCTTGCTATTGAATTTAAGCTTGATGGGTTCCTCTCGTTTGAACCGATGAGAAGGAACATATCTTCATTATTCTTTCTCGCCATTATTTCCTTGCATTCTTATTTACCTCTTATCTTAAACTCTGTCTCATTACATTAATTATCCATATCTTGTCATCCCTACCAGATGTACTTCGAAACCCTTGAATCTTCGTATCTTTTGCATGGGGAAGGCTAAGGAAGTGACGTAAATTATGTAGCTCAGAGAAGACGTAACTGGTTATTTTATGATGATCTAAAGAAAATTAAATGTGGAGTGTTCCATATGGAAACTTGAGATAGAAATGTGGTAAAGGTCTCGAATAGAATAAAAAGATGTATACTGCCAATCTGGAAACAATTACATTTAGAGAAATTTTGGGGTTATGAGATAGTTTATAGGTGTATTCAAAACTAATGAGGATATCAGAGGTCAACCTAGTTTTGATAACTTAGAAAATCTTGGTTATTGATTCTGGGAAAAACTTTTACTCTGAGGCTATGTAGAAGGTTAGTAATGGAAAAGAGAAGTTAATTGTGTTTAATAAGGATATTAAACAAGATGTTGCGAGGAAATGACTAGGGATAGAGAGAACACAAAGTTATGGAAGTTTAGAGATTGTTGTGAAATATTTTTAGGAGAATAATATTCCAGGGGTATGTCGAAGAAAATACGAAAGTTGATTTTATGATGGAAGATAAGTTTTGTAAGGCCTAGAGGTTTAAATTAAATAATACGAGGAGAACAATTTGAACAAGTTCAAGGAATTCGTAAACGGGATTTAGAGGTTTTGGGTCAAATTTAAGACAAGGTGAAAGAACTTGGAAATTTAAATAAATGGTTAATGTTGATTCCTAAATGTGAGGGCTGTGCTTCAAGAGTGATGTTTGGAAATTGGGAATTGCCTACGGTAGTCATGGTAAGGGTTTAAGTAAAGGTTAAATTTTCATATGGAGACTGGTGAAGTAAAGATATGATTGGCAAGTTATGACCAGATGAACTTAAGAGTATCAGAAGCAGATGACTAACTCGATCTTCAATATTTTTGTGCATTAATTACCACATCTTGAACTCCCACTTTCAAATTGAGATCCTTGACGTTCCTTATCGTGACTTTGATATTCGGAATATAATACTAGCTGTTATCCTCCAACAAATTTTATATGCAAGAACTAGACGAGCTCACCTTCGTGTAGGTATATCATGTCCCACTAAAACCCGTCTTCTTGTACTCTATTTTCTTGATATGATTTTCTGGTCAACTGGCTAAACTATAACCTCTACCATTATACTAAATTTCTTCTTATTTCAATTAAAAATCCAGCCTTGACTCAATTCTTTCGACCCGACATGTGATGGTGTTCTGCTTGTTTCCTTAGATGCTTAACATTGTACCTTATCTGATTACTTGACCCGTTGGTTAAGAAACTTGGACTATGTAATTCCTTTCATCATTACCACCCTTATATCTTGTGCTGCTAAATTAGTCTTAGTTTTGCAAGCTTATCTATTTTCGAGCTTGGTCATGACATATTTTATTGGGTGGCCACCCACTAACATATTGTCTAATCAGAACTGGTACATGATGGTCTGATCAACCTATTGCACTTTGGTTCGCTTTTTCATGTATCAATCTACGAGAATAGAGACATAGTTAAACTTGACCCTAGAGTCTCATTCACGACAGCCTTGAAAATTCTCCTTGAAATCTTTTTATCGCCTATGAACCTCGTATTCGTACTCAGTCTAATTAAATTTAATCATGACCTGAACCTCCATCATTGGATGGTCGTGCTCATACTTTGATTTCATTGATTTTCCTTCTTGCCTAAATCTCGTTTTATCCCGAAATTGATCAACTTAGATCGTGTCAAGACAAAAATCTATTTGTGATTTGTTATGCCTAAATTTTCAATTTTTGCCATTTTATGGAATAGTAACCTTTTAATAATTTCTTAGTTGCTTGTTAATGACCAATTTTTATATAGGATGGTAGACAGTCCTACAACCTTGATGATTGTTGGGCCCTTACCTTCCCAATTAGGATACCCTAGATTGTTTGTGTGTTGATACCATAGTACTGTTTTGACCTAGAATGACTAGTGTACCTAGGTGAGACTTCCAACTGCTACGGTATGCCCTGACCTTGTATACTATTCCTTCAAATTGCATGATTTAGATAAAATTTTTAGACCTTGATTGTTGGGAAATAGGGACATCACCCCATTAGTATCAGTTGTAGATATTTATAGGTTAGTCCTTGATGTGGAGATGTGTGTCTATAAACATGTAGCTTATGAGATTTATGAGAGATTATAGTATCATCCTTGATAGGATGTACTAGTCTTTTGGTGAGTATAAATGTGTTATGAGAGATAGGGGCCTATATGTCTTAGTAATGCATCGTTCCTATGGTAATAGAATGTATTAATAGATGGTTAATAGGAAGATAATAGTTTGAGCATACCTATAGCCTATGATCAGTTCATTTTCATCCTTAGTTAAGACCACTTTAAAATAGGTCCAGTCCCTTGGATGTAGGTTCCAGTCCATATTTTATTGAAGTTCCATTACCGCCGTACAGCAGAGCAGTGTTGGAGGTACTCCTAGATTGATACTATTTAGATGTCCGTTTATTATTCCAGTGTTAGGAAGTGTTACCTTAGATATTGGGTAGGTTAGAGGCTCTAGAAGGAGTACTATCGATCTTAAATTTCGAGGACAAAATTTTTCTAAGGTGGGTAGAGTTGTAGCACCCAGTTTTCCAAATGAGGATAATTTTGAAATTTTGTATTTATAATTATTTTAATAATGATATTTAATTCATGATATGATTTTTGGTGATTTTAAATCATTTTAAAATTATTTAAATCAATGACTTGTGGTTTTGACGTTTTGCTAGTGAAACCCTAGAGACTGTTTGACCTAGAGCCTAACCATGTAATTATGATATTTTAATGTCATTTCTGGGCTAAGTATATTTTGTATTTGACCTCTTTGAATTATTTTGATATTATTTTATTATTTATGATATTGTTTTGGGATTATTTGAGTTGGGTTCGAATTTCATCTCAATCCGACTTGTAACGGGGACCCGGGGTAACTTAGACTCTAGTTGGACCCATGCATTAGTTAGCCATGGCCCACATTTTAATTAGTCATGTTAGAAAGATTAGTCATAATCCTAATTATTAGGTTAACCATTTAGAGTTTTTATTTTGACCCTTTTACCCCAAAACCCTAACCAAAATTGTTTTAAACACTTGTAACTAAGGGAGGGGCAAACTTGTAATATTCAATGAAGAGGGGATATAACCATTGTGGCCGGCCCTAATAGGACACCCATCTCATTTCCTTTTTTTGAGAAGTCTTCTTCCCCAAGTGCTCTCAAGCTCTCCCAAGGAAGAAGCCTTTCTCCTTGGATTTTCTCTCCTTTAGGTAATATTTCCTTCTCTTTTATTTCTCCATTTTGTATTTAGAAAAGTTTTAACCATAGGAATGACCCCAATTGTTGTGTCCCTATTTTGTGTCCTCTTGTGTCCATTATGTGTCCTTTAGGGATTTCTATTGTATTATTGTTGTGTCTTGTGTTCATGGGGAAATCCCCCAAACTTGGACACACTTTATATTTAAAATATTGATTAAATAAATTAATTCATATTAAATCTCAGATTTGAATATGTAGAGATGTGTTCTTGAGTACTTTAGATTTCATTCATGTATCTCTTATAGATGTGTTCATGTTACATATATAGATTTGTGTAAAATATATTGTAATGAGAGTGTACCTATATTAATATATGTAATAAATGGTTCATGATGATTATATAATCAAGTTTGTGAGTGTGGTTCCTCATATTATTATTGTCATTATTGTTGTGGATAATAAGGATATATATTGTGTATTCTTTTGGCTCAAACTATCTAAATCCGTCATGATTTTTATCCACGTTTTTAATTTAAGCCCTAACTTAGAAATGTCATAACTTCTAGCTCAAAGCTCGGTTTAATCTCCCATTTTTTTAAAAGAAGTGTATTGAAGTTAGCTTTCCAAAAACATATATTAATAGGCCTAATTCTTTCTGTAACTTTTTGGAGAATTATTTGAGTGTCAGCTGTACGAAAGACAAACGCGTTCTCGGTGTTTTCGCGATTCCGGGAGTTTTCGGAAACGAAAACGCGATCTGTTTGAAGTTTCGAAAAGCTAACACATAGATCTATAACATATTTAATACTAGATTTTAATTCATGCTGATATGGTACAGTATTGATTATTAGTAGGAGTTACTATTTGGCATATGCATTTTGTGCACCCTTGTGTGTAATATAATGTTCTATTTGATTTTAACCCATGTTAATGTATATACATTATGTAATTAAATAGAGAATGCAAGCATGAGTAAATGGTTAAATAAATGATGTATGAGGTGTAAGTATCCTATCTAATGTAAGCATGTATAAGTATGGCTTGTAATGAATATGTAGGTTCCATAGTATGTAATGTATGGTGCATATAGTAGTGCAAGAGAATAAATGAATGATGAATGAATGCAAGCATGAATGTAATGTAATAATAGATGTGATGTAATGTATGCAATATACAAGTTAATGAGATATAATGTTCTATGTTAACATAAATCCTATATTACCTCATGTACCCCCTTACACTATGTTGACACTATCATACTTGACACTTTGTTCACTTACACTTTGACACTCTTTGATATGTATACACTATGTATGCCCATTTAACCCTCACTTGCCCCTTTGCCATGTTCACATACACACACATAGCCTCTTAAATAAGTATTTATGAATATAGTTAACTTAGCTATGTATGTACATTATATATATGTTAGCATATTGTGTTGTAATATATAAGTTTATATAACCATTTGAAATGCCATGATTATAGACCTAATATTGAATACCAATATATGCATGTGTATATATGTGTAGACATATATAGCTTAAGTAATAGATTACCTAGTGTATATCCAATGTGAATTCTTGCCTATTTGAGTATTGAATAATTGCATGCTATATAGAGTTGGGTGTATGTTGGCTTGTATAGCCTTGTATTGATGTGTGCTTGCTAGAATAGTCTTGGTTAGGCCTAATAAGACTTGCTGGGTTAGGACATGACCTAGTTTGACTAGTGCAGTTGACCAGAGTTGACCAAGGGTTGACTTTGGCCTAGTTTGACCTAGATTCATGTAGAATGCATTGTAGTGCTTTATATTACCCTTCTGGACATGTTGTGACTTGTACTGTTCTAATTAGGAGCCAGACACCTCTCCTCGGATAGTATCTTTACCTTGGACATTCAGATATCAGGCGAGTATATTCTCTGATCTTTTCATACTTACCTGGATTATTTTCTTGCTCTAGATTACTCTACTTGATGCTGACACGTATCTTCACAGATTTGTACTATATGGATCCTTTCCTGAGATGTTATCCCTCTACGGGTGCATCGGGTATTTCATGTTCATGTACTTTATCATGTGCATCAGGTACTCCTTGTACTGGTACTAGTTCATGTTTTTACATGTTCTTATGTGCTTCATGTACTTTCATGTGCTTTCATGTGCTTATCATGTACCTCATGTACTACTCATTACATGAGTTCACGTATCTTAGCTGTATTCATGTTCTTATAACATAACTTAAACGGATCCTTGTGTATTGATTGGGGCGGGATGAGTAGAATTGGTTATGTGATCACTATCCCCAGTAGCTGTATTCATGTGCCTCCTTATTTGTATCCATGTGTCCCCAAGCCGTTTACATAACCATTGTGCTCTAAATTACGTAGCCACTTACAGTCTCTACTATCATGTATTTACTTTCAGTTACAAAATATCTCTTGTTTACTCATACTTCCTATTCAGCACTTCCTGTATTTTACTCTATTGCATGATTTATACTCCTAACCTGCTATGAACTATTTTAGAGATATGTGCTCGTTCCCGTCCTGACTGGACCTGTTGATAAATTTTACAGATAGCTTGGAGGTTACCTGCTAGCCTAGAGGAGACACATTAGAGGTTGTTTAGATAGTTATTTCAATTGTTTGGAGTTGTATTTACTTTATGGATTACTGTATCTGAGTTTGGATATTTGAGATGCATTTCTGGATTTGTGTATCTTAGACACTTAGATTTCTTTCTGTTGTACCTCTTTTGGATTTCATGTTTTATCTATCCTTATCATGCTCTACCTTAGATGTGATTGAGTCTGTACCTGCTATGTCACCCCCATTCGGGAAGTATAAACTGTTTAGTCTTATACTGTTAGATGCATGAGACCTAGGACAGCGTTCTACCGCCGACACTGCGGCGTAGGCTAGACGTACCCACTTCTCGTGCCCTTATTCTAGGGTAAGGGTCGTGATAGGGGCACATTATTGTGCGCCTCCAGGAAGCAAGATCGTGCCGCATGGAGGATGGACGAGAATTTCAAAATTCGAATCCAAATTTGGGAAATTCCCCTCGATGTCCAATCCCGAGGAGGGCCGGAGAGAGAGCCGGGAGAGAGAAGCTGCATCCTTCGGAGAGGATGAGGTGGTGGAGAGGGGGGAAAGCCCGACCGACGCACCGAAGCTAGTCGGAGACGGCCTGAGGCCCGACTAGAACGGCGAATGGAGAAGCCGATGGCACCTGGAGAGGCCGCGTCGCGATCTGCAAGGGGGGGTAGCGACAGGGGGAGGCCAGGGGGGACGGAGATGACGGGGCGGTATAGAAACATAAAACATATGGAGTTCATACGGATTACAAATTGCCGCATAGGTACATTGGACCAAACAGGTCCGCATGAAGGAAAGCCACATGACTGTTCAAAGACATATGCAGCCCATCGACGACCAAGGAGGAGCAGTTCGACTGATAAAGCTGACAAATACTGGCAAAAATATGATAGTTCTGACACTTTGACAAGAAAGATAATACGTGAGATGTCGCCCAAAAGCAGGGTTCGTACGCCTCCATGCGGCCAAAAGAGCGTCATCCATGCTGCATGAACCTCATGAGGCCCAGCTTATGCGACGCCAAAGTTTTCAGACTTTATATGACTGTGATCCGAGCCGCGTGAGTCTCATGCGACCTTACAAGATCAAAGACTGAGAACACCATACGCAACGGGACACGTGGCAATCTGACCGATTCTTTAACCACCCAGATTTGCTGTATCAAAATCCCAACAAACCGACAGATGGCAGACCGAGAGCGGGTCTTTGCGCGCCAATCTGCCACGTGGCCGCAAGCCGACCATGCGGCTCAAAATCTATCCTATTATAAATAGCAGGGTGCCACTCCCTGCAAAGGCTGGCCACCTTCAAGAGAAAAGCAATATCTTCACGAGCTAGAGATTGCATCAGATAGTCCACAGAGTAAGGCAGAGTTGATAGCACTTTTTCGAGCCTCCACCGTCACCCCCCAGAATCAAAACAAAACAATTGTACTTAGATTGTTTCCTAGGCTTTCTTTCTAGGCCCTTCTTTATACAAGCGAGTTTGCAATCAATTCAAGTGTTCTGTAATACCTGTTGTTGATTTTTATGGCAAACATGCGGGCGACTCTGCTGGGGACATCCTTCTCTTCCGATGAGAAGTTGGTGATGCAATTTGACGTGTCCAAGCTCGGCTCTACACAGCAGATGCTTGTGGCCCGCTTCAACCAACAGGCCTTCGATGAATTGCTTTCTGAAGGGAGCGCCAGCCCGGCACAGAAGCGAACCAACTTGAAGAGGACTCGCAAGGCGTCGGTGCGCAAAACTGTTGCCTTCGACCAAGTTCTCGAAGAAGCTCCTTCTGCAGCCCAAGACAGTAACCAGAACTCCCCTGGGGCTCTGTTTCCGACCACAGAGGACCCTACTATCCCCAAATCTAGCAGAGGAAAACATTAGATGCTGATTTTTTAGGGGCACAAGGGAACTCCATGCGGACAAGGGAACCCCATGCAACAGCCAATTCTGGCTGTAGGCAGACAACTCATGCGGCAGCTAACACTCGTCACAGGAAGATGATGCATGCGGCAGCCAGCTCTAGCTGCAAGAAGATGGGCCATGTGATGACCAATCCTGCCCACAGACAGGACGTCTCATGCGGCCCCTTCAGAAGCTCTGCGTTCGACCGCCTCTCATGCGGGCCTGACGCCATGTGGCCCATTAAAGCGGCGGGATGTATCAGTCTGGACTCTTTTTACTATGCGCCTTTGGGCGCTAAGTCAAAAAGGTCTAGGACAGTACAGGCTCAATCAGCCCAGTCAACAGTCCAAGTTGTTGACTGTCAGTGGGCCCCTTTAACTGTTACATGGGCTCATGACGAAAAGTTATACAGAACCACCTGCGTCCAATCCCCCAGGGCTAACCGACAGGGTGGGTCTTTAAAGGCTTCCTCTAAATATCCAGAGCAAGTGCTTTAACTAGCCACAGATCAAGGAGAAAACATGATGCCTAAGCACTCGAGCGCTCGGGATCCCCGAGTTCGCAAGTTTGGTGCTTTTACTAGCCACCGACAGGGTGGGTCTTTAAAGTCAACATGCAATGAGTCCCTTTCGGGGCGTCGTTGCACTCAAGTCATCATCAACTGCTGCTGTAACAAATCAGTATCGCCTGAAGATCAGCAATCAGCTTTCCAGCGACTACAGCAGTCAGCACTTGTCCGACAAATCCAAATTTTAGGGGACAAAGAGTTTCCGTTTGCCTCCTGTAACTCAATGTAAAAAGTTTCTTCTGGCAAGGGAGGAAAGAAGATAGGCTCTTCCAGCCCGGCCATCTCGGCCAGTACTGCAAGGAGACCCTGATTTGGGGGGTTTCCATCAACCACAGGGGGTGTCTATTTAGGCACTCGATCCAAGAAGAAACTTCTAGCACCTGGGGGTGCGTCTTCAGCCTCCTTGAGAGTAGATGAAGTTGGGGGTAGCAGCCCCCTCAATGTATGCGACAACCCGGTGTACCAAGAGAACACACAGGGGGTAGAGATCCCCCACAACTCTGCAACAGAATCAGATTTCCCTGAGGGCCACCACCCTCATCAAGACGATGCGGCTTCCTGCACAGGGGGTAGCACCCCTTCGGAGTTTGACGAAGATGATATTCCGATATTTCCTAACGATTTCTCTATACAAGGGTACGGCACCGAGAGTACCTCTGCCACAATCCCTTCCATCTCTACTCACGTGAGGACAGTCTTTATGACTGATGAAGATCATGAAGCACCTTCCGATCGACAATGACTAGAAGTGCTCGAAGCCATGCTCCTGTCCTTAGTCAAGTCGGTAGACAAGATGAAAGCCGTCTTACCAGCTCAACTAGCGAGGACGCCCAGACAAACAAGCTTAGGACCCACAGTCAACGCGGATTCCAATATGACCGCCCCTCCTTTGGGTGATGATCCTGTAGCACCATCCGTTCCTTCAGCTGCAGATAAAGCCAAGGAAGCTAGGAGGGAAGTCCAGGAGCTCTGCGCGATGTTCAATGCCCGAGACTCCTCTCGGGATCTCAGAATACGGTAGCCATATCCTGTCGCATGGAGGGATGTACCTTTTCCACCATGGTACAAGCTATTCCATATCGATTCTTATGATGGGAAGACCTCTTCTAGTCAGTACATGGCTTACTTTGAAGTCACTACTGAGCACTTGCCGTATAGTGACGCCATCCTCACACGATTATTCATCGGAGCATTGGAAGGGATCGCGTTCGACTGGTACCGCAATCTCCCGGACAACTGTATCTACTATTTCGACGGCTTCAAACACATATTCTTGGAGAGATTCTACGAAGTGGTGCATGACATGACAATGTCATCTCTCATGGACGTCGTTCAGGGAGAGAGTAAGCTGACAAGGAACTATATCGAGCGGTTCTGCCAAACCGTGATGAGATTGCCTCAGGGCAATCCCGGGAGCTCCTTGATTGAGATCTGCCATAAAAAGCTGCTCCCTGCAATTAGCCTCTGGATGGAAGACGATCAGTTCAGAGACTGGATGACTTTCATCATAAGTGCTACAAATGCGGAGGCAAAATTGAAGAAGGCCCGCCAGCTGGGGTTACACATCCCAAACGGAGAAGATAAGGGCAGACGTCCTAGTCCCCCCTCCAGTAACAACAACAGTGGCACCACCACCAACCGGGACAACAAGGGCAAGTAAGCCATGGTCACTGATGCGACTTAGAAGCCTGAACAAAAATAGGCAAAAAGTCAGTGACCCAAGATCAATTACTCATTCGAAGATAGTCATGTCAAACCTATCATCGATATGCTCTTACAAGGGGGTAGGATCTAGCTCCCGCCACTAAGACGCGAGCCCCGAGCAGCAGAAATAGAGGACCCGAAGTACTGTCACTTCCACCGCTATGTCCATCACGCCACCCAGGATGCTTCCAATTGAAGCAGTACATCCAGAGTCTTATCGATTTCAAAGCTCTGTCGATAGACTTTGAAGAGGTTACTGTGGCGGCAAATATGGTATCTATTCAGTTCTGCGACTTCCCTCTAACAAGCACTCCAGACGGGGTAATACCTGCCCCCTGGGCAACGCTGGAAGTTACTAATCTTCCACCCGTCCGGAACCAGACATCTGGACTGGTACCTCTCACCACATCGCGAGGAGAGATCGTGTGGGTGCATCCAGACTTGGTGCCCGAAGTTACCCAGGGGGTGTCATCTCCTACCAACAAGAAGAATGGCAGGAAATCTAAAGCTTGCCATACAATTTCGGCTGAAGCCGAGGAAGTTGTAGATGTTGTTACCCGGTCCGGAGCACAAGTCCAGCTCGTACGGGATAGTCCAGCTGAAGATCCTCAGCTAACAACATTGCCTCCCTCCGATGTTCTAAGGCCATCTCAGCCTTCGCTGGCGGATAAGTCCAAGACAAGGGAGACCCGCTTCGACAGGCCACTCCGCAATGATATACCTCAGGGACTGGAGAGACCTTACAACTTAGACATATTAGAATAATTGGCTAATATGCCAGCAAAGTTGTCGCTATACGAGCTCCTAAGGCTCTCCAAGGATCTCCGTGTCGCATTGAATGAGGCACCCCAGAATGCTGATGCCTACTTAGCACAGGTAAAGCCTCCAGGAGAAGACCCGCCAGCAGATCTACAGGACGGCGGTAGCACAGATGCAATGCCCAACATCATATTTACTCCGCAGGACATGTTGATTAAGACCAACTTACATGATCGCCCCATGTACTACACTGGAAACATAGGCGACATCAAGGTGGATAGGATGCATATCGACCCAGGATCGTCAATAAGCAGCATCCCGAAATGCCTGCTCCAATTTTTTGGCATTCCTATGCACCGGCTAGCAGCAACAAATACTGCCATTAGCGGGTTTAACTCAGGGAGAAGCTATCCCCTAGGGAAGATCCGGTTAAAGTGCCAGATTGGTGACCTGAGGACGGAAGTTACCTACTGCGTCATAGATGCAGACACCTCCTACAACATCCTCCTGGGACGTCGTCCACCCTTCACCAGTGTTTCAAATATGTCAGTAAATACGGTTCCATGAAGACCGAATTTGCCGACATTGATCCCTTCAAAGGGGTTGAATCTTATTACTCGTCAGAGGCTTGTCTATATGACGAATCCAGGAAACACATAACGGACGAGCCAGAGGCCATTGCATGGTCAGAGGAACCCTTGAGGATCCGTCTCCAACCCCGCAAACCGGGCCGGGCCGTACCCCTTGTCGCAACCTTACATAAAGAGGTGCTCGATTCTCCTGACACACCTGCACAGTCGTAACCAATGGTCATCCGTCTGCTGAGATCCAGTCAGAAGCCAAAACCTGTTATAGGACCAATGGTGATCCGGCTGCCAAAGTCCAATCAAAGGCAACAGGAAGATGTAATGCCCCCTATAACACCGATGGTAATTCGACTGCCAAAATATGCTCCAAGGCGACTAGAAGACACAAAAACCCTTACCGAGCCAATGGTCATCCGTCTTCCTAAGACGAGCCAGCAGCCAAGTGTTGATCCAACGCTTCCAGACAGATCAATACCTCAAGCAGAACCCTTAGTAGTCAAGTTATCCAGATAGCGGCCCAAACTCTGCGCTCGCAGGGGGTAGCCAAGGAAGACGGAGAACTCGCCAAATATGTGGTTACACAGGCGGATAGCCCCTCTCTGGATGATGTAATTTCGGTGGATAAAATTCCTTATTTTATCAATAAGAGGCTGCCGTTAGACTATTCTTAGTATGATAAGCCTAATCTAAAGTATGCTGCGTGGGACTGTCTAGACGTTAGCCTGCACACGCAGGTGGCAACCGTCCATACCTCAAATCGACTTACTCCCATAAAAGGTGCTTACTTCCTGGTCTCAGACAGAAGAGGATGGGATCACACAATCATCTTTGGCCGAAAAGAAGGTCCTCAATCTTTCACGCCACAAGAGTCCGACCTCGGACCCGAAGTTGGAAGACTACCGCTCTACTTGTATATTCCTCAGGCCATGTACTTCATGCAAAAGCAGGGGTACGACATGGAGGCTACTCCGGGTCTAAATTATGGTAGTGGTCGACGATTGCCTCTACAGCCGCCAGCACCGATAGGGATGCCTCAGGATCATTATCACAAATCCAGACGTGGCCTCGGGTATGTTACTCCACCTACAACGCCCGAAATTTCTGACGAAGAATGCGAGTGGCACTCCCATTCGTCCGAGTCACCCACTTACGACTCTGATAGCAGTATTGGGGATATATTCAGACAGATATTATATGCCAATATTATATCCACTGATGTCGAAGAAGAAGACGAAGACCTACTTGAACCTCTTGAGTTGGAGCCGGGGGTCCAGCAACTAGATGCACAATAGGAGAAATATTTTAAACTTTGTGATCCTCCCACTGAAGATGAGGTTAAGCAAGTCAACCTCGGCGATGAATCCTCTCCAAAGTCAATCTTCGTCAGTAAAAGTCTGACAGACGACGAGCGGGAGTCGTTGTTATAACTCGTTAGAGAATACATCGACGTCTTTGCCTGGAGCTATGAAGACATGTCAGGACTGAACTCCGAGATTGCACTCCATAAGCTCAACATCTTTCCGATCGTAAAACTAGTCAAGCAACAGCAGCGACGATTTCGTCCAGACATCATGAATTTTATCGAGGCAGAAGTGGACAAGCTTATAGCTAGTGGTTTCATCTATGAAGAGCATAACCCAGATTGGGTAGCCAACGTGGTGCCAGTCATCAAAAAGAACCAGAAAATTCGAATCTGCATTGATTTCCACAATTTTAATGCGACATGCCCTAAGAATGAATTCCCTCTTCCGATCGTCGATATAATGATCGATAATACGTACGGCTTTGAGCGCATGTCCTTTATGGATGGATTTTTAGGATACAATCAAATCAAGATGGCTCCTGATGACGAGAAGCATACATTATTTCGAACGCCGATCATTGTATATTGTTATACGGTCATGCCTTTTGGCTTGAAGAATACCGAAGCAATATATCAACGGGCTTTGAGTATTATCTTCAGAGATCATTTGCGCAAGATGGTGGAGTGTTACGTAGATGACATCGCCGTCAAGAGCCGCTCAAACAATGATCATTTACATGACTTGAGAACAGTGTTCGACCTCATGCGGGCACACAACCTGAAGATGAATCCTACTAAGTCTTTTCTGGGGGTGTCCAGTGGAAAGTTCTTGGGCTTTGTCACTACTTCCCAGGGCATTCACATAGATCACAACAAAACAAAAGCAATCCTGGAGATGAACCCACCAAGGAATCTCCGCGAACTCCGCGGCCTTCAGGGAAGACTAGCATATATCAGGAGGTTTATATCTAACCTCTTAGGGCGATGCCAACCCTTCACTCAAATCATAAGGAAAGGTGTCTCATTTGTATAGAACAAGGAATGTCAACGTACCTTTGATGATATTAAGGAGTACCCGATGAATCCGCAAGTTCTGGTAGCCCCGGTCGCCGGAAAGCCCTTTCTACTCTATGTACGGGCGATGGAACATTCCTTCGGTGCTCTGCTAGCCCAGAATAATGATACATGACATGAACAAGCCATTTACTATCTCAGCTGGATGATGGTAGGGCCTGAACATAGGTACACCACCGTGGAGAAGGAGTGCCTTGCCCTAGTGTTTGCCATTCAGAAAACATGACACTATGTGACAGGGCAGACCATCCATGTGATTTCACGAGTCAATCCCCTCAGGGTTCTCATGACCAAGCCAGGCGTACTCAGTTCTCGTCTAGCCACCTGGGCGATACTATTATCCCTTTATGACATGGTTTTTATTCCGCAGAAAGCTATCAAGGGGCAAGCCCTGGCTGACTTCCTAACAACCCATCCAGGCTCAGAAATAGCCAGAATTTATGAAAAAATTCCTGATGAAGTCGTCGCCTCGAACATAACCTCGTACGGCACCATTTGGCGGATGTTCTTCGACGGTGCTTCAAGAACGGGGCCACAAGGTGATATCGTCGCTGGAATCGGGATGGTATTAATTTCTCTCTCTGGACTAGTAGTCAATCGGGCGTATTCTCTTACAGAACCCTGTTCGAACAACATAGCCGAATATAATGCTCTAGTCATTGGACTCCGACTCACGAAAGAAGTGGGAATTAGATACCTGAAAGCTTATGGTGACTCACAGTTGGTTGTTAACCAGATCCGAGGTTCATACGAGGTTTGCAATGAGGACCTGATTCCCTATTATCAAATCGCAGTGGCCATCATTACAACCTTAGAGGGGTTCTTTATAGAGCACATTCCTAGACTTCAAAACATCGAAGCTGATGCCCTGGCCGGCCTCGCCGCTTCCTTGACACTCCTAAATAATGCTCATCATCTAGCCGATGTAATAGGCCATGAACTAGTCTGTCGTAGGAACAATCTTTAACTGGGTATGAGTTACTCCTACCAGATAACCAACGATATACAAGACTGGAGATGCCCGCTCATCGACTTTGCAGCCTATGGAATTTTGCCAGAGAATGTGAAGGAAGCTACCTCAATCAGAAGATGCTCCCTCAAATTCTTCTACGATACGGAGACGAAAATGCTATATCGGCGATCCTACGATGGGCTACTACTAAGATGCCTGTCAAGTGCAGAAGCCAAAGAAGTCCTACGTGAAGCTCATGACGGTACTTGTGGGGCTCATCAACCTGGCCCAAAATTACAAGATTGCCTTCATCGGACGGGTTATTACTGGCCCACAATGGTCGCAGATGCACTTGATTATGCAAAAAAGTACAAGGCTTGCCAGATCCATGCAGATTTCATATATATGCCATCAGAATTCTTGTACCCGACTATAGCCTCTTGGCCATTCGAAGCATGGAGAATAGACGTCATTGGGCCAATCACCCCGCCATCGTCTAGAGGGCATCGGTTCATACTTGCAATCACCGATTACTTCTCCAAATGGGCGAAAGCTGTTCTGTTGGCAGAGGTCAAGACATCGAACGTGATTAGCTTCATAAAATATCATGTCATATACCGTTTTGGACTACCCCGAAGGATTATCCCCGATAATGGTCCGCAGTTCGCAAGCCACGCTTTATATCAATTTTGTGATAAGAATCGAATCCAAAATATGGCCTCGACAACATATAACCCCTCGGCCAATGGTCTGGCTGAAGCATTCAATAAAACCATAATCAAGATCCTCAAAAAGTTTGTGTCTGCAAACAAACACGATTGTAATAAAAAGCTTGGTGAGTGCCTATGGGCGTATCGGACGATGATTCGGACGGCTACAGGAAATATACCATTCTCCTTGGTCTACGGGAGTGAGGCAGTCCTCCCATTGGAAACTCAGATCCCCTCACTTCGAGTGGCCCTCACCTACTGGTTAACGGCAGACGATAACTACCGCCGACGGCTACAGTAGTTAGAAGCATTATATGAAAAATGTTTACAAGCTCAGCAAAGCATAGAGCTCTACCAAGCGCGTATCTCTCGGGCTTTCAACAAAAAAGTCAAGCAGAGGATATTATAAGTGGGCGATCTTGTCTTGGCCATTCGCAGACCAATGGTCATGACTCACAAGACCCCTGGCAAATTCCAGCCTAAGTGGGAGGGTCTGTTTGTCATCGAGATCGTATTCTCCAACGGCGCACACCGCCTCACAAAACAAAATGAAGACTTTCTCATGATGCCCATCAACGGCAAGTTCCTCAAAAAATACTATGTCTAAACGAAACCTTCCAACAATCTCTCGGATTGTGAGTTATGTACTCGCAGGTATCGCTGAACTTACACTCTGACTTCAAATCTCCCAGATTATTGAGTTACGTACCCCCAGGTACCAATGAACTTACTCTCTGATTACTCCGAATGAATTCTCTTGGTCGTATCTATGTACCCCCTGGCCATAGCTTTTCTACCGCCAAGAATTTGTCTCAAATTCTATTACCCGCACCACCGGTGCGCAAAAGGGTAATAGGTCCATACAACTTATCCTAATCTATTACTCGTACTGCCAGTGCACAAAAAGGGTAATAGGTCCACAAAATTCCCCAACGGGAAAAATAACCACGTCCATATTACCTCTGAGTTATTTTCCCGTCCACCACAAATAAATCACCCAATGCATAGAACTTCCACGTTGATAACACCTCTGAGTTGTTCTGTGTATCCCTATCATGCCTACCCCTAACATGCCCTCATTATTTCTGAGTAGGAGGCTTTGTTTTAACCCGTATTTACCACATCCTCTTTACCTCTGAGCAAATACGTTGGTTTCCTCTCCACTTATTATCAGTACTCGCATCGTCAGTATACAAAAATGATGATAAGTCCACAAAAAAGTATCCTAATCTATTACTCACACTATCGGTGTACCAAAGAGTAGTAGGTCCATAAAATATCATTCAAATCTATTTGCTCGCATTTCCAGATGCACAAAAGGGCAATAGGTCCACAAAAATCCCCCAGTGGGATGTCCTTTACAAATGCTGTATTAGGCCCTCAAGTACGAGCACCACAAACTACTGCAAATAGAATGGAGTGAGCATACTCTGGTCATTCAAGATCAGTTACATTCATAGGACTACATCGACAGCAAAAAAAGGAAAATCCGGCAATACATAGTTGGGTTTGACAGCGCTTCGTCTTCAAGCAGTTTCGTGGCCCTCGAAGGAAGTCATATTTTACTGCTGAGAAGCAAATAAAGCTGTTGATCCTTCAAGGAGCTGCCGGAAGGAGGGTAAATGTAGCATTTTATCCTCCCCTTTATATTGCGGATGCCTTAGCCCCATTTCCCCAAGGGACCATACCTTCAAAACATGGTCACTGATGGTGGTTTCGCCTACCTGGAGAGCCGTGAAGGTGCGACGTTCATAACGACACCTGACCACCGTCCAACTCTCTGAGGTATAAACGCTCTTCCTACCATCTGGGGAAAATTCTTCCGAAGCATGAAGAGTCCTGAGTTGTTTGATGTGTATGCCAAAAAGGCGTGGGAAAAACCCTCCCGAAGCATGAGGAGTTTTGAGCTCTCTGATATAGGCACCAGAATGTTGTACTTTTACTCCATCACCGACATCGGTCCTGAAGAAGCTTGCTAGCCAGACCCCTACAAAAAATGAGAAGAAAGGGGATTCAGTACCGAAAAAAAAAGAACTCTGTTATGCGGCCTAGCCAGTTAGACGACCCAGCCAAAACAAAAATCATACAGTCTGCAGTTATGAGGTCGGCTTCATGAAGCACTCATGCAGCATTTATATGGCTCAGTCATTATCATGCGGCTCAGTCATGAAAAACTCATATGGCCCAATCAGTCACAGGGCGATCATACGACCCAACCTTATAGTATTTATGCGACCCAACCATAAAGTGCTCATGCGGCACCTATGCGGCTCGGTCGTGAAAAGTTCATACAGACTCATCTTGAGGTACTCAGCCAGTTCAAACTTGAATAAGCAGCAGTTATGCGACTCAGTCTGTGTAGCCCTATCGTATATAACACATGTGGTCCAGACGAGATAGGGCATACATCGACCAAGTTTATAGCAAAGACAATATATGACAGCCCCACGCACAAAATTTCAATCATCAACTGCGCACCATCCTTACCCTTGGAAGAAGGTTGCACATCGGAATGAATGGAAGTAGTGTCTATCGCTCTCGACGGAGAAGCAAGTCTCTCCCCTTTGGCCACCGCACAAATCGACTTTGAAGCTTTTGGAGCCATAGCAGAAAGTAGGATGAAGTCAAAGAAGGAGAAGGTGAAAATGGAAAGACTCTCTCTGAATGACTCCTGTTTATAGAGTTGCTGAAGAGAGACTCTTCGATTATCGAGATCATTAAAGATAGGGATGACGTTTGGGGACTTTATCCCTAGTAACCGTCGAGCGTCCCTTCGATTTTCGAGATAATTAAAGATAGAGTCGACGATTAGGAACTTTATCCCCAGTAAGCCGTCAGATTCATCTCGAAAATAGATCCACAACCGAGTCAAGAGCATTAAATACAGCAGTGACAACTGGCAGACTCTCTGCGGCTCGAAGCATCCCTACGACTCAGTAGTTCTCTGCGACACAGGATCCCCCTGTGGCTCAGTATATCTCTGCGAAACTCAAGATCTCTTTGCAGTTCGAAAGCCACTCTCTCCAACTTGAAGACTCCCTACAGCTTGGCATATTTTTCATGCTTCTTATTCAAAGTATTCCAAATTTACAATTTGGAAACTTTGAAGGGGGACTTGTAGAAACATGAAAAATATAGAGTTCATGCAGATTACAAATTGCCGCATAGGTACATTGGACCAAACCAGTCCGTATGAAGGAAAGTCGCATGACTGTTCAAAGACATATGCGGCCCATCGATGAACAGTTGTAGAAGGAAAATATTCGACTGATAAAGCTGACAAGTACTGGCAAAAACATCATAGTTTTGACACTTTGACAAGAAAGATAAGACGTGAGACGTCGCCCAAAAGCAGGGTTCCTACGCCTCCATGTTGCCAAAAGAGCGTCATCCAAGCCGCATGAACCTCATACGGCTCCAAACTTTCCAGACTTCATATAACTGTGATCTGAGCCGCATGAGTCTCATGCGACCCCACAAGATCAAAGACTAAGAACACCATACGCAACGGGACACATGGCAATCTGACCGATTTCTTAACCACCCAGATTTGCTGCAACAAAATCTCAATAAACCGACAGATGGCAGCTCGAGAGCGGGTCTTTGCGCGCCAATCAGCCACGTGGCCGTAAGCCGACCATGCGGCTCAAAATCCATCCTATTATAAATAGCAGGATGCCACTCCCCTGCAAAGGTTGGCCACCTTCAAGAGAAAAGCAATATCTTCATGAGCTAGAGACTGCATCAGATAGTCCACGGAGTAAGGCAGAGTTGATAGCACTTTCCCGAGCCTCCACCGCCACCCTCCAGAATCAAAACTAAACAATTATACTTAGATTGTTTTCAAGACTTTCTTTCTAGGCCCTTCTTTATACAAACGAGTTTGCAATCAATTCCAGTGTTCTGTAATACCTGTTGTTGATTTTTATGGCAAACAGGGGGGAGGCGGGTCCTGGCGAGGGCAGGCGGACGGGGCAGGGGCTACGGTCCGAGGACCGCGATGAGGTCGGGTCGATCGCCTGGCCATGCCCTGGGGGGGTCCGCCATGCTAAGAGTGCGAGAGGAGGGATGAAGGTCGGGCGGACGCTGCCGGCCTAGGCGGGGCCGGACGGAGAACCCACAGCATGGAGGGAGATCGGGACAGGAGCTGGAGAGCACATCTCGACTTTATATATATATATATATATATATATATATATATATATATATATATATATATATATATATATATATATATATATATATATATATATATATATATATATATTTATTTATTTATTTATTTATTTATGTTGTATTTTAGTATATAAAAATTTACATGTTATTTTATTGTCGATAAATATTATTATTATGTATATTTTACTGCATTAAAATATTATTATATTATTTTAATATGCACATATATCTATGTATTTAAATTCATATTTTTACGTAGCCTGTTAATTATGGCCATTTGAGTCTAGAGCTAGCATGGATTTTGTGGACTTAAATGAGTCTAAATATATTCAAGGTATTTACGAGTCATATCGGACTTGGGGTCCCGTATCTGGACTTCATTTCAATTTCGTATACGTGGATAAATATATTAAATAATTAATTAGTTATTTTTAGAAACTGTACCTTGATGTATTTGAATTTTTAGACAGTATATAAATGCTGTAAAAATCTGGAAAACTTTTTATTTAAATACTATGTTAATTTCGATAATTTGATATAATTTTTCCAGGATTTATTTTTTTTATTTTCTATTTTATAAAAATAGGAAAACAGAATTCATTTTCAAAGTACTTATGTTTACTA
Source organism: Iris pallida (assembly GCA_029216955.1). Lineage (NCBI taxonomy): Eukaryota > Viridiplantae > Streptophyta > Magnoliopsida > Asparagales > Iridaceae > Iris > Iris pallida. The sequence continues at coordinate 8,262,426 of JANAVB010016197.1, read as the reverse complement.
ATTTTTAATAAATATCTATATTAGTTTATATATTCCAGAAAAACTAGTATAAATTACTATAATTAACAAGGATCATTTTGGTACTTTATTTTATTTATAATGGAGCATTTTGCCTATCTTAATAATTATTGGAACACGATGTACAGTGTGACTTATTAATTAAATAATTATGTCTTGTGAAGTTATGTGTGATTTTGGGATATTTTAGTCTTGGGACCTTACCCTACCTTAGTATAGAGATCATAAAATTTGGTATAGGTATTGTGTCATTCCACATTTGTCTCCTATGCTAAAGTCATCTTTGGGCTAGGTGTCCAGTTAGAAAGTCGTGTCACACCACCAGTGTCCTAGTATTGTGCTTAGTATAAAAACTAAAATTTTATTTCCTTTTTGGCAGTGACGGGACACCGGACATCTATAGATTCGTATTCATACCCTTGCTTTGTACGAGGCAAGTACCCTTACAAACTTTATGTACTGAATATGATAATAAACTGTGAATGAATCATATTAAAATACTGTTTCTTGAACTGCAAGTCATATCTTTACATGCTTTACCTACCATGCTTTATACTGCTCTCAGTATCATTTACATGTTATAACTTGGGTTATGGGAAAACTGATAGCTGAGTACGTGATCATGCCCCCTTCTTCCGTACGTATGTATTAGCAAGGTCGTATTTTATATGCATACCTTGTCTAGGCCATTATCCCGTATTTCTATACGTATGTACACCTATGCTTGTACACTTGTACGTATGTACATTTTATTACATATAGACTTGTACACCGGTATATTTTATACCTATTGACCACGTGCCTGCTCCAGTTTTAAATATTATATGTACATCTGTCGCCATGACAAATGTATCCTTGACATGATAGATTGTGATATGCCATGATTTCCTGTTATTACATCTCTTTTTCATTCCATGCTCAGTTTATTTTGTTTGTAGAACCAGTACTTGCTCCCGTCCTGACATGATAATATTGTAGGTATACTTACCGAGGAGGAGTTACTTTGTGATTCCTATTATGGGATCACCATTGAGGATCAGGCTTTATTCCACGAGGATATACCTACGGAAAAACTTGCCTAGTTTGTTGTTTTAGTTGCTCTGGACTTTGAGAGCATGACTGCTTAGACTATGTATTTTGATACTGGACCTGTATCCAGTTTTACATTTTGGCCATGTATCTTTAAACATATTTGTATGTTAGATTTTGTTTTTTGTGGTAAATTCTTCATTATGACAAATGGAACTGTTAGCACACTTTGATCTTTTACTGTTTATTAAAAAAAAGAACAACTTACTACGCTATAACTCAAGCGTAGGCTGGACATGACTCGGCCCAACCCAACAAATTGGGTAGCGGGTCGTGACACCAGGTTTAGCCGAGTTCCCGCAGGAGTACGGAGCGACACTGGATCCATCCTATATTGATGATGAGGCATCTCCTGCTGATTTCTAGTCTATTTATTTATTGAGACATTAGTGAATATTTTTACATCTCTTTCTTTCTATTTTGTGGAGGTTGGACTCCGATCTTGTGAGACTATTTTTTATAGCTGTTTGGAGTGCGTATGTCCACCCGACTATCTTTTGATACACTCATTTATTATATGGACTCTATTATCTTCTGTGTTGAGCTGTGATGAGATTAGATTATATTATTTTGGCCTGTGATTATTTTATATACAGCTTTTGTGCTTTTGTACGTATACGAGGATTCCATATATTGGAGTATTTTTCGTATATGTGTAGCTGGCATGTTCACGTACTTGGTCCTATATATTTGGGAGTGGGGCGTTACACCTAGTCTTACGTATTTTGGGACTAGGGCGTTACAAGACTGGCAAAATAGAATGCTTATGAGACTTAACCCTAATGAAAAATTATAGTATCAATGGGCTACAACCATTTTACCATTCACCTATGATATAGAGATGATAGATAGAGACATGATAGAGAACAAGGCCTTATTTTGTTTAGAAAGGAAGGTATGATACGTTTTTCAATCATAATGAATAAAGTGACTGGTAGAATATATGGTAGAATTTTATAGTTAGATGCAGTTTTCTAATTAGAATGTGATCACCCCCATAAAAGAATGTAGTTGAAAGAATTCAAAAGTCTTGTTATGGATATAATGATTCGATAAAGTACTACAGAATCCTTAAAGACATTTTTAGGTTGCAATAAGGTTTAGAAAATGTTCATTTGAAGGCTATAAAAAACATGATGGTATGCATACGTAAAGTTACCTCGAACTGTGACCTGAAGGATATTTACTATGGAGATTCTTATCAAAAGAAAGAATCAAAATGATGCGTGATGATAGGTTATGCCATGATGTCGATCTAGGAATATTTATTTGAAGAATGGCAATGACGATATTAGACTAGATATACTACTATGTACATATGAGAAATAGCTTGAAAGGACCTATTAACAACTATGACTAGAAAATTAGTCGATAGGTAAGTGGTTGTCAAGGTATATATAAACATTGTCTAGCATTAGCATGCCCATTGCATAGTAGACAAGCATAGAAGGGTTAGGACACAACAGACCACATTTTAGCATAAAAATACCATAGAATTCTTCCATATGATCTTTATTCCTGTTCTAGCCGTTATTTCCTATTTTCTCGCATGTTATTTACTGTACAGTAGGCATGTATATTATGTGTCTTACTAGTCTCTTCGGGTCTCGTAAAACTGAGGGCTGCATATCTTCCAAAAGATTATCATTAATCTTCCAAAATTTGAGGCGTTGTTTTCTTGCATAAAATCGAGAAGAACATACGCCGCCACAGTAATACGCGAAGCGGTCATGTTTCTAGAAGAGCCATGCGCCCAGAACAACGACTACCCATGCTTCTTGTTCAAAGTATTCCAAAACTTGGCAGAAAGTTTTGAAAACTTTGAAGGGGTCTTATAGAAGCATGGAATTTCAGGCGCATCTAAGGCCAGAACTCCTAAGCGCCCTAACTCTCATGCACCAGAAATCAACATGCACCAGAAACAGAATACTTGGCACAGCATAAAAAAGCAATGAAGTAGAGACATATAAATGGAACTTTTATTTCATATGAAAGTCTATTACATGTCTTTTACAAAGGAGAATTCTTTTGCAAAAGAGAAAGAAAATTCTAAAAGTTACAGCCAGGCACATCACTTTAGTGTACAGCCAGGCGCATCACTCAAGTGCTACAGCCAGGCGCATCATTCCAGCATCTCAGCGTATGCGCATCCCCGTGCATAGTCAGAGCGAATCACTTCATCGTCAGTATGCGGGCACTCGAGTAGAAGGAGTGGATCTTCTAGCCTAACCAAATCGGGGCACGATAGTACCGACCTACGGCTCTTCTAGCATAACAGAAATCGGGACAGGATCGCCCCGATCTTTGAATGCAACATGCACCTTCAGCCTGTGTCGGGACACGATGATCCCGATATTTGGATGCAACATGCACTTTCACAGGCTTGTATGAAAACATGGTCGATAGTTAATAAACTAACTCGGCACATCTTCGTCCTCGAAAGGAGTTCATCATCAATTCGCCAAGGCAGGGGACCGATCGAGTTCATTTCCATGAAGAAAGCTAAGTGAAATAAGAAACAAAATACTTCACAAAGTTATTTATAGGCCTGGGGCAACCCTCGCCCATGCGCCAAGTGGCAGTCTCCTCATATTCTATGTAATAAATTTGCATTAATGCTAATGAATCAGTCTCTTTGTATTCAGCCAAGTCAAAACAACTATTAATGCCTCGAAGAACTTAACAGACGGGCCAATAAGGATGCGCTATGTGACAGATGCGCCGTCAGCACCATGCGCTCCGTATCGATGCGCCCAATGGGACCTAGGTCCATGCGCCTAGTGAGGCACAAACTGATGCGCCCACTTCAACTCATCACCCATCAAGCATTTAAAACTATGTGACAGAGTTGGCAGTACGCTTCCCTAAGACTGAACAGTTGACAGTTTTTTGCAGAAAACGAAGAGTCGCCAACATCATCTTTATTATTACATTTTGTCGGCTATAACTGTCCTTGCCACGTGGCCGACCGATCACTTGCATGCGCCTCTATAGCCATGCACCCAAAAATTTACATGTGCCTCAAAAGCCATGCGCTCCCGACTTATTCCTGGTCCCAAAAGACAAAAGTTAAGTCCCAACATACGCCTAGACAGCCATGCACCTAGAAGTTTGCATGCGCCTTAAAAGCCATGCACTTCCAACTTACTCCTGATCCCAAAAGATAGAAGCTAAGTCCATGCATGCGCCGTCCACAGCCATGCACTCGAAGCTCTGCATGCGCCTCAGAAGCCATAGCGCCCAGACTTGTCTGTGACCTCTGAAAGTCATAGACCAAGTCGTCCCATACGCCAGATCCTAGGCGCATCTTGACAGATCACCCTCCACCAAATCCGAGATCTTTGATCCATGCACATGCGCCATGTGTCATTTGACTCAGTTCTGCCTATGAATGGGTGCTAACCATCCAAGATCTCCGCAATGACCGAATCTTCGCAACTGCCATATGTTAGCTTCACCGCAGCCCAATAGTACAGTTCAAAAAAAATTTAGCTTCAACTCAGGGTGCATCGTCCATGCGCCCCACAACATCAGCAACGTGGTGTTCCCACATATAGGTGCATCCTATATATGTGCGCATGAGCAGACCAGTTTGTTGCCTACAAATAAAGGGATCATTCCTTCATACGGACGGACACACACACAGATAGATAGATCATCATATCTACCTACAGAGACGAGGAGAGACACGTAACGTCTACTTCTCCTCCAAATGCTCCAGTATCCAGAGCAGCCCAGACCTTCAGAGAATCCAAGATCGCTGTCAGATCGTCAACGGAGTCAACGTATTACCACTCGCTCAACCGATACAGTTCCAAGATAAAAAAACAAAAGTGTACTCCTAGGACTACGTCTAAGTCCTACTATTTTATACCTGTTCTGTTTGTAATTAAAATATCAAACTTTTAATCAACAAAATCTTGTCATATTTTCGATGGTAAACACATATAGTTAAGATAGACTAATACTATATTACACTACAATCTTACCAATGGTTTGTCTAAATCCATCTAGGATGTGAAACATTTATATATTCTTCAAAGGATTGATAATACGATCTTCTGTGTGTCACCACACACCATATTATCTATAATGTAGAATATTAGACATTTGCATTAACATATAACCAATATAAAATGCCAACATTTGCCCATATGATTCTCATTAAAAAATAATAAGAAAATATAGTTGATACAAAAGTGATGCTTTTAGTATATAACCCTAATAGTGCCACCTAGGAGCTTTAGCACCGCGTCGGTTTTCTCTCCGACGGTCGAGCAGTTCCCAACTTTGGAAGACCTAGGCCTATCTGTAGATCCTCTTGTCCACCGCCAGATCTCTTTGGATCCCATTAAAGCCCCCTTCAGATCCAATTTTTTGATGCCTAGGCGCATCCCTGCGTTTGGTCTTCTAGCGGAAGCTGAAGCCAGTGCCTCTAATCCATCACCACGAGATCTTTGCGTCTTCTTATGTGACTCCATCGATCTGGCGGGCTCCAGGCCTCTCGTGGACCCGTGGACCACCATACCCAGATCTAAACCCAGATCTGACCATCGTTGACAAACCCTAGCCCCAACTTCTTTCCCATGACCTTTCCGTCGGTTGCTTCCGGATTCGACCACCTTCAACGGAGCCACTCGCGAGCAGTTGGCCGGATCTGACATATTTTCTTCCTAGCGAGCAGTTTCCCTCGAGCCGCCCTTCGCCCTTATCGACGATCTCCGCCACCGGGACGACCTCGTGAGCAGCCAGCCCACAAAACCACGATGAGTCTCTCATTCCATTTCCTCTTCTTGTTTTGTAGTTTGGGAATGATATGAGATTTCTCACTACTCAAAAGAAACCCCTTTTAGTAATTAGATTTTGGGTCAGAATACTAATTTGTGGGCTTGAAAATTATAGGGCCTTAAATTGGTGGGAATAAGGAATTTCAATCCTATATAAGAATTTCTTAGGGTTTTTATATATACTAAGTTGGGCTTGAGCCCATTACATAATAGAATTTTGAATAAATATTGGAAATATTTTTCAAAGTAATAAAGCTTTGTAGATTAAATATACAGGCTCCAGTATTTTATTTAAAATAGATATTTGGGCTTTAGCAGGGGTTTACATACACACACACATGGATACGCACACGCACACACATGCACGCACGCACGTACACACACACACATATGTTTTGAGCCAAAGGGTAAAGAATATAGTTCCAATTCTTTGGGCTTTCCTAGAATTAAAATAGATGGATTTGAAAGGGACTAGTATTGGACTTACTCAATTGGATCCTTAGTGAAACAAACTCAAATAATTTTGATTGTTTAAATTGATAGATTGGTTCAAGAACTTTAGCGCTTCTTTGGAATTTTTTGAACCTAATAATACCTAATACCTAAGTATTGTATTTGAATATGTTTGGATTAGGCACAACTTCAGCAGCGTTTAACCTGAGCAAGTACTCTACAACTTTGTCTCTTTAATTGATACATGTAGTCAGGACTCATATTGACACGAGATGACACGATTGGACTTGTGTTTCATGTGCTCGTTGTTCTGATTCTGGTACTTGGAGAGGAAAAATACTAAGTAGGTACGTGACCAAACCCAAAATCGCTAGCTTGGTCATGTTGATAGCTTAATTGTGCACTGCATGCATGGTTGAGTCATACCATTATTTTTCATGTGCTTACAGTCGGCCACATATCGAAAATGGTATTTCAATCACGAGTCGTAGTTGTTTCTTATGCATGTTTCAGTATTTCACGATCTTCTGGTATTTTAGATCAGTTCATGTTCATTATTGCATGTATTATTTTGTATTAGTTCACTGTTGTATATGTATTTTTCTCTCATCCTGACTGGATAGTTGACATTTTAAATGAGGATATGGAGATAGCACTTTTGGGTTGGATGACATTTCAGAAGATTTAGATAGTTTATTATATGAAATTGATGTATATTTGAGGAGACATGCATGTGGTGATTTTATATGATTCGACTCTGAAGTTCTGGCATTTTACGATGTACTAAAACTATACTACTGGACTGTGATGATCATGTGTGTGCCGAGTTTTGTTGTCGATTTTATAGTTTATGTGAATGAGCATGATTGAGATCTATTGAAATTTGACGACTATTGAGGTTTAGAATGGCTGACTATCGCCGATACCTTGGCCTATGCTGGATGCACTCACAATTCGTGTCCGATCATGCAGATGCAGATCGTGACACATTTTTAGTTGTGTAAGAATAACAATCATATTTTTAAATATAATCATTTTTATCCTCTAAGTTGCATAGTTTCAAGTAACAATTCCACTAGTAGACTATAAGCAAATGAAAGCCTTTCAAGTGGAATACAAAAATAATGATCTTCATGACATCCTATTCCCTGCTAGCCACAACCAAAATCGTTCAAAATCTCAAGACTGATGATTTCTCGTCCATTCATAAGATCAAAACATTTAACTATTGGATGAAAATAATGTTAAGATAAAGTCTAAAAGAATGAAATAAAGTATTAACAAAATATTACTATGATCCGATAATGACATGATACACAACTCTATTTGCAAAAATGATAACAAAATTATAATACTAAATGATTCTCATAAAGGAACCGACGTACTCAAACAATGTATGAAAAATGAACCGAATGCTAGAAAAAAGTTAAATTTAAATTATAAGTGGTGGAAGGTTGCAAATACACCAAGATAACATAGAATACCAAAAAAAAAGGTGTACAATAGCTAGTCGCTCAAGCACTCCACATTCGAAGAGGCTATAATTTGTACTTAAATACTCTCAAATATTCCATTTTGAAACTTAATATTTTGTACTTTTTTACAAGTTTATGTTATGAATTTACTTTTTCTTTAATATCATGAACTTTTTAAAAAAGTTGCAATTAATATATGCAGCTGTAAAAGGAAAATATCATGATCCATTCCTAACCCAAGATATGGTAAATTAATTAATTAATTATATTTTAATTAGAAGATGATTAATTAATCCAATTTTAATTAATTAATTTTATTCTTATAAATCTAACTCACATCAAACAAGACTAATGCCTAACCCTTAACCATTTCCATCCACTACCACCAGCAGCAAGTTGTTATCGTCTGTCCTCCCTACGTCGTTCGTCGTCGATCCCCTCCCCGCATGTCAACGGAAAATCCCCTCCCTTGTTGCATGCAAATATTATATTTTATGCTTAAATAATTCACCGAAAGGTAATTTTTCGAGGTCGAAGAGAATGATATGGGACCATCCATGGACACGAACTTGAGTCCCTTTGGTAGATAGGATTATTATTGTTTTCTTATATTTTTACTTTATATTTTTGTTTGTTAAGACTAACACAAATAAGGAAAACTCTTTTCTTTGAGTTTGTTAGGCTTTCTTATCTTAGGGATAAATGTTTAAAGATTGATTTTACCTTATTTTGATTTCTTGAGAGTTTATAAATAGTAGTTAGAAAAGTATTCATTGAAGAATGAATTGAGACAAATCTACATATGAATTTGTACAGTGGGATGCCAAAATCTAAAGTTGATATATTTTTTTCTCCGGATTCGACGTAGATGTCGAGATCAAGGTGTGTAATGGGTCGGGCGGCTCGAAATCTGGCTCAGGCCTAGTCAAGTTAACTCCGGTCTTAGCTGGCTCGGACCCGGTCAACAGAGGAGCATGGCTCGACCCATATACTTAACGGGTCCGAGCTGGATCTGCATTTTCGGCCCGGAAGCCTGCCCTACCAACCCAGTTTGAAAATTGATCAGAACCTGTTTAGCCCCCATAACCCGGTCAATCCGGCCCAGTTTGCCGACCCAATCGAAGCCCGGTCTTATGAACCCAAATTTTCAATCAAAAATGACTATTTTAAGGTAGTTTAACCAAAATACCCCCATTTTAATAGATTTTTTCTATCCCTTTGAGGGGTATTTTGGTTATTTTGCTGAAAATAATCAAAATACCTCTATAACAACTATATTTTAGGGGTATTAGGGATAATTTTGCACCAATTTTTTTTATAAATAGGACATAAATTATGAAAATTAACCACAACAAATTTTCTTCCCTCTCTTACAATATTTATAACTAATCTAGTGTGAAGAGGATATTTAATATTATAAAAATGATCAACCACCACAGCAATCGTAAGATCAACAACCTTAACCCATACCTCAAAAAAAGTTTGAATCGAAAATTTGGCATCATTTAGCGGAGTTTACAATGAGCGCGATACAGAAAGAAGATACTCGAATATAGTTCTTGTTGAATGCTTGCATTGTATAAAATGACTCAAATAAGACTATAACTGTGGCACAAAAAAACTACGTAGGCATCTGAAAATATGTATGGATATATAGTAATCTTGTGTTTTCAAAAATGTATCATTTTTGATAAATTTTTTATTATTAGATAGGTCATATGTATATTTAAATATAATTGCAAACTATGTTTGAGTTTCAACTTTCAATCTCCTACAAACTTTATTCGCAATATTAAAAATAAATTTTGAAGAGAGTTTGAAAAGCTGAAACACAAATATAGGTTGCATGAGTTATGTAATAAAAATAATATATATTAAAAAAATTATCTTATTTATGATATTCTAATGCATTAGTAATATTAGTACGAGTCATTAATAAAATTTAGCTCTCTTTAATTATTTCTCAAATTTATGTTTATTAATTTTTTTGAAAATAATTTTATTATTGATGGACGACAGACGACAAATGACGAAAAACAAAAAAAAGACTTGTACATTTTATTACAAACTTTATGGAAATAAAATCTCAACTTTTATTTTTTTTGTTAGTTATAAATAAATGTTGTAGCAAGTTTAAATTATAATGACATTAATAAAATTATTCCAAATTTTTCCTTCTCAAAATTTTATTTTTTTAAATAAAACAGGTTGATTTTTTTAAAATAAATGGGCCTGCCCGGACCCAGTCGATTCGGCCCGGCCTGCCTTCGACCGGGTCATGGGTCCAAGCTGGATTTCCTATTCTTCCTTCCGGGTCAGCCCGACCGATTCTTCCTGGCTAAGCCCGATTCCCGGGCCGACCCATTACACATCTTGACGTCGAAACGGATCTCGAGTAAGAAAATTGACATGGAGAATCGACACAACCCACACGTAATTCCAAAATTGGATATACGAGTCGATAATTAACTTGTTGCATTTCTATTATAGTTATTGTAGTATATTGATAAATAGTTCACTATTCACAATAATTTTTTTTACAAGTTTTGCATCTAAACTTTTCTAAATTTCTAATTTTCATACTGATCATATTTTTCCTTATATCTTTGTCTTATGTTTTTCTTATGAGTATGTTAATCTTGCTCATAAGTTCATATTTTATACACAATGTTGGAGTTAATTATATTATGGTAATGACAAGCATGTCCATTGGCTTATTATATTTACTAGCAATCGTACTCATACTTTGCACGTGTATTTTATACTAATTTTTGCATAATGATTTTTTTAAGGGATGTTGCATAATAAGTTACTTATAATTATTTGGAAAAAATATTTTATATATAATCAACTTTTTAAAAATTAAAGTATTTGCAACGAAATCAGATTATGTGAAAAGTTTTTTTTGGCGAGAGAACAAAATGTTTTTAAAATAATTTATATTTATACCATTGGATTTTTATAAATTAAAAAAAATTGTCGGAAGAGACATGATAATGGATAGTAAATAGTTATTATGGTAGCGAGTATTAATGATGATAATGGACATTGATGATGATTGTATTATAATTATGATTGCATAATTATATTTCCAAACTAATTAAATAATATAAACTAAGATAAAGGTATTTAGGAATCTTGAAGGTTTTAAATCTATTATTTAATAACTGGAAATTGATGAGAAACCCAATTTTGGGGTTGGTTTTTATGAAAAATTCACCCGCATGGTGAGTTTTATGAAATGTCCAGAATTATATATTTCCACGTTAAATATTCCAAGATTCCCTTTAGATGTTCTGTATTTACAAAATTGCCATTTTGATAATACCATAACTACCCCTTCACACAAACTCAGATTTGGCTTGCGATTCTCGTTTTCTTCTTTTTCTTCACGAGAGATCTGAATTATATTCCTCTCATCTTCAGCAGAGATCGTAAAGATCGTTCGTAGTTCACTGTGCTTTTCTTCAGTCGAACTTCGATCATCACTCATCATCGTCATCATCTTCCTGGAGAGATTTGAAGTTTTTCGGCGATTAGGTCAGTTGTGGAGAGAAGATCTTCTTCCTTTTTTCCATAAGAGTTAGCATCGTTTTGAAAGAAGAACGAAACTCTTTATTCCAGCCAAATTTTTTTATAAAAAATAAAAAATTAGGTTTTTGTCAACTGCTCTTCATCATTCTCCGTGATTTTAACACAAAAAATTAATTATCCGTGATTTTAACACGGTGAATGGTCATTCTCCGTGATTTGAATGATTTAAAGAACGGAGAATAGTCATTCACTACAACAAAAATACCCTTTAATGACGGCTAAAAATTGTCATTAATTAAGAACCATGACGCTTTTTTTCTTAATCCAAGCGTTATGAAATCGGGTGTTATAAATGTTTTTCAAAGCGTTATAGATAAATCTTCCGAAAACGTCATTAATAGACTTAATTTCTGCCACGTTTTATTTTTAAAGCGTTATGGATAGTTTTGTAAAACCGTTATGAATGTGTAATATGGTTGGAAGTCAGGACATTTTGAAAGCGTTATGATTGGTCATTTGTATCACATTTATAACGCTTTGTACTGCATGTTATACATTCCAAACACTGCTCAATTCAATTCGAAAACAACCACTTTGAACCAAATGCACAACAGAACATTGAAATGTAACATTAATCTCCATTTCATTGTCTCAAAATAGAGTACATTCCATTGTCTCAAAATAGAGTACATTTTAGCTATCATTCTACATTTCTCAGGGCATATATATACACATCTTCTCAAAAATATATAGAGTATCCAATATAGCTAGTACACTTTATATCAAAACTATCCACATGAAAACATCCCACACCATAACATACAACTTAGTCACATGAAGACCTGTGTCCACAGCACATGTACCCTGCAAAAGATAAAACAAGGTTTAATAAATGTGATATAATGATATATATATATGTAACACATTAAGATCATAATTCAACATATGTTATGGGAAACTGTTGTGTGGAGTTTCTGTCAGATTCATCTTGTGTATATATATGTATAACTATCAGAAAGATGTTGGCTAAGGCCTGAGGCTATTGCCTGCAGGTAGGGCAAGTGGCAGCAGGCCAGGCCAAAGCAATAGGCTACATTAGCAGTAGCAGGGGACTCATTCACCCCTTCCAGCTTGACCTGCTGTAGGCAAGTGGCAGCAGATGTTGGCTAAGGCCACTGATGCAGCAGATATTGGGCTAAGGCCTGAGGCTATTGCATGCAGGTAGGGCAAGTGGCAGCAGGCCAGGCCCAAGCAGTAGGCTATATTAGCAGCAGCAGGGGACTCATTCCCCCCCTCCAACTTGACCTGCTGTAGCTCTTGGCCATAGGCATACGCAAGCAGTGAGCCAGTGCCAGTTAATGAGTGAGTATTTGTTTTATGTTAGAGTATGACAGGTATGCAAGACCTGAGAACAAATTTAGGTCAACAACATACACATATGGACAGGTACAGGCAATCTAGGAAACTTAGTGTACCCTTAGAGTATCAATGGTCGAATTGGACATGTAGGGTATCAAAGATCTCTGCACATGAGGCAGACGAAGAACTGGGGCACAGCCTTGGGAATTGTATGTGTAAGAGATTAGGAGGCCATGTATAAGTGATTCATCCATAAGCAGCTTTGTGTGTCAAGTTGGTATAAGTGTCAATGACAGGTATATATAGGCATGTGTTTCACCATGTGTGTCATATTATAGGGGTGTTCCAGTAAAGGGATAGGTACTGAGTTGTTGTCAAGCATACTCTATATACTTCTATCCCTTTACTGCTTGTCTGATGTACCTTGCAAGAAATAACCTTCAATTCCCATATAGTACACCTTTAGTGAACAAAGGTTAGATTAATAAGGGGGATACCATGTTCTAACCAATTACAGTAACATCTTGTATAGGCGCAGAACAGAGTTAGAAGTAAGAGTATCAGTTGATTTTGGTAAAGGGTGAGTTGGACTTAAGGGTATCCAATTGTTAGGAAGGTCCTAGTATAAGCAATAGGGGAAATAGGCTATAGAGAATTGGATAGTAAGATCAATGAAACTAAGTTATACATGAAGTTAACTTCTGTTCGACAAACAGAACAGAGGGTAGGACTACCAGTCATAGTTTAGTGAGTGTCTTGACAGTGTCTTGAGTGTTTGTGTCCATGTGACACTAGGGTATCTCGTATCTGTAATGGAAATGGGTGAATGAATGTTAAGTATCGGTCAAGTGTCTAAGAGGTTTAGTGTCCAAGTGTTAAGTGCCAATTTCAGTTCAGATGAGGGGTTGATATCTCCATATATCTGTGCTTTTGGAATTGTGTGTGCGTGTGAGTAAAGTAAAGAGTGAGGTGAGTTAGTATTTTAGTATCAGTTAGAATACATGAGTTTGAGGTCAGCAACCCAATATCAGAGTTAGTGTCAGTTGAGTGTCAGTATAAATGTTAGTAATCAGTTAGTCAGAGAGGGTGTGTGGTACACATATGGATGTGGCCAATAGGTTAGGGTATGCCCTGCAAATTGGAGAGCAGGTAAAAGGGAGGGGATCTTGTTAAGGATATTACCTTGACCCTCATGTATCCATATAACTGGGAACGAATTCGATGAATTCGCATCAGACATCATCTATTTCTTTCTGCGTGTATGTTGATTTTCCAGCCAATTTTTTAGCTAAAAAGTCAAAAAAAAATTACATTAGTTTGTATAATTTTAGAAAAGTAATTAAGAATTAAATTAATGAATAACTTACCTTTGACTCAATAGTAGGAGAGGGTCTTCCATGAGATCCCGCATATATATCATAACAAAATATCCGCATTCATAACCTCCAGGTTATTTCGGGACCTACATGAAGATAATATTTGTAAGAGAATATAATGTCCATGATTATAATAAGTCATATATTAGTTTGATTACCTTGGGTAATTTTCAAGTAGGACTTCTATTTGATCTTTTACCACCAATATATGCTGTGTTGAGGCCACTAGTAGAAAATAATTGTATATACTAACATCAGAATATACACAGTATTAAAATATTAACAATAATAATAATAATAATTTTACTCACGTATTGAAAAACAACTTAATATCTCCTCTCGGTTTAAAACACAGCGAGTCCAACCAGTAAACATTAAAGGTAGAGAGGTCAACAACAATTAGAATCCAATGCTTCCTACATTAAAGGGAACATGAATGGAATAAAGCACATTGGTTATTGAATAGGAAAGAAAAATCTTGCTACTTGATTAAAACTTCTTACTCCTGTAAATGAATGGAATGAAGCAAATTTGGGTTTTCTTAGCCTCTTGGAGCCTTTCTCTAACCAGATTGCTTATTGTAGGCCCGGATGCATTACTCATAGCAGAAGGGTTAAACATTATCAAAAGCTCCCGAGAGTTTGGAAATTTATCAAGCAAAAACCTAAAGCCAAAAGAATAGTTAAATATGATGTCAATCCTAAAATCAAAATTTCAGAATATAAATTTCATATTTCTTACCTCATGTAGGCAACAACATGATTCAGATCTAGCCATTGCATCCTACATAACTCCAGCAGAACGATTTTAGAAAGATAACAAGATGGATTAAAGCTTCCGAACATTCCTTCCTCCAATGGTATTTTAAGATGAGGGTCGGTATCCTTAATGGTTTCTACCATCTCTCCGAAAGTGTCAATTATCTCCCTACCACAGCCAGCAACCTTCAAAGGTTGAACATTATCAGATTCAATTTGTTTAGTACTTACCTGTTGCATATTGAATTTTTTTCGACAATTTTATAAAAGATATTGATACTAGCATTAAATAATATTACCTCAAGACCACCAACAATAAACTCTTTGGGCCAAGCTACTAAAGACCCAATTGCATCTTAAACAACTTTCATTTCTCCATGAAGTGGCACGGGAAGGCTCACAGTAGGTTGAAGGACTTTCATAATTGAAACCCTAACATTATGTTCTCCTAATTCAACATTATGAATTTTCTCATTTGGTCCACACCCTTCAAAGACAATTCCCTCGGCAACAATATTTTTTTTTGTGCCCACTGCTAGCTTACATTTGGTTCCCTAAACAAAATAAGAAACAGTTATTTATCGATATAATTACTACATGTTATAATTAAGTTATTGAATCAAGATTATGTATTGAATATATGTACTTACCATGCCAATATCTGATGTAGGATATGTTATGAATTTTTGTTCGCTTAACTTTTTATTCTGTTTCAGCTTTTCAAAGAAGATAGAAGATAAAAAAGCATATTAGGATAAACATATTAGACAAAAATAGAAGAAGAAAAACTTATTAGACGAAATGGAACTAACTGTAATAAGCATTACCTTAGAACCATATGATGGACTCTTGTTTCCAAAAGACTCGTGCTCATTCTTACGAGACATTATATATTTCCTATTACCACTTCCTTTAGTATTGGAAGAAACCTTCTCAGATGTTTGTGAAGCTCCTTCGGCTTGAAATTCTTTTAGCATGATCTTCAATTCTTGTCTCCGTTTATGCTCCTCTTCCAATTGGGACTTGAGTAGTTCATTTTGTTTTTTCATTTCCCATTTTGGAAGCTTGAAATAGGTTGTTGGTGTCGGTCCTAATCACAAACCCCGAATATGTTCCGAATGCTCGGGAGTGCCCAACTCCAAGGTTAGAATATCCGAAGCTCCTTCAGTCACCAAACTCCCATCTTTCTTTTGTTTGATGTATTCCTCATATAAAAAGTACAAGGTTTCAGAAATATAAGCATATTGATAAGCAGGATTCCTCTTAATAGACTGGACAATATATACTCACCACTTTCATAGCTACGTCCTTGGTCCCATCGTCAGTAAATGTACCATCCTTACTAACTCGTGCTTTTGTCCAAAAAAAACTTTTGTCATCTATATATTTTTTTCCCCAACTGTCATCGCTGTTTTGAAAGAAAAAACCACGTTATAATAATATATATGTCCATATGTAAATCATGTTAACTGATATACAAATATGCATTACCAGCTCCTCTTTAAGACCGGCATATCCCTTCCTGCTTAAACGATGATGAAACTTGCCCTTGGCTCTCCGTGCACTTTGCTCCTTGCTCATTTTCTTATGATTATAACATATGAAGGTAGAGAAGAAATAAGATATATATAATAGGGACCTAGTCATCCTTGTTATGCATAAAAAATAATTTTGACAAGTTAACCTTAAAATTTGCAGACAGTTTGCTTTTGACGAATTTCTCCCACACAGATTGTTTCAAGATCCCCGAGTACTTTGGTGGAGGGTGCTTGAGAAGCTCATGATTGCCCTCATTCGGATAAATCCAATGCTTGGTGAGTTGACCTTTGAATGCCCTCCAACTCCGAGCCATAGAAGCTAACACAAAGGCTTGACTATTTGGATCCAAGTCAAATTTGGCCTACAACAGAAAATAAATATTCAGCATCTATACATGAGTGCATAACATAGTGCATAACATGTAAAGCATACCAGTCTGAATAAGTTCAGACTTGAATTCAAGCATTCAATGGTGTAGTGAACAAGTGAATTCAAGTCTGAACTTAGTTCACTTATCTGAACTTGATGTCCAGATCTGAGCTCTCTATGTGCAGGAAATGCATATATGCAAGACCAAATTAACAAAATCTAAAGCTCAGGAAAAACACATTATCAAAAGCAGGGAATGCATATATGTGCAGGCAATGCATATATGGTATGTAGATAGGTTTCCAGTTTGTACATGTGTGTGTGTGTTATGTAGAGAATTCAGTGAGCAGTAGATAGGTTTGGGTTCTCAGAATTGTGACAGGCTGGGAGTATAACATGTGTGTGCATATATGATATCAGAAATCAGTGAACAACTTAAGTGTCAAACCAAATCTATATTCAAATATAAATTCTCAGTTTTGTGTGAAGGTGTGGGGTAGAGAACATAGGTTCCAAGTTTGCATAAGTGCATGAGTGTGTGTGTGAATATTGTGTAAATCCTTAGGAAAATCTGTAGAGTGTCTCAGTGTGTTTAGAGATAACAGTGTGTCTCAAATGTGTGTGTCCTGTGTGTGAGTGTGAGTGACATTAAGTAGCAGTAGAGAATGTGTGTTCAGGAACAGTATTCAGGATTGCAGTGTTCTTAGGTTGTGGGGTACACAACAGTTTATCAATTCTCAAATCAATTTGAAAACCAAGTCACAATCAGTAATCCACATGACATTTGAAATTCTCAGGAACAAACATTGCATATATTAACAGCCTTGCATTCTCAGGAACAAACATTGCATAGTTAATTCAATGTCAAGAAACATGGCATACAAAGGAACATTCAAACTAAAATTCTCAGGAACACACATTAATTTTACCTGAATAGCAGTCCATAAGCTCTTTTTAACTGATTCTGGCACTTTATGCCAATTTGGATAAGTTATTTTTACTAAGGACTTTACTGTGATGCCGCAGTAAGTTGCCAAATTAATTTTTTCTTCACTAATTGGTTACCCAACATCGTTATAAATGATCTTTATCCTCTCTTCATCATCTTTGATTTTGCTAACTTTTTTGGATTTTGATGCCCCTCTACCTTTTTTTCGGCTACAATTTTGTTCCCCGAAATCCTCACCGTGATTTGTAGCCTGTAAAAAATAAATGGTATAATTATATTCATATTAATCTTACTAAAATGTGCTTGAAATAGCATGAAACATAAAATGTGCTTGAAAACTGAGATACAACTAACAAAATCTGAGATTAAGAAGACCAAACCTGATAATTATAACAAAATCTGAGATACACCCATTCTCAGGTTTGATATAAGTAACAAAATCTGAGCTTAAGAATACCAGTTAACATTATAAAAGTAAACCCAACCACAGTTTTGATATATGAAACCCCATTCTCAGGTTTTTCAAGCCAACTCAGTTTAAACATTCAAATCAATTCTATTCTCAGGTTCAATTTGAATGTCAGTTCAATCTAAACTCAGTTCATATTAAGACAATTCTAGATCAAAATAGACTACAGTTTTGAGAAAAAACGCATATTAAGACAATAAAGATGAGGGATTTCCATGAAACAGTTCTTGAAACAGTTCTCAAAATAGAGTCACTAGAGTAATTTTCACTTGCAGCAACATTTCTTTAAACAATTCACTTGCAGCAACATTTCAACAAGAAGATTTGGACTGTGCAATCCAAGTTCCCTCGCAATCTTCACGTAAATAGGTCGAGGGTGATTCATCAACAACATCAAATGACTCAAAATCCGGTACTTTATTGCAAGTTTCATCTGTAACAAAACAATTGATTCCCTCGTCGTCATTACCTTCATCATAATAAGTCCTTTGAGGAGCCGATAAAACGATTGACCAATTTTCATCCAATTGATCAGGAACATAAAATACTTGCTTTACTTGAGAGGGCAAAACAAAAGAGTCAGACTTGTGGCCAACTCTACCAAACTCGACCAATGTAAAACCAAGTTCATCCACCTTAAAACCATTCTTGCTGTCAACCCAATCACACTTGAAGACAGGAATCCGGAAGGAGAAATAGTCAAGCAAACAAATCTCTTTGATAACACCGTAAAATGTCATATCTGAGATGATGGGATTGTTGTCCTTTGTGCTAGCAACTTGAAAAGTCTTTGCCACTAGAGTCACTCCACTGTTTTGCTTGACTCGCACGTCGTCACGATCTTTCGTTTGATAGTGACACCCATTAATTTCATAACCTGGGAACTTAGTCACGTGATGTCGAGGTCCTTGAGCTATCCATTTTAATTCATCAGAGACATTGCTAGTTGGGTTTTCTTGCGCAACCTCAACCTGTCATTTTTTCCTAAGTTCAATATTTTATTTTCACTAAGTAGAACATAAAATATAGTAGCTTAATCAATACCCTTGATCGTAACCAACTAATAAAGCTGCGATTGTTCTCATCTTCTAACCATTTTGCACTTTTCACTCTACGAGGGTGCAGCTTTTTCAAGTAAGCCTCGTGCTCCGTATCAAGTAATAAGTAGAATTTTGTTAATTACAAAGCGAAATATAAAAAAGATGTGCTTGGTCCAAAGATAAAACTAAGTAAAGAGTAATATAGACATATTTACTCGATATAAGGTTGAACATCATTTGTGTTGTGCAACACATAAAGATGTGCTTGGTCCAAAGATAAGCAGTCAACTTCACAGATTTTTTTTTCCTATAGGTTTTTCCTCATTCTTCGTAGAAGGAACTCCAATGGCGGATTGTTCTTCTAGATATTCTGAACAAAACTCAATGGCTTCCTCTGCAATATAGCATTGTGCAATACACCCTTCAGGACGATTCTTATTTCTCACATAACCCTTTATCACACCCATAAACCTATAATGAACAAATGATAAAGATAAAAATGATTACATAAACATCAATCATGTTACTACATAATGAAAACCAAAGTTTAGACTAGACCAACCTCTCTGGTGGGTACATCTATCTAAAGAAAACCGGAGCGCCAATTTCGACCTCCCTGACAAGGTGCACCATTAGATGTACCATTATGTCAAAGAATGATGGTGGAAAATATTTTTTTAATAAGCACAATGTGATCACAAGATTATTTTGGATATCTTACAATTTTTGTACATTCACGACTTTGGCACAAAGGGCATTAAAGAAGAAACATACTCGTATAATAGCACATCTCACATGCTTTGGCAACACACCACGTATTGCAACAGGAAGTATTGTTGCATTAGAACATGACAATCATGGGATTTGAGACCATATAACTTTAGATCTTCCATTGAGACATTACATCTAAAATTCGAAGAGTAACCATCTGGGACCTTAAGGTCATGCAAAGTTTGACACACTATTCTTTTCTCTTGCCTCGATAAAGAATAACATGCAACTGGAAGATAAATCCCATTTTTCTTATTATGAGGTGCCAATTCTTTTCTTAAGCCCATCTCTACAAGATCTTTACGACTATTGATCCCATCTTTTGTTTTTCCAGGAATATTTAATAGGGTCCCAATGATACTATCACAGACATTCTTCTCAATGTGCATGACATCCAAGTTATGTCTAATAGGAAGATATCTCCAATACTCTAGCTCAAAAAAAATGGATTTTTTCTTCCAACAACTTGTAACTTTGTCTTTTTGTACTTCTTTTTTCCTCTGCTTTGGTGTCAATTTCTTTTGCACTTCTGCTTCCTTCTTCCTCTTTGAAGTCTTCTTCTCTGATATCTTTTTTTGGAACATATTTTTTCTTCCAAGAAACGGGAATCTCCGCAACCTTTATTAATATTTGTTCCCCACTTAATGGTTCAGGATGAGTTTCGAACTCTTTGTCACCATTAAATGCCTTTCTTTGTGATCGAAAAGAATGGTTATGCGACAAATAACTTCTGTGACCAGTATAAATGTTCTTATTGCAATGTTTCAATCTATCTGAATAAGTATTTTTGTTGCATATTGGACAAGTAAAATATCCTTTCACACAACAACCAGACAAGTTGCCATATGCAGGAAAATCGTTAACAATCCATAACAATACAGTTTCCAATGTAAAAGATTCTTACTGATAGGCGTCGTAAGTCACAACTCCATCCTTCCACAGCAACTGGAGATCCTCAATCAATGGTGCTAAGTAAACATCTATGTCATTTCCAGGTTGTTGGGGGCCTAATATCAACAATGTCAACAATGTGAACTTTCTCTTCATACACAACCAAGGTGGTAAATTATAAGTATTTAGCATTACAGGCCAACAACTGTACCTACTACTGAGTGAACTAAATGGATTAATCCCATCGGCTGAAAGAGAGAGTCGAAGGTTTCTTGCTTCTGCTGTAAACTCTAGAAATTTATCATCAATTGTCTTCCACGTCGGTGAATCTGCGGAATGACGCAATTGGCCATCAACTTCCCTTTCGTCTACATGCCATGTCAAATTCTTTGATGTTTGTACCAATCGAAACCACCTTTTAAAGCATAAAATGGGTGGAAACTAACATAGAACTTTAGCTGGGATGCCCTTCTTTTGCTCTTTCTGAATTTGTTCAGACATATTCTTCTTTACCTTATATCTCGACGTTCCACACGTAGGACATAAGGTTGCATTTTCATAATCTTTTCTATAGAGTATGCAATCATTCGGACATGCATGTATTCTCTTATATCCCATTCCAAATATTGAGAAGCAATGCTTAGCCTCCCTAGTAGTTACAGGCAATTCATTTTCTCCCGGAAGCATGTCGGCGAACAATGTCAACACATCTGAAAAGCTTTTATCACTCTAACCACTCTTGGCCTTGATACTAAAGAGCTTCATTATCGCAGATAGCTTTGTATACTTTTTACAACCATTATACAATGGTTTCTTAGCATCATCAAGCAATGAATTAAAGTTCTTTTCATCATCTCCTTCAATGTCGTTCCTTTTTAATGTATGGAACATCTCTAGTGTCTCTGCCACATCATTTAAAGTATCCATATCATAGTCCTTATGTAACACCCAGTTTTCTAGAAGAGGATAATTTTGAAATTTTGTAATTATAATTATTATTTAATGATATTTATTTCATATTATGATTTTTAGTGATTTTTAATTATTTTTAAACTATTTAAATTCATGACTTGTGATTTTGGTGTTTCGTTAGTGAAACCGTAGAGACTGCCTACCCTAGAGCCTAGCCATGTGATTAGGGTATTTTTGACATTTTAGGGTTATTTGGATTTATTATAACTTATTTGAATTTATGGGAATTTTAGAATTTATTTTGGAATTGTTTGAACGAGGGTTGACTAGGTTGACTTTGACTAGCAATGACCTTGGTAGGCTAACCTAGAAGCTAACCCTAGTTGTGTTTGGACTTGGTTAGGTTATATAACTCTAGTTTAACCTAAGTTAGAGAGGATTAACTCGTTAGAATTAATTTGGAGAAACTAGGATTTGAATTGATTTAGAAATGGCTTGTGATTTCACAAGTCATGACTTGTGACTTAGGCTTAATAGCCCATAGGCCCACACCATGAACCAAACCTAACCCTAATCCATGGCAGCCACCATTGATCCTTTCC
Organism: Iris pallida; assembly: GCA_029216955.1. Classification (NCBI taxonomy): domain Eukaryota; kingdom Viridiplantae; phylum Streptophyta; class Magnoliopsida; order Asparagales; family Iridaceae; genus Iris; species Iris pallida. The sequence continues at coordinate 8,240,035 of JANAVB010016197.1, read as the reverse complement.
TCCTATTTAATCCCCTCCTAGAATTTAGGGCTAGCCTCCTTAGGAAATTTTGCATGTTTTGGAAGAGGTGAGTCTTCATCTTCAAAAATCCCTAGAAAATCCATTTTAACTCCTTTTTAATCCAAATAAATTGCAATAGGTTCTAATTGATGTTTTCTTGCTGTTGGAATTTGTTATTCTCAGTTTTCTTTCAATTTGAAGGAGTTTGGTGGCTTTTGGGAATCCTCATTCAAGGAGTTTTTGTGTTGGAGAACACCATAGGTAAAATCCTAATCCACCCATTAAAATTCTAGTTTCTTTGCATGTAGACCTAGCCCTAAGTGTCCTGGTCCTGTAGGTATGCCTAGACCTAGGTTTCGTGTCCATTTCGTGTCCTAAATGGACACGTATCAGTGTTAGTGTTAAGGTGTTTGATTAAAAGCCACAAAGGATTTTTATTTGTTATTTTTGAAAAGTGTTTGAACAAATTTGTTGATTTAAATGTATATACTGATTTGCAACTGGACTGAGTTGGTTTTTGAGCCGTGTCCGTGCCCAAACAGGACACAAACACGCTCGCAGCACTCACGGGCAGTGCCCTGCTGTCTGTGTCCTGGTTTGCTTTGGACATGCCACTTCACCATACGAAATTTAACATGGGGACTCCCTACATGACTGACACGAGGCCTACAAAGTTTTGTAGGACCTCGTTGAATGGTTTGGAAGCAATCGAGCACGTACTGATTTCCTCACTATGTGCACGCACAGGAAATCGCAACTGATACACTCTCATTACTTGGACACGACACGTGTTGGGGGCCGTGCAGACATGTAAACACACACCCCTAGGTCCCCTCCACACGTGTGCACAAGCACGGCATATCTCGAGCTCTGTGTCGAGCCCAATCGAGCTCGACACGGCTGCACGAGGAATGTTTTCCCTGTTTTTTTCTATTATGCAGTATTTACCGTGATTGGACACCTCGTGTCAACTTGTGTGGACACGAGAGCACTCCCCTAGGACACGTACACATATGTACTTTATTTTGGTACATTTTTTATTTGCATTTAATTAGGTTTTCCACATGATTCTTGGGTTCGAAATGGATTTCTGATACATTGTACTGAAATGAATTCTTTCTAAGTTTGATTTGCTGATTACCTAAATTAATGATGTTGAATGTTTAAGTAGGTACAACTACATATGTAATGGGTGATGTTCATGTTAGTTTGGGATTGTGTTGAGCAATGGGTTTTTGAAATTGACTTTTTGATATGCTAACTACTAGGGATGAATTTCATTGAGATGTCATTCAATTTCTTTTTAAAAGCTGAACTTGATTTTCCCTCTTAACTGATTTGGAATGTTAATTGCCATGTCTCAGTCATTGCAGGCATGCTAGTTCACTGTTGATTTATTCATTTGATTGTGTTGGGATAGGTAATAGGTTTCACATTGGTTGGTTGTTGAACTGTCATTTGCATGAACCTGAGTTTCCTCCTCTCTACTGAAAATCTGAGAAATTCTAAACTACTTTGCTCCATTGATTGATTTGGTTTTATTGCAAGGAGATTTCCTATATCTAACTTAAGATTTATGATTTGGTTGAGGTAAAATGTGGAATGTTTTTGAATTGGCATAGGACTTGACTGAAACTGTTAATGATACACTGTTTCTGATTTTTCACATTTTGGCTTTAGGACTGTTATTTGAAAACTAAAACTGAGATTGTTTCCTTTTTTTTTCTTTTTTAAACTAAATTTTGAATGAGTGTTTTAATTCATTTGTTGACTGTCGTAGGAATTCAATGTCTGAGAATTTATATCCTGAGATTATCTCTATGCTTCCTAAACTGATATTGACTCATTCCTTTTTAAACCGATTTGAAGTTTAGATTCAATATAGGTTAAATGTTTTGTGCTGTTTACTGTTAGAGTAAGAACTGAGAATTTAGTTCTTTTGCTGAAAACTGAACTATATGGAAATGGTTTTCCTTCTTCATACTGAGATTTTGTTCCAATGGTGAACTAAATTTTAATGATTATGCATTGACTGTTTGAGTTCATGAAACTGTAAACTGATAAATTAAAATTGGTTTTCCTTCCCTTTCTTCTAACCGATTTGAATGAATACACTAATTTTCCTGTTCTTTTCTATTGGACTGTCACTCTCAAGCCTAACACACATGTACACCCCACTGCTTTGTATACACTGATTTCCCTTTTCCAGATTTTATTGGGTTGATTGGTTCACTGATTTCCAGCTTGGTATGCTCACTGGATTTTAAGAGAATGATCACACACACACCCTCCTTATTCCTGCCACTCTTTAACTAATACATATAACACACAAATTCTCATGTACATGCACACATTAACCTACCCCACATTTCAGCTGTAGCACCCCAAAACTAGTGCCCCAAAACAAGCCTAAAACAGGTCCCCCTTTCACCAATTTGGCTGTTCAAAACCCCCCACTAAATCAGTCCTAAACCTGTCTAGATTTCAGCCATATATGCAACCCCAAACCACCCTTTGGTACCACCCATCTGCCATTCATTTCAGTCTATACAGCCTTGTATAACCACTCAAACACAGCTCCAATAACAGCCATGTTAACATGCCCCACATTGCTGTCCTAAACAGCCTTAATGGCAGTCCATTTGCATCCCAAGCACAGTCCCATGACCAGCTTGTGGCTGTCCCAAATGATAGTCCCAATTTACCCCAATGTGCAGTCCACATTTGCCAACAAATCAGCCCTTATGCCTTTGAGTGTGTTTGTGTAAGCTTGTATATGTGTGAACCCTATTTTACACAGGTTCCTAATCACTGTCTTTCTGTCCATATAACACACACATACACATGTCTTGATGAATACACTTTTATGCATGTCATTTTCCCTCTAATATATAGCTATATAAATATATGGATTGATGCATGTGTAATATAAGGCAATGTGTTTGTAAATGATTAACCTATATACCATGTGTAGTGTAACTAGTGTTGATTTCTCTTTTCATGTACACCTCCATGTCCACACACACACATAGCTTTACATGCTAGCTTTCTTCTCTTATGTGTAATGTTGAATGTGATGGCTTGTGTTTGGCTTGTATAGCCTAGAAATAGTGTGTGCTTGCTAGAATAGGCTGGTTAGGCTTAGTGAAACTTGTTTGGCTTAGGCTTGACCTAGTTGACCTAGTTTGACTAGTGTAGTTGACTGGAGTTGACCAAGAGTTGACTTTGGCCTAGATTGACCTAGAATCATGTAGAATGTATAGTAGGACTTTATTATATCATTTTAGACTTGTTGTGACCTGTGATGTTCTGATTAGGAGCCAGACACCTCTCCTCGGACAGTATATTTCATCCGGACACTCAGATACAGGCGAGTACATTCTCTGATCATTTCATATCCTGCTTAGAATTATTTCCCTACATTAAATTACTTTACTTGATACTGTCACGTTGGTCACACGTATTAGTATAATATGGATCCCTCCCTGAGATGTTATCCCTTCAGGGAGCATCGGGGTACTCTATGTTCTGTGCGTTTCACTTACATGGCATATCACTATGCTTCTTTGGTTCTTTGATCACTTGTGACATATACTCATATGATCACAGAGTCTTCTTTGAATCCTTATCCCATTTATGGTACTACTATATACCACCCTTCGGGGGCTTATCACCCTTTGGGGGCTTATCACCCTTTGGAGGCTTATTACCCTTTGGGGGCTTATCACCCTTCGGGGGCTATTACATAGAATCATAACATAACCTGGTTGGATCATTGTGTATTAATTGGGGGTACGGGGGAGTATAAATAGCCATATGAACAATTCCAAAGTAGAATAGCCATGTACGCCTCTTTAGTATAGCCATGTACAATCAAGCCGTTCACATGTCAACTTTGTGCTCTAAATCACTAGTCACTGGTAGCTCTTTACTTATAGTAGATATTTCTATTACAGTTCTCTCTCTCTGTTTACATACTGTATTTCTTCAGTATCTATATCTTACTTTACTGCATGATTATAGTTTCTAACCTGCTATGAACTGTTGAGATGTATTGTACTCGCTCCTGTCCTGACTGGACCTGTTGAAAATATTACAGAGGATGAGGAGGAGGCCTGTGAGGATACCTTTTTTGGGACAGCTCTAGCTGACGGCTTTACCCTACTGCCTAGACTAGTTTAGTAGGCCTTATCTTATTTTTATGTTGTCTTGAGACTGTTTAGCTAGACTTTACTTCTGTTCAGAGATGTTGAGTTGTATATATTCTTTCATATTCAGTAGCTGAGATATGTACTCTGGATATTTGCTGGGATATTATATTAGACTATTCTATCTTCAGTATTTCCTTGAGTTCTATATCATATCGTGCTTTCTTCTTCCTTAGTTGTGATTGAGTTCATTTACTGCTATGTCACCCCCATTCGGGAAGTATAAACTGCTTAGTATTATATTGCTAGATGTATGTTGACCTAGGACGGCGTTCTACCGCCGACACTACGGCGTAGGCTGGGCGTTGTGACGTTCTCGTACCCTCACAGTGGGTGCGGGTCATGACACCTTATAAATAGACGCACATGTATCCTCACACACTTCATTAGGATCAACTTTCCCATGCCATATCCATATAGTATACCTTGGATCGATACCAACTGTCGTCAAATAAAATTTTACATCTTCTAAACTCATACTATAGAGATTCTCGCACTCATTACATGGACATCTAATGAAGTCGAGATCATCCCCACAAGCTTTAAGATGCTCCATAAATTCATCAACTCTGGCTCTATATTCTTCCGATAATAGGTGCTTTGTCATCCAAGATCTATCCCTCTGTATAATAAAGCAAAACACCGAGTAAGTAATTGTAACTTGAAAGTTTCATTTCAAGCTGAATGCGGAGAAGATTGATTCCAGAATGGCCAATGTGAAGTAGATATGGCCAATAAATTCAGACTCATGAAAGTGGAGAAGGTTGATTCCAGAATATAACTTTAATTGCTAGAGTTAAAAAAGAAGAAGAACATGACTTAGGAATAGTTCATTTCGTTATTACAAAACAGAAAATGGTTTACAATTTTCTATATGTGCATACGGGTATAAAAGGTAACAAAATGTCAAAATATGTAAGAATATATATTGAGAAAGTCTATATGAATCATCTACATAACTACAAAAGAGGGTCAAATAAACCTAAAAAAGAGTTGGTCAACGCTCACATCCAACATGACCGATATCATTTAATCTAAAGATGTACAGTCAAACAATTGCATATATTGATGTCAAAGATCCATCCCACCCTCAATGCATGAGCAACGTGCACACTGTAAAAAATAAGTTGTATTGCCTGGAGTAATTTAATCTAAGAAGAACAGGACTTGATTTAAAGACAATATGACATGGCACATACACAGACACGGTACCGATTTCTACGTGACCTGGTGTAATTTTGAGTGTAAAAATACCGTGTTCAACATGTGTCATACACGACGTTACAGGGACATTGATCTCTTTCTTATCCATGATTTCTAGAAAATAGGGCAATTGAAAAGAACGTGTCTCCATGAACCAAAACAAACCTTGCTACCCAAACGTGTCTCCATGAAGTTCAACTTGTAAGTATTCGTCCGAAAGCAATGGAATTAACACCCTTCCACACTACAAGAACCAACAAAGAAAGAAACAAGAAGATGAACCAATGCACGGACAAAGAAAATGCCTCACAAATTAGTAAAAAAAAAGAAAATTCTTTCAAAGATTTCCAAACATGCATTCAAAGATTTCAGCCATCTTTCGAAAACTAGGAAATAGAAAATAGGTTAAAAATTAGGGCATTTTACTAAAATCATGTCGAGGCAAAAATTAGGGCACAAAATAAAAAATAATTTAGGACAAACCTTGGGGAGCGGGGAGCAGGATGAGGGGAGTTGGGACGCGAGGAGCGGGCTGAGAGGAGTTGATCGGGAGCGGGGAGCGGGCTGAGGGGAGTTCGGGAGCGCCGGAGCGGGCTGAAGGGAGTTGGGGAGCGGAAGAAGAAAGAGAGAAGGAGAAAAAGAGTAAGTGCGGAAGAAGGGAAGGGTTTAGACTTTTCGACTTAAGTGAGGGAGTAAGTGCGGGAGAGGCGAGTTTTTGACTTAAAATTTGGTGTTTCTTTCATAACGCTCGGATCACTGAGAGACATTCAATAACGCTTATATAGAAAACCGTTATAGATTATAGTCTTGCTGAACTTTGATGACACTTCTTTATCTGTCGTCATGAAATCCCCTTATCAAGCGTCATTAATAGGTCATTTTTTTGTAGTGATTCTCCGTGATTTTTAATACGGAGAATGACCATTCTCCGTGTTAAAACAACGGAGAATGGCCATTCTCCGTCATTTTAGCACGGAGAATGGCCATTCTCCGTGGTTTTAATACGGAGAATGGTCATTCTCCGTGTTAAAACCACAGAGAAATGCCATTCTTCGTTCTTAAAATCACGGAGAATGACAATTCTCCGTCATTTTAACACAGAGAAGTTTTAACACGGTGAATGGTCCTCCGTGTTAAAATGATGGAGAATGGTCATTCTCCATGATTTTCATACGGAGAATTGATTCTCCGTAATTTTAACACGGAGAATAACCATTCTCCATTATTTTAACATGGAGAATGGTCATTCTTCGTGATTTTAAGAACGAAGAATGGTCATTCTCCGTGATTTCTAATACGGAGAATGGCCATACGTGTTAAAATAACGAAAAATGGTCATTCTCCATGATTTTAAGAACGGAGAATGGGAATTCTCCGTAGTTTTAACTTCGTGTTAAAACCACGAAGAATTACCATTCTCTGTTCTTAAAATCACGGAGAAAGACCATTCTCAATCAATTTAACACGGTGACGAAGAATTGCCATTCTCCATGTTAAAATGACGGAAAATGACCATTCTCCGTGATTTTAATACGAAGAATTGATTCTCCATGATTTTAACACGGAGAATAACCATTCTTCGTGATTTTAACCATTCTCCGTGATTTCTAATACGGAGAATGACCATTCTCCGTGTTAAAACTACGGAGAATGACCATTCTTCGTGTTAAAATGATGGAGAATGGACATTCTCCGTCATTTTAGCACGGAGAATGGTCATTCTCCTTGTCAAAATACATGAGAATGACCATTCTCCGTGTTAAAACCACGGAGAATGACCATTCTCCGTGCTAAAATCACGGAGAATGACCATTCTTCGTCATTTTAACACGAAGAATGGCAATTCTTCGTGGTTTTAACACGGCCATTCTCCATCATTTTAACACGGAGAATTGATTCTCCATAATTTTAACACGAAAAATGACCATTCTCCGTAATTTTAACACGGGGAATGGTCATTCTTCATGATTTTAAGAGTAATTTCTAATACGGAGAATGACCATTCTCCATGTTAAAACCACGGAGAATGGCCATTCTCCGTGTTAAAATGACGAAGAATGGATATTCTTCATCATTTTAGCACGGGAAATGTCATTCTCTGTGGTTTTAACACGGAGAATGGTCATTCTCCTGCATTTTAATAAGGAGAATGGTCATTCTCCGTAATATTAACACGAAGAATTATCATTCTCCGTGATATTACCACGGAGAATGGCCATTCTCCTGCATTTAATGGCCAGTTGAAATTTTGGAGGGCTATAACTTTTGACTGGGAGGTCGAAACGAGGCCCCGGTTTATCGCAAAATGAGCATATTTCTGAGAAGCCTGAGATACACCGTTCCATCGTTTGTCGGCCTTCTAAAATTTTAGAATCGCAAAAAATGATGTTTGGACTTCCATTTTAATAGTTTTACCGTTTGTTGGCCTTTCCGAAATTTTTTGATGAGTTTTTGAAGGAACGTTTGAAGATTTTGGAAGAGAAAACCTAGATTCGAAACTGAGCGGCGTATGGAAGAAATAGAAGTATCGAAATATTTTTTTGAAGAGTAGGGTTCAGGGGTGTTTTCAATAAATTAGAAGGGCAAAAAGGTCATTCAGAATCCCCTTTATATATTTTTCGCTAATTCTGGACACGCGATGAAATGTTATTTTGCGGTGGATTTTACATAAAACTTTTACAATTTTTGGGTATTTCATAAATTTTCCCATTTAATAATATAGATCGATAATTGACAAAGGATGATACCTAGGTTTGACCATCGTAAATGATGATAATGGATTAGCGTAGGCCTAGAAATAGCCTAACATGATTATGACCCTATTGTAAAATGAGTCAATCTGAGCTAAAGTTTTATTTTGTGTCATGAAGGGATACTATCCATCGTAGGCTCACTTTCGATAGGTTGGCTTCAGAGAACAAAACTAAAAAATAAAAGTCAGGCATCGTCCTAAACCTAAAAGTCCTAAAATCGAAGTACCCTCCCATGGGGGAACCTCTTGTCCTAAACTACATTGCCAAGTAGCCCCAAGACAATAATGAAGATGAGCGACATATTTTTATCATATTTATAGGAAACAATCAAATGTATTTTTTTTCATACTTTATTATTTTATTTGAATGCCATTATTAAATTATTATCATACAACAACAATAAAGCTTTATAGTAAATTTTTGGTGCTAGTTGTACAAATCCTTCTATTTGGTTTAGGGCCATTTCCTTTGTAATATCAACAAAAAACTTCGTCGAACCCTAGTGACTCTTGTGGTCAGCGAAGACAGGTATAAAAGTTCTGACTGGGTGGAAGAAGATCAGTGGATCGGCCACATGAGTATATTATTCCTTCCATTTATGGTGGAAGTTGGGGGGCAGTGGGCCCAAAATGCATACAATACAGTATGCAAAAAAGTCCCTAATGTTACGTCGGGCATTGTTAAAATTATATCTTTAACCTCAATCTACGTTTGTTTAGGCTATACATAATCATAACGATTATCTTAATTACTGTCATGCCTCGCTCCTGGAGGAGTAATCGTCCTCACTAAGGCGTGATGCCGCGTGGGCCTAGATTAGCGCTCACGCAAGGCGGATTCCATAACGGCCGATTACAGGCTAAGCGACGGGGTCGTCGCACAGAAGTTTCGAAGCAGAAACATTGAATAAACAGTATGTCGCCAGCAGAAAGTTAAAACAACATAAGTCATACAAATAGCTCTTTATTGAGTCTGAAACAAAGATTACAAATGGGACATGAGGCCAAGATTACAAGTCGCCCAAGATCACTTTTTTCTCTGTTTACAAGTCACTCTGCTCTCTTTCATCTCTCAATACAGCATAACGAACTAGCGGATGCTTCAGAAGGCGATATCCATACATTATGTCTCAAATAGGTGAACTCTTCAATACGGCCGCACGTCTCGAAACATCAAGGAACTCCATGCCTCAGCACATCCAAGCAAGCTCCGCATCGACAAGCAGGTACTTGTAACCTACGCATGAAAACTGTTGGATGGTCAGTACCAACCGTACTAGTGGTGTGAGGTCCTCGCCCACTCAAACAAAATCAACACATCGCACTGGTCATAGGAAGGGCCGACGGTCGCGGGACGCCGGTGCGTCGGCCGGTCGTCGACCGAAGTGCCGAAAATGCCTCTAGAGAGGTGTTGGATGGAGCAGAGAGAGATGGGGAGCAAGGTGGTGTGGTTGGATGTAACCTTCGTTAACCAATTTCTTGGATTTTTTAAAATTTTGTATTTTTTTTCAAAACTCTGAATTTTCTAAATCTCGAAAAACGTAAAATTCTAATTTAGAGAAATATTTTTCGACCGTGATTGCTATCGGTCCTTGTTGGTCTTGGTTTTGTAAAAACTATATTTTTGTGAGAAGTTATTTAATTAAATTGTCTGCCCACTTCAGGAAAAAAGTTATAAACAATTATTTATATATATATAAAATATATTAATGAGATTTTGCATTGAAAATATAAATATTTTATTACTAATGATTTTGATATGGTAGGATGTTCGTTCGCCTCAGGAACAGGCTAAGACCGCATTAGTCCTAACCCTAGCCTACCAAGCCTAAACTCGGATTACAGGCTACGGTTGATTGGATGGTAGTTAAATTGTAATTAGCTCATTCATTAATTAGTAGTAATTTTTATTATAATTAACTAATAAATAAATTGTTGATTTTTTATAGCCAGTGATTAACTAATAAATACTTACTAGATAAATTACGGACTAAACTAAATGAACCAACGGTTAGCAGTTAGCGTTAGTGTTAGTCATTCCAATAAGTTTGCCCTAATCCTATTACATATACATTTTTAGGGTTTTGCTCCCACTCCCCTATAAATAGAAACACATTCCAAGACTTTACAACCTAAAATATTTCACAACCTAAAATTCTAACAGCCGCCGCCCCTTCTCATGTGCTCTTCCTGACCTCCTCGACCACCACACACACCCGACAGCTACATCACCACCACTATGACAATCACCACCACCCCCATAGCTACATCACCACCACCACGACAATACACCACCACCAGAATACACCACGTGACAACCATTCTACCACTACAACCATTATCCATCGCCGATCCCAGTTCAGCAGCCCCACCATACTCATCACCACTGCCACCACCATTGCTACCGCTACAAGCCATCCCGACCGTTTCCTCCAAAAATAAACCACAACCACTACCATCGGTACTAAACCACCAGAGAGAGAAAACAATAGAAGGGAAAGATGACCTCACCGCCTGACGACTGCATCCTCGGCCTCTGTCGCGTCTCGGCCGGTACTGTCGACTTCTGGTCAGACCTCCCCAGCGCTCCTTCGCTCCGTGGTGCGACCAGCACCGTTGTCCAACGCCGACCCCAGTGCCCCTCTGGCCGAGCGCCACCCCTCCTGGAGAAACTGCCCTTCGAATCCACTGTGAGCTTTTCTCCTCTCTATGATTTTTTGAGGAAATAGGAAAGAGAGAGTGTTGAGCATTTCCTCCTCCCTTCATTTTTACATGTAATGTGGATTGAGCAGCTCAGCCATTGACCCATTGAGCCCCCCTCCCTTTGAATATCGGGTTTAGCAGTAGCTTGTCTAACTTTATTAATGTAATGCTATATTTTATAAATAATAGAATTCAGATTTGAAATGTGCAGTTGACCGACCCCTTCAAAATTGAGTCTTCTGACACATTCACCCCTCTTTCTAATTTTTTTTATATATATAATTATTGACAATGGGATTAGATCTTAATGAATTAGCGTTTATTATTTTATAGATTAAATTATAGTAGTGAGTATGGTTTAAATAGTCTTCATTGGTAATTATTTACAGTAATAGAGTTGGGAGACAGTAGGAAAATTCTTACTTCTATTAAAAAAATTCCTCTCTCTAATTTATATGTACTTAAAATAAATATTGTTATTAATTTATAAATCTTTTCTATTATGGTTGTTAAAAAACTAATGGGAGAGGATTATGACTCTGATTTTGGGCTTAAGCCCTACAATATTAATTTTAATATTTAAGTTTTTAAACCCATTTTTATAGGAAATATATAAATATTAATAAATCGTTTTCTATTATATATGTTTTCTACAAAATCATATTTATATACATATTGATTTAACAAATAAATAGCTTATTAATTATTATTATTCTAAATATAATAAACATATTTATATATTACTTTTATTTAAATAATATTTCTTGGCCAAATTGTATTTAACAAATTAGGAATTTTAGTACAATGTAATGATTCCTATTTTTATGTATATATGTGTTGGAACAATTGGTCACCAATTGTAGGACCGATTGTAGGAACGAGTTGTAAAGCGCAATACTCTAGAGGGGGTGAATAGAGTAGGCAGCGGAAATAAACTATAAAAAATGTTAGTAACAAGATCACATAATATATATATAACACAGATATATAAATAAAAAGTCGAGAGTTGAGAGCAAATGCAAACACAAGGATGTATACTGGTTTCTCTTGTGAGGACTAGTCTAGTTGGAAGAACTCTAGCTTCCAGTTGAATCCACTATGGAAAATCACTACAAGTTTTCATCCGAAGTTCTTGCAACTTCTACAACGCGAGCTTTGATCCGAAGTACTTGACCAACTTTAATTTTGAAGAGTCTTTCTTTAATCAAGCCTCTGATTATAATTTCTCTGAAATCTTCCAGACCGTACCGCACTGGCAAATCGACTAGAGGATTATAACTGGCTTGGGATTTGAAAATGAATAGCTCAAAATACTTTAGAAAAAGTAGTGGGCTTATAGAGAAGAGATATGAAAGTGAATTGGTGTGTTGAAATGATCGAAATCCTTCTCTATTTATAATTTTTCTAAAGGCAGAATTCTGGCAGAATTCAGGCAGAATTCGGACAGAACTCTATGAGAAAATCTCGACAAGATCCGTAACTGCGGGAAGACCAAGTTTAAAATCCAACATCCACTAACCGAACTCTGGCCGAATTTGGGCCGGACTCGGGCCAAATTCTGTTGGAGTTCTGTCAGGGTTTTTGTAAATTAGTTTTGGGCTTTTTGAAAAGTCAAGCAGTTAGGAAGTAGTTTGGTCTTTTGTAAGTGGGCTTGTTTTCAAAATAAAAGGGTATTTTAAAAATATTTCTTGGGTTGCCTATTTGCCAGTACGATGCAGTTTACATCGTATTCCTAGACTCAATAAATATGGAAAATACACTAATCAAATAGGAAAACCAATAGCCCTTTGATGACGTCTTTCTTCTGATATTTGAGCAAACATGAAGACGCCTTTTTCCTTAATGACAATCGTCCAAAGATAAATAGATCTGGAAATCTGAATACCTTTCGGTGGCTTCGTCCCCGAACCCCTACGGGTGGCGCTGCCCCCTCGACCCTTGTCCGCTGACCGGGCAGCGAAACTCCCGATATGAGGCCCGGGATAGGTCGTTGGGCGGTTCAGAGAAATCTCCATGTATAACGCCGTCTTTGGCCCATTGCATATGTCCTAGTCTGACAAAGCTTGATCATGCTTACTGCATGTCTAAGAACATGTTAGACGAACAAAACAATATGATACAAGCATAGCAATATGATATAGAACATTTGGGACAATGCTAAGTTTAAGTAGCAACATGATAAGTGATTACATGAATATTAGTGATGTCATTATGGTAAACTTAATTGATTAGCCATATTCAAAAACATGATATAATCATTGGGCTAATAATCTTTCCATTTTTTATTATGGCAAATCGGTAAAGTTTAATATATATACAATAGATGCATGTATCACTAATAAACACATAATACTAGAATATTGTGTGCTAACTTAAACTTATTTCTCCCCCTTTGACATGATCAAAAATAAGCTCCCCCGTAATTAGATCTAAAATGAACTCAAGCATAAGTAAAGGGGGAAGGCAAAAACAATCATGATCAAAGATTAGGAGAATAGTATAACGACAAGTTTAGAAAATTGTATAACTAAAGTATAAAAAACTTATCAAAATACAACATAGTTGGTTGAACTTTAACAAAGAACACTAAAATCAAGCATTATATAGTTTACCAACTAGAAATCCAAAAATGACATTCAAAACTCAATATGATAAATAAATATAACTGTAGTTTTGAAATAGACCAATAAAGGATTTAAATTAAAAGTAGATATCAATATAGTAGAAATCAATCATTGGTCATAAATAATTATTGGTCATAAATAATCCATAAAAAATCGCAGATATAGTATATACCAAATAAAAAATAAAAATATAATGAGACTTTTAACAATGATAAAAAAAATATGATTCATAATTTGTCCATACAAATTATTGAATCAATTCCATAAAGAGTATAATCATCGAAAAAAAATCAAAATAAACTAGAATCTATGCAAAATCTATACCAAAGTCCATGCATTTGAATTCAATTACCATAGCATGATATATGTATATCCATTAGATAAACATGAAGGCAATGAAGACAAAATACTTGAGAAGGAAAAATTTAGTCAACTTGAGTGCTCCCCCACAAAGTATGACCAGTCTAAATATAGATAATCATGAACTTTGAGATAAAATCTCAATAAGAAATGCCAAAATTAATATAAACTCAAGTAATAATCAAATATATATTTGGCAAGATAATTTCTAGAAACTCGAATGAGAGAATTAAAAATAAATAATATAATCATATATTCTCTCATCTAATACAAATCCAAATATCATGAACAACTCAACAAGATATTTTAAGTAAAAGAATATATGTCCATGATGAACTAGGTATACCACATATTAAGGGCATAAAAGAATTGAAACAATTAAATTTGCTCCCCCTTAGAATATGAGTATCTAGTTTCGAAGAAATTTATATGCAAGAATAGATAAAAATAAATAATCACAAGATCTAAGGAATATCAAAGATATGTATCTTTCTTTTCTTTGATCAAATGCATGTAAAGTCCCAAACTCAAAACAAATATCATTTTTAGACAAATAAAAGAGATATACAATGAATAAATGCTTAAAGAGCTTAAAGATGAACAAACAAAATATATCTCCAATATATATATATATAAAAGAAATATTTTAAGACATTAAAATATTTTGAAAACTATTTTAATAATAACATTTGAGTACCGGATAGATTCAATAAATCAAAAAGACTTTTCAAAAATGTGGAATTTATTACGAAAAAATTGTCTTAATAAATGTTCGAATGCGTCCATTTAGTCCTCAGACTGAAAGCTGACGATTCGAATCACGGAAACAATTTCAATAAAAGAATCCATAAATCATAAATAAATTTATTTGAACAAATAAACATAACTAGATAAATGTCCAAAAAAAAGTGTATTCTAGATATATGGCATGTCAAGGGGATAATTGACTTGAAACAATTAACTGCTCCACCTTTACATGGCTATATCCAAAAATAATAATATTGACAAAATTTTAAAATAAAATTCAAAGACATATTTTTGGAAGTAGGAAACTAATTCAAAAATATTAGGTCTTCTTATCAAAGTTTTTTTTTTCCTTTTTAAAGCCTTAGCACGGTGTCAACCTGACAACCGTAAGGTTAAAGAAAAGAAACGCTTTGAGATAGAGATATTCAATATGCATGACTTCTTCCTGCAAGAGTTACTGTTGTAGACAGAATAACTTGAATAAGAAGATAATAATATAAAGCTCAAAATTATTGAATATTACACAAGTTAAAGACGAAATCATAAGACCATAATATTCAATGAGTAGTCATAATATCAAATTAAGTTTAAATATAGAATAGAGTGACAGAAAAATAAGTATATCGAAAGATGACAAACATTAACCTATGAAGATCAATATATGTTACCTTTTGTAAAATTAAATCATTAAATAATATTATCCATCAAATCTAAAATCAAAAATCCATTAGATAACAATTGCAACTAGATCTCAATAAATCTTTAGTTTATAAAGCGTTGATCAATCTTGGGTTAGTTGTAGGGGTACTGTTCCAGCTAACGGAGGTTCACCAGGGAACACTTAAGTACCGCTTCGCTTTAGTCGTAGCCGTGGTGACAGACAGACCCTTTGTAGGCTTGTACCCAAAATAAATCTCTTCTTTAATAACCGAGATTAAGAAGAATTAGTGCAATATGAAATAAATTATGTTCTATGGACTTAAAAAAATCTTAGAACATTGTAGCATACGGTATAAGATGTATGAATTACATTTATCCATATGTGCTACAAAATCATTGGGTAACAATGAAATATAAAACCTTTGTAAATCAAAATATAGGACCTAGATACGTTAATGTATTTTGAAACCTAGGGGACTGGGTTCAGTACCTTGGATCCAGAACTAGATAATAGTTGCGAGTAGACCTTCAATAAATCTTAAGTCTATAAAGTATTGATCACTTCGGGTTAGCTGTAGGGGCCGATTTCCAGCTAGCGGTAGTCCGAAGACTAGTACAATGTGTCGCTTCAGGCTATTTACACCTGTATGACAGAAGGACCCTTTCGGCTTGTTCCCTAAATGACCTCTACGCTTAAGAACTTAGATTCAAAGGAATACATGCAGTATCATCGAACAACATCGAAATCCAGAATACCTAAATATAAAAGAAGTAAATATCCAAATAATGGTTTATCAAGATCAAGAAGAAAATAATTTAAATAAGAGTCATGTATCAACCAAAAAGCCAAGAAGAACATCATTAAAAGAGGCTTTGAGGAAGAAGCTAATAAAGAGAAGAACATAAATTTGTTCAAAGTAATCAATAGCTAAAGTATGAGATAAGCACAAGTTTGAAACTACTTTTCAAAATAATATAGAACTTGAACTTAACTCATATATCAGACAAAGATGTAACTGATTCATAAGAAGCTAATTACAATAAAATTTGAGAATCAATAGTGAATATATTATGCAAGCACAAGGTTAACATAAAAGTATATGTATATACTTTTCAAGTAAATAGAATACTTGTGCTAAACATACATACTTACAAAATATCGATCAAAGTAAATATGATATGTTAAAGACAAATCGGTAAGAAGTGACCATTAAAAAAAATTAAAGACGAAGAGTCAAAAACATATTCACCAAAAAAAAATCTCCTATACATGCTTCAAGAATAAACATTAAAAGTAAAGAGCATACATAGACAAATGTGTCACTCTAGTAAAAAATAACATACTATATAGTGTGAACTAATTATTTAAGCTAAACAGCTAGTCATGTTAGGATTATGTCTCATATTGATTCAAACAATAAACAAATTAAAAGATATCAATGAAAGCTAATAGCAAGACATCAGTAAGAATATGCTAGATATTAAAAACTATTTAGGAAGCATGTGACCGAAGTGGTTCTAGTGACCACACATCTGCTAGTATAATTGCATGGAAGATGACCTTTGTAGCTTTGCAATCACCAACATGTTCCATGGTTCTATTTGATATGAGAAGCTTCACCTGCAATATTAGGTGAAGATTTTGGTATCCAATACTTGGATCCATATTTGTTAGCTTTGGGAACCCATTTACACAAGTTCATATCAACAAGTTTTCTAATCTGCCGATGATTAGAAACATGTCCATTCATACCATAATAATGACAGAAAGAATTAATATTAGTACTATGTGCAGCAGTATGAGAACGTGCAGTAGTGTGATATGATGTGCGTGGATACTTGTAATAGAAAGCATGGTTATGTGAAACTTTAGCTTTGCTTGCTTCCTTTCTAGATGATCTGTCGTGTGTGACTTTGTGATATGCTAAGTGTCTTGTGTTAGACTGAGTCGTAGGTTGTACTACCTGCTTTTCCAGTCTAATCTCTAACTTTTTAGAGTTAGCACAGGTCTCATCATATTTAGCAGAAAGAGCATCAATTCTACATAAAGCAATAGAATACTTCTTTTTTTCTGTTTCTAATTACTCCTTAAGTTTAGCATTTTCTTGAGTGTTTTTCTCAATGCAATCAAGTGCGTCATGCAATCTAAACTTTAGTGTGGAAATCTTAGTAGAATTATCAGAAGGAGAACTATTTCTAGCATCATTCAATAAGCAAGTAAAAATTTTATTCTCTCGTTTATAGAATAGAATATCCTTTCTAGCTTGCTTATACTTATCTAATACTTTCTTGTGTTCTTCTAACAGATCACTGAAAGCATCAGATAACTCATTATGAGAAATTCACTCTCTTCATAAAAAGAATTATTTTATACCTCGTTAGATAATGCCATTGAGCATAAATTTGCAGCTTGATGAGGTCTCTCTTCTTCTTCAGAATCTGTTGCTTCACTTTCATACCATATGCTCGTGCTAGTGTACTTGTGAGACGATGATCTACCTTCATTTGATTGTTCATAGTGACTCTCCTTTCTAGCAGTAGTACAATCTTCTTGGATGTGCCCTATCTTCTTGTAATTGTCACATATAAGCTCTTCTTCATATAAGGGATTGTGTTATACCTTAAATCCTAATTCCATTATGCATATATTTGTATCATTATGAAGACTATCATTCTCTCTGGAGTTGCTAGCTTTGCTTTCATACCCGCACTCATAAGTAGCTTCAAGAACTTTCCAAATTTTATGAGATATTGTGCAAGTAGTAATAAGATTGAATACATTTATGTCTACAACTCAAAAAAAGATATGTATAGC
>JANAVB010016197.1:8201963-8216963 GCA_029216955.1 Iris pallida | reverse complement strand
GTCAACCGAAGGTCAACCGAAGCCTAATATTGACTAGAACTTGACCAAACTTGACCAGTTCACCCAAAGTCAATTGTTAGTCAATGTTAGCCAAGTTTGACCTAAAGTTGACCTAGAGTTGACTGTAACGACCATTGTTCGTATTTATATATTTTGGTATATGTGTACGTATTTAGACCCGTATTGTATGTCTCTTTGTTTGGTTCGGCCCGACTTAACATTGGTTCGGCTTGGTTTTGCATGGTTCGATTTTGTTTGATTTTATGTGAACCAAACCACTCCCACCTACCACCACCCTCTTTAATAAATATCTCACCAAACATTTCTCTCTCCACATTAACTTTCTTCTTCCCTACCATTACTTCTTCACCAACCTGAGAGTAGAAGGTTTAGGACTTGCACCTTGCTTCATGGAGGAATCCCATTTTTATTGTTCTACTGTCTTTCTCATGTGTTCCTAACCCACTTTAGTACTTAACATTTTTCATTTCCGTGGTTAATTTCTTGTTGATCTAGCTTTGTGGTATTTTTGGTTTTCATGAGTTTGATCTATCAAACCTGCATAATCTTGTTATCTCATGGTTTCATGTTGCAGAAAATTTTATTTTGCCCAAATTTGACCTACAAAAATTTGCTGGGCCGCATGAGCATTAATTGCCTTGGCCGCATGGCCATTAAATATTTGTGCAAGCAAGCAGTGCTTAACCGCATATGGGCTTTGGCAATTGCATGAGCATTAATTAATAGTACTTAGTCGTATAGCAGCATGCAATTAATTGTATGGTGCCATATTTGGCCGCATATGGCAAATGCCATGCTGGCCGCATGGCCATTCATTAGTTAGCCGTATATGGCAAGCCATCAGTTTAATATTAACGTTGCAGGAATTAGCTAAATAGTTGCATGCATTAGCTAAATGATTGCATTAGCTTTATTTTGTTGCATTAGCTAAAATAGTTGCATGCATGCATTAAAGTCGCACATGGCCACTTAGCCGCATAAGGCCATTGGTCAATGTTGGTCGCATAAGAAAATTCCGTGGCCGCATGGCCATATACATTTCCCCCCCCCCCCCATTGTGGCTGCATGTATTGTTACTATGGCCGCATATGGTCAGCATATGCATTAACATTTAATGCATGTACTGTGGCCGCATATGGAATGGTTAGCAATTAATGCATTAGAAAATGCATTAGCCATTAATACATCAGCATATGCATTAACATTCAATGCATTAGAAATTGCATTTTTGCACCAGGCCGCATATGGAATGGTTAGCAATTAATGCATTAGAAAATATATTAACATGCATTTACTTTATTTTGCATGGCTTTTACTTTATTTTGCATGCAGGCATGCATTAGCATGCATTAAACATGCATTAGCATGCATTAGCAATATGGCCTTTTTAGCAAGCTTTTGCCTGCTTGCAATAAAGCAGTTGGCCGCATATGCAATCAAGCAGCTGGCCGCATGGGAAATTAACTTGGACGCATGGGTCAGCTCAGCCTTGGCCGTATGAAACAGTACTTGGCCGCATAAGCAAATTGATGGCCGCATGCAAATGCTAATAGTGAGCCGCATATGGGAACAAAGTCAGCCGCATGTATATTAATGCATTATATTAATGCATACAAGCATGCATTTAATATATTAATGCCTTATATTAATGTATTATATTTAATGTATTAATGCATTATATTAATATAATGTATTTAATGTATTATATTAATGCATTATATTAATGTATTAAATGCATTTGCATGCAAGCATGCATGCTTATATATTAAGCATTAGCCGCATGTTATATTTAATGCATTATATTGCTTATATATTTTGCTCAGCCGTATATGGCCAAGTGACTGTTGGCCGCATGAAATTTTTCCCGAGCCGCATGAGTCCCCCACAGCCCTTGCCCCTTCTAATATTTAATTACTAAATGTGTGCATATGCCAAATTAATTGTTCCCTGACACGATGGTGACCCGTTGTGGTGCACTTTTGACATGATGTGATAGTGGCCCGACGTGGCGCACTTCTGACAGTGAACATGACATGTATATTTTGAAGGCTGTTGCGACGGCTAGCATGTCATGACAAGATTGAATGGCCTGGACACCGTGGATGATTGTGTTTGTACAATTGAACCGATAATGTTTGCATCATGTCTAGGATAGGGATCCCTGTGTACCACAGTTAGGGGTACCTACTGTAAATGGCTAAGGCTAATAACTAGAATAATTCAGTAGTCATAAGAGATTTCCCCAGCTACAGGCGATCCCGTTATCCCGACCACCATTATTGGACTTGTAGCCTACCGACGAGTAGGGCACAAGTCTAGATTCACCGATATATGAAAAAGGACGAGGCACCGCTTAATGAACCCAAGTCGCCTGGATAACCTGGATTAGCTGCAGGACTTGTGGCTGGAGGAACATCTTACTGCATATTGCTAGTAACTAAGGCTTGGGATAACCCTAGTTAGCTAATGTAGAAAGTCGTAGTTACTGGTTGGCCGAGAACGATTGTATGATGTAGTTTCAGTGCTCGGTTACTTTAGGCTTGATCGCATGATTGTCATTTTTAACAATAAAGATCAGAGGCTAAGTTCTGTTCAGGTAAAGGGTTACAACCTCGGTCCTTGTTTGGTTTAAGGGTTGTAACCTGGCTCCCGGAGCAGTTCTAAGTCCTCTCTTCGTTTATTGTCTTATTGTACCCCACTTCGTGCTTATAATGTTTTACCTTACCAACAGGAATTGGAGACGAAGTTCTATTCAGGTGAAGGGATACAACCCTGGTCCTTGTTTGGTTTAAGGATTGTGACCCGGCTACTTGAATGGTTCCCTCGTACTCTATTATGATTGTTGTTATTCTTTTATTATCAAGCTCTTTCGTAACCACTTTTATTATTTAATTCTGATGTGCTGGTTTTAGTTCTTAAGTGAAGCCTCCTTTGTGGCACTTGCTCTTTCTGGGATCTGACCCAGCTGGTTTTGTGTGGCCAGATTTCGGAGCAGCTTCAGAGGATCTACCGACCTTCCAGCCCGATGGTGACCACCAGGTGTAACCAGGGCAACGAGTGGGTTTATTTTTTGCTCTCCCACTCTATTGTAAAATTCCTATTTTGAGGCGTTTAGCCGGCGAGCACCTGTTAGCTCGTATTGCATACCTTATTACTGTCTGCCTACGGACTGTAACATGATTGATAGATCCTAGGATTGATCATGTATGACTAAACTCTTGCTTGTCCTCACATTTTGTAACGACTAGCTTCATGATCAGCGGAACATGTAATGTTTGGGACGCCTTACTATTGTATATTTGGTGATCTTACATCTTGTAACTTTATATGCTTGCTTGAGATTGAGACAATTAGGCTGGTTATTGACCATAGGAGACTGATGGATTGTAGTTAAACCCTCATATGTCTAGACAGCCGTGACCGTATAGTGGAGTGGATTCCATTTCATTATACGTAGCTGGCTATGTATGCCCCCGCTCTCCAGTATTTTGGTTCTGGGGCGTTACATTGACCTAGGGTTTACCAGAGTTGACCAGTTGACCAAAAGTCAACTGTAAGTCAACCATTGACTTAAATCGACCTAGTTTAATTCCGTTTGACTTGCATTGACCCAGTTTGACCTGGTTAGGCCTAATATGACTTAGATTGACCAAGTATAATCTAGTTTGACCTTTTTTGACCTAGATTGACTTAGTTTGACGTGTCTTGACCTAGTTTGACTCAGTATGACTTAATTTCACTTCCAAACCATTATATTGATACAGTATTCCATCTATAGGTCCTCGAGGCACTATTCTTGGACTCAGTCGATCTATCCATCACATTACAGGCGAGTACATTCTCTGATAACTTTTTTAGTTTACGATAATTGTTATAATTTATGTAAATAGTGTAGATATGCTTGTTCTCGACACATTGGTCACACGGATTAGTATTCATGGATCCTGACATGAGATGTTATTCTTTGTTATCTTAGTATATCTTGTGCAAGTCCCTTGTAGTTCATGTGCAGTATATGGACACCGATTCTCGAGGAGACTTGCTCCCTTCTCGTAGAATCCCGTGTCGTAACGTGTCTTATTTGGATCCACTCTACCAGTCGGGACGGGGAGTACTAGTGTAGATGTGTGGTCAATACCCGCCTTGTATATCTTATGAACCTTGTGCATGCCAATCCTACACCACATGTATGATAGGATAGATCATGACCTTGTGCAGACCCAATCCGGCCACATGTTATAGCTAGTACTCTCACACCTAGATAGATGATTCTTGATTCTTGTACATGCCATGATCAGTTTTACTTGCCTTGTTCTAGCTCTAGATTTACAGCTTACCTTGCCATGATACTCACATGTACATTCCATGATTTTTTTGTGTATACTCTCTATTTACAGTCTTATAGCTTTTGTCATATCTTGTGCACTGTTGTTAGTTGATTGTATTCGTTTCATCCTGACTGGATATATTGACAAAATATTACAGATACTGATGAGGAGGATTATTGTACCTACTACGATCCGGATGATGTAGTGGGCTTAGACTTGGAGACCTTGGTTCAGCAGGGCTTAGCTCCGCCCGACGAGCCTCTAGTTTAGTTAGAGTAGATATTTTGGACTAGATCTTGTCTCCAACTTGCTACTTATGTTATGATATTATATTTGGGATTGTATAACTATATTACTTTGTGTCTCTCTCTCGTTGTTGAGCTGGATATTGTACTTGTGGTTTATATCTATCTAGTTTTTCGTGCCATAATTCTTCCTTCTAGATTGTGATTAAGTTTATCAGTATTTCATATTATATACCTTCGTACGGAGATGACAGGTTATTATATATTGTTTGTTGGCTAGTAGTCCTACAGCGTTCTATGCCATTTTTTCGGCGTAGGCTGGGCGTTGTCACGCACTTGTGCCCCTACCTAGGGTGCGGGTTATGACACATTTATAGTAGTGGCCCATGCAGGTCGAAAGTCACAATTAGTGCAATGTCGTAGTGGCGCTCGACTTAGAGTGCTGTTACGAGCCTGCGGTACGTATCTAGGATAGGCTATAGGCTAAGTTACTCAATCACAAAATAGGAAAACTTCCACTTACTGATCTTTTAACTGTCCTTTTGATATTAATTTTTGCATCTTCTGGAAGTCCTGGATGCCCTTCTCCCATGGCTGGTACGGCTGCGGGGCTGCCGCTGGCTGAGCTACGACTCTCTCCACTGCCGTCACTGCCAGATCAATGCCTCTGCTGAGCTCTGTTGTGTGCCTCTGCTGCTGGGTCTGCTGACCCTCCATGTACTGCCTGAAGAAAGCCAACAGCTGAACGGCGTCAATTGTCCCTGCAGGTGGCTGCTGATGCTGCTGCTAAAACATCTCAGGAATGACTGGGGTCGTCCTCTGAACAAGTGGAGGCATACCCCCAATGGCTACGGCAGCTCCTGTCTGATCAGGAACAAAAGGTGCTACAGTCTCAACAGGCTGCTGCAATGGACGAGAGGTGGCAGACCCCTCTCCAGCGGCTACTGTACCAGAGCGATGTGATCGTGTCTCCACCATCCTGAAGACAGATCGAAAAGGAAGTCAATACTGAGCAGGAATCGATAAATCAAAGGAGGATAGTTTATTGCAAGAAGACAAGTCAGTAAGATATATAGATGGCATGAATTGAAGCAGAATTTTCCTAACTGTGATTGAGTACCTCTCCGTTAAAGCCTATCTCTCAATCCTATCGCAGGCTCGCAGTAGTATAACTAAGTCTTCGTACTACCACGATATCGTACTATTGCGACTCTCGACCTGCATGGGCCACCACTAAAAATGTGTCACGACCCGCACCCACTGTGAGGGTACTAGTACGTAATAGCGCCCAGCCTACGCCGCAGTGTCGGCGGTAGAACGCTGTTTTAAGTCTCTAACTAACCATCAACTCATGCAGTATATAATGTACTTATCATGATCAACTCCGAACGGAGGACAAGTATAAGATATTGAACTCAATCACAGTCTAAGCACGATAAGATAAACACAGAAGAATTAACTAAGAATAGAAGAACAACTACTAAAATAATAACAACTCTCAACAAATCTTAAGTACTACACAAGTCTCAAAACTTCTGTAACAAGATCAACATGAAACAGATACTAGTCTACTAAACTAAATCCCGATCACTCCTGAGAGTCGGGGCCAAAGGTGGTCATCCCGTCTCCAGGTCCATAATATGTAGGGCATGCATCCTCAGGGCAATCATCTGAAAAATTTCAACAGGTCCAGTCAGGACAGGAACGAGCACATCTTATCTAGAAAACCCAAGTAAATGACAGAAAACTATAAAGCAGTTATAGACAGTTGTATTGATGAAAATGGCAGTTTATATTCAGGTGATGGTAAGGAAAAACAGATAAAGTACAAGGAAAGTAAATAACTAAACAAGAGAAGAATTATAGCAATAAAGATTGTAAAAACAGAACTAGCTGAACCAGGGTAATATGATATAAAGTTCAGACAGAAAATGTAAACCAGTGTAACTCCAATGTAAGTCCAGTACAGGATGAATCTCATACAAGATGAATCCAGTAAGGGACGATTCCAGTTATAGTGATCAAAGATTCCAGGGTGAGTCCAGCCTATACTCTAACAGTATGTTTTAAAATATCAGAATCGACATGTGAACGGCTGTAGGTAATACGGCACATCACACACCTGGCCGGGTGTGAGATGGCTATCATTCTAATATAATTCCAAAGGAGTGGTTCCAGTATTTGGGTATGTTCACATGCCTATTCCAATATTTCCCCGCCCAGCAAGTACAAGTGAATCCAGAAAACGACACGAGAAATCGGGATGAGTCCAGCCAAACATAATGATACCAGCAAAAGATTCCAGGGTGATTCCAGTAGGTGATACCAATAGTGGTTCCAGAAGATGATGCCAGTAGTGATTCCAGAAATAGAGGCCAGACTAATGGTATGTGTGTCGCATACATGAATCCAGAAATATCCATACGTGTTGTAAGAATCACATAAAACTATCTAGAACTGAAGTACAGTAATTGACAAGTAAATAAGAGAACTATCAGAGAATGTACTCGCCTGATACTCTGAAAAGAGTAGTGTAATATCAGATGCCTGCACCAGAGTCACAATGTCCTAAACAGAGTAATATGGGTTAAAATATGTTTAGAATAAGGTAAATGAAGCCTACGATGCATCTACATGATTTTTAGGCCAATCTAGGTCAAAGTTAACTCTAAGTCAACTCTGGGTCAAACCAAGTCAACGTCTAGTCAAACTAGGTCAATCTACAAGGCTAACTAGGTCAACTGTCTAGGGCTTGGTCAACTTTAGTCAACACATTCTTATAGGCTTATTTGGTCAAATCTAGGTCAATCTAAGATACACTAACTCATTCTAACCCATAGACTAGTGTAACTTAGATACCATATATGCAATTATCATATATATAAAAATAGACCCAACTAATACTTAACTAAGCCCTTAGTCTAAACATGGATTTCCTCTAAGGTAACCCACATACACACACTAACTCACATGTAAAGATCAAGTGGCCAAATGGCCAAAAGTTCACATTGCCACCCCTTGACTAATACTAATCCATATCCTAATTGATTTCAAAACAAAACTCATACACTAACCTTGATACACAAAGGAAAGAGGAGCAACATCTTACATATATCTAACCTTCACAACATGAGCCTATACTCCTCCTTGCTCTTCCTGTAGCATTAGGGGAGTACCCTCCTCTCAAAATGAACCCAAGACACTCTCAACTAACACTCAAACACACCTGAACTCTATAGGATACAACCTATTCAGACTGATACCCTATGACTTATATGTCAAACACAACTGCACATAACATATATGGATATGTATATCCCTGTCAACTCTCATCACAATTTCATCTTCATATATACAATACCATATCCCAATACTAGGACCTCACATCACATCCTAATTGAACTAACCAAAACACTAGTACATGTAAAAAAGAAAGGGTTCTACTGTCTCTAAGTGGCAACCAAATGCTGCTACAGGGGGTTTTAAAGCAGTCAGGAATGCACCAGCAACAGGCTGCCCTGCTATTGA
Source organism: Iris pallida (assembly GCA_029216955.1). Lineage (NCBI taxonomy): Eukaryota > Viridiplantae > Streptophyta > Magnoliopsida > Asparagales > Iridaceae > Iris > Iris pallida. The sequence goes on along the minus strand of JANAVB010016197.1, from coordinate 8,208,841 downwards.
AGGGGCTGCAACCTGGCTGTGGTTTCCTCCCCTCCCCTCTATTCATATAGCTCCCCATTCTAATCTTATAACTAACACAGCTCATGGACCAAGCACACATGTGCACATACACATACATATCACTCTACAAACTCATTTCAGCCTTACATATATATACATACATGCATTTACATACATATAGGCCTACCTACCAATGCTAACAAAAGGAAATGTGGACATGTGTGAGAAAGGAAATGTGTGACAGGTTCCTAGGATAGAGTGTGTGTGTGTGGAGTGTGTATGCTAATAGAAAAGGGTGTGAGGGTGTGTGTGTGGCTGAACAGTACTACACTTCTCAGAAATGTAGTGTTCCATAACAGTGAACAAAACTCAGGAGTTCATAACTTAATAAACCTCAGTTATTACTTAATCTCAGTTTTGGTCTAACAGGAACCAGTACAACAGGTTCAGTTTTCATCAAAACAGTGTGTGTGTTTGTGATATCAAGAGTGCAATTAATCCCAGTTTTCAAGACTGTGTATCAGTCTACATTCATCAAACAGTCCAAAATCCCATTATCAAGTGCAAAACCAAGACTAATAAGAAAAACCAACCTAGCAAGTCCTATTAAACATGTGGGAATCAATCCAGGCATTTAAAACAGCATTTTAATCAGATTAAAAGGAAATCAAATTCAGGATTTCGAATTTAAACACATGGTATCAGTGATTTGGGAAGGACCAATTTTGAGTATCAAATCAAATTAATAAATAAACTAGAGGTTGGTAATTGCAGATCCTGTGTGTACGTGTTGTAGAGTGTCTAAGTATCCACGAAACTGGACACAATTCGTGTCCAAATACTGTTCGTACACAGACACCAAACTGTGCACAGACAGCGTCGTGCACGCGTGTGTGTCACTCCAGGACATGACACGTTGTACGACACAGGCCATGGTCACGTCCATGTGTTCACCACATATAGGGCTACGTGTCCATGGCCTGCACCGTGTCCTAGGTGAGTGTCGTGTCGGCTTTATGGCCGTGTCAGTGGCCAAAATGCTCGCGTGCACAGCGCGTGGGCGCGGCCAGTGCGGCCAGTACGAGGAGGATTTCTCCTCGCATACGCAACCACGTGCTCCCATTTTTGGGAGGATGGTGGCAGTCGATACCCCAAGCTCCTCGCCAAAAATGGCGTGTCCACGTGTCCTGTGTCGGGAGTTATTGACCCCGAGTAGTAGGACACAGTGTACGTGTTGTGCACAGCGTGTCCAACACGAAAAACAGACACAAAATGACACAAAAATACTTAACACTCTTCACAAAATTTAATGTATATACCAAGATCTATCAATCCATGTAATTACATTTTCAAAAATCGAAAATAAATTCCTAAGGGGCATTCTATCGAACACCTAGCCTATCAAATGGATACGTGTCCGATACGGACACGAAACCGACACGAATTGTGTCCAAATTCTAGGGACTGCTAGGGGACTCCTAGATCTAGTCCTAAATACAAAGAAAACAGCAATTTAAATCAATTTGAGGAGTTTTACCTATTGGTGCAAATTATATGGAAAAGTTTCAAATGGGGGGTGTTCCTCTTGATGGCCAAATGCTCCAAATGAGCCCAAAGCTGAGATTAACCTCCAGAATCATAAAATACAGAAATTAGAACCTAATGCAAGAGACTAGGATGAAAAAGGAGATCAAATGAATAAATGGGAATTTTTGGAAGGGGGAAGAATACCTCTCTTTTCTCCAAGTGTTGGAATATAAAAAGAGACAACCCTAATGAATAATTTTAAATAGGGTGGGGATCCCTATGTGGCTGGTCTTTTAGGGTTTAGTAGGGTTAGGCTTTAGTTATGGGCTATGGGCCAAGTCCTAAGTCATTAATCATGACTTATGAAGTCATAAGCCATATTAGTCAAATCAACTCCAAATCTCTCCAAACAAGTTCCAATGCCTTAAACTTCACTAAATTAGGTCAAACCAAGTTTACTTAACCTAACCAAGGGGTCTTAACCTAGGTTAGTCACTAGGTTAGTCTTCTAGTCAATACTAGTCAAAGTCAACTATAGGCCCAAAATCAATTCTAATAAAAATCATTAAAAATCACTAAAAATCATAATATGAAATAAACATCCTTAAATAATAATTATAAATACAAAATTTCAAAAATACCCTCATCTGAAAAACTGGGTGTTACAGCTCTTCCTCCTCCTGCACAACGGATTCTTCCGCCAGTTGCATACGTACTTCCACCTCCACCTTCTCTGCCTACATACGTGGGACAGATGCTTACTTTCCTCCAGCAGATGCTGGAGACTCAGAGAGCCCTGGCTGAGGCTCAGCAGAGGCAAGACGCGATACGTCAGGGCATGGAGGATGCCCATCAGTTGTCCCTTGCAGCCGTGGAGTAGAGGGCTCCGCATCATGGGACGCGTACGAGGTACGGAGATATCCAGGACTTCAAGAAGCTCGGGTCTCGTGAATTTAGTGGGACCGAAGGTGTGGTCTATGTCGATGATTGGCTCGAGGATATCGAACGGCAGATGAGGGTCTCCCACCTCGCAGACCACCTGAAGGTCGAGGCGGTAGGTTTGCAGTTGCTAGACATTGCATGCACCTGGTTCAGGAATGAGCCTGTCCTAGCTGGAGAGGGCCATACTTGGGCAGAGTTCAAACTTTTCTTCAAGGAGAAGTTTTTTTCCTCCTACAGACAAGATCGACCTGGTGAGACAGTTCCAGGATCTACAGCAGGGCAGTTTATCTGTGGAGGAGTACGCCGCAGAGTTCGGCCATCTGAGCTGATACACAGAAGTACATGGTTCGAGACCCGGAGATCAGGTCGAACCATTTTAGGGAGGGGCTGACCTGGGATATCAAGATCCTCATTCCCTCCTTTTATGAGACTTATACCCAGATCTATGCGAAGGCCCGCAAGGTAGAGCGGGAGTGGGGCTTGAAGCCCAAGAGGGAGCCTGATCTTTTCTCGGGGGATACTAGCAGCGCGGGGGCTGCTAAGCGCCCTCAGCTTCAGCATCGTTCTTTCCAGCATCACCAGCCGCAGGTTCAGGCCAGAGCACCGGTTCAGCAGGTGCAGCACACTCAGCAGAGGCAGGCACAGCATGGGGCTCCTTGCAACTTCTGCAAGAAGCCTGGTCACATCTGGGAGGTCTGCCGGAAGAGGCTGGGCGTGTGCCTCTTTTGCAGGGAGGCCGAACATCAGTTGAGAGATTGTCCTACGAGCCATCGTAGGGTGGCTCGTGGAGTGGTGGCAGCTCAGGGGACACCAGCGAGAGTACCTGCAGTGCAGCCGAGGGGTCCACTTCCGACCCAGCAGCAGCGGTTTATACAGTACCACCAGCCACGGGGTGTTCAGGGAAGGGCTTTTGCTCTTACAGCTGAAGAGATCGAGCCAGTCGCAGATATTGTTGCAGGTTCGGTTCTTCTTGATTTTTTTCCTGCCTTAGCATTATTTGATTTAGGTGCTACGCACAGTTTTGTGTCAGTTTCTTTTGCACTTAGGCACAACATTATTGCTGAATATCTGGGTAGGACTTGCAAGATTATGACCGGGGAGGTATTATCCTGGTTAATAATATTTGCAAGGGGTGGAGTGTCACTCTGGGAGGCGGGATTTGAGCGCGTGCTTGCTCGTAATGCCACTTCGCTACGATATGGTACTCGGGATGACTGGTTGAGCAGGCACCTTGCTAGCATAGATTGTAAAGCAGGCAGAGTGTTGTTTAGTCCGCCAAGAGAGCCAGAATTTTAGTTTTTTAGAGGAGAAGCGAGTAGGAGATGGATTTGTGGAGCCTTTTTGGCGGGGCAGGAGTTGCCGCATCCATTTATTGCAGATTTCTTGGATGTCTTTCCGAGGAATTGCCGGGGATACCGCCGGACAGAGATGTTGAGTTCACGATAGACTTGGTATCGGCGCTTAGCCTATTTTCAGCATGTCTATCGGATCAACAACAGCGAGTTGGCAAAGCTGAAGAAGCAAATTGACGAGTTGCAGGACAAGGGCTTTATCAGATCCAGTTCTTCGCTTGGGCGCTCCAGTCCTGTTTGTCCCGAAAAGACGGTACGATACGGATGTGTATCGACTACCGAGTGCTAAATAACCTCACTATCAAGAACAGGTATCCTTTGCCCAGTATTGATGACTTGTTTGATCAGTTGAGCGATGCGAGGGTGTTCTCGAAGATAGACTTGCGATCGGGGTACCATCAGCTGAAGGTGAAGGAGGATGGCATTCCGAAGACTGCTTTTTGTACCCGCTATGCCAGTATGAGTTTACCGTCATGCCGTTTGGGTTGACTAACGGCCCGACGGTATTCATGAACTTGATGAATAAGGTATTACATCCATACCTTGACAAGTTCGTGGTGGTCTTCATTGATGACATTCTCATCTATTCGAAGACGCTTGAGGAGCACGAGGAGCATCTACGGGTTGTGCTGGAGACTCTGAGAAGGGAGCAGCTGTATGGGAAGCTGTCGAAGAGCGAGTTCTTCTTGGACCGAGTGGAGTTCCTGGGCCACGTTGTATCCGGTGATAGGATTTTAGTGGATCAGAGGAAGATTGCGGCGTGGAGTCTTGGTCGACACCCAGTTTAGTTGCCGAGATTCGGCTTTCTGGGTTGGCAGGCTATAGAAAGTTCGTACAGGACTTCTCTCGAATAGCAGAGCCGATGACTAGACTCACCAGGAAGAACGTGGAGTTCGTCTGGACTAATGAGTGTCAGACTGCTTTCGAGGAGCTGAAGAAGAGGTTGACATCGGCTCTATTTTGACGTTGCCATCTGGGTCCGGAGTATTCACGATCTACAGTGATGCTTCGGGGAAGGGTCTGGATTGCATTCTTTAGCAGCATGGGAAGGTAATTGCTTATGCATCTAGGCAGTTATGACTACATGAGAAGAACTACCCGACTCATGATTTGGAGTTGGCCGCAGTCATATTTTCTTTGAAGCTGTGAAATACTATTTGTACGAAGAGCGTGTGGAGATCTTCACTGACCACAATCTTGAAGTACGTGTTTACCCGAAAGGAGCTGAATATGAGGCAGAGGCGATGGTTAGAGCTGATGAAGGATTTTGATATATCCTTACATTACCATCCGGGGAAGGCCAACGTGGTTATGGATGCTTTGAGCAGGTATCCCGTGGCCATGTATTTGACGATGGATCGTCACCTTCTGGCAGATTTGGAGAGTTTGGGCATTAAGGTAATCGTTCCTGGGTTTAAGGAGCAGATATGGTTCTTCAGGTGCAGTCAGAGCTGATGGATAAGTCAGAGCAGCTCAGTTTGAGGATGAGGCTCTGAGGGTCATCAGGGAGCAGGTCTGGGAAGGACTGTTGGATGAGTTCTCTATAGAAAGATGGGTCATTGAGGCATGGTACCAGATTGTGCGTGTCGAGCGAGGACTTCGGAGGAGGTTCTTCAGAAGGTGCATCGTTCTCAGTACTCTATGCATCCTGGAGCCAACAGATGTATAGAGACTTGAGACAGCATGTTGGTGGTATGGCATGAAACGTGAGGTGGCTCAGTTCGTTTCTAGATGTATGGTGCGCCAGCAGGTGAAAGCCGGGAGGCAGAGACCCGGTGGATTGCTCCAGCCACTACCATTCCTGAGTGGAAGTGGAAGCATATCACTATGGACTTTGTGTCTGGACTTCCGCGTTCTCCAGGAGGGAAGGATGCGATTTGGGTCATTGTTGATCGATTGACCAAATTGGCCCACTTTTTGCCTTTCAAGGTGGGTTTGTCTACTGAGAGGCTGGCCGAGATGTACGTGCGACAGATAGTCCGATTGCATGAGGTTCCAGTGAGCATAGTCTCGGATCGGGACAGCCGATTCACTTTTCACTTCTGGAGGAGTTTGCAGCTTAGCTTGGGCACATCGCTCAAGTTCAGTACCGCATACCACCCCCAGACAGACGGGCAGTCGGAGAGGATGATTTAGACCCTCGAGGATATGCTTCTTACCTGTATCTTGGACTTCAGGGGGATCTTGGGAGGACCACCTTCACTTGGTAGAGTTTGCTTACAATAACAGCTACCAAGCCAGTATAGAGATGTCATCTTTCGAGGCTCTATATGGACGGAGGTGCCGTACTCCCTTGTCTTGGGATGATATCGGCGAGAGGGTTTTGCTTGGCCCTGAGATGGTAGTAGATGCTGCGGAGAAGGTCAGGGTTATCAGAGATAGACTTCGGGTGGCGCAGGATAGGCAGCGGCATTGGGCCGATAGCCACCGGAGGTCGTTGGAGTTTGAGGTATAGTTTAGATTTTCTAGTATTTGAGTCTGATTGTGATAGTTTTAGATCAAGCTTTAAGTCTTGTATTTTTGTTCTAGGTTGGTGATCTTGTGTTTCTGCGGATTTCTCCGACGCATGGCACGATTCGTTTTAGTGGAGGCGGGAAGCTTAGTCCACGATACATCAGACCTTTCCGTACCTTGGGCAGGGTCGGTACAGTGGCTTACCGACTGGAGTTACTGCCCGCACTAAAGGGAGTAAACAACGTGTTCCACGTGTTACAGCTGAGACGGTACGTGGCAGATCCCAGTCACGTCTTGGACCACTCCGAGATCGAAGTAGGACCGACTCTCAGTTATCCAGAGAAGCCGGTTGAGATCTTGGACCGAAGAGAGAAGGTGCTCCGGAACCAGGTCATTCCTTTGGTTCCGTTGCATGGAGGCACCACTCTCTAGGTGAGTCTACCTGGGAGAGAGAGGACGATAGGCGGGAGTGATATCCATATCTCTTCGAGCCTTGAGGTAAAAAAAAAAAATTCTTCCATTGTTCTTTTATGTTGCTGTGTTAGTTTCTCATTCAATTTCGAGGACGAAATTTTTTTTAAAGGTGGGTAGACTTGTCACGAC
>JANAVB010016197.1:8109463-8196963 GCA_029216955.1 Iris pallida | reverse complement strand
TATCTAGTTTTTCGTGCCATGATTCTTCTTCTAGATTGTGATTGAGTTTATCAGTATTTCATATTATATACCTCCGTGCGGAGATGACAGGTTATTATATACCGTTTGTTTGCTAGTAGTCCTACAGCGTTCTATGCCATTTTTTCGGCGTAGGATGGGCGATGTCACGCACTTGTGCCCCTACCTAGGGTGCGGGTCGTGACACACGCTCTAGACTACTTTACTTGATGCTGACACATTGTTACACGGATTGGTACTATATGGATCTTGTCATGAGATGTATCCCCTTACCGGGTGCATCGGTATTTCATGTTCGTGTACTTTCATGTGCGTACATGTGTATCACATACTCCTTGTACTTGTATTCTTTGTATACTCATGTACTCTTATCTTCACATGTGCTTCGTGTTCAAACTAACATCATGTACGTAACGTAACTTGATCGGATCCTTGTGTATTAATTGGGTAGGGGGAGTGAATTGGATATGTGATTAAATTCCAATATTGTAATCATGTACATGTCGATTATGCCTTCACGTATAATCGAGTTACCGTAGAATAATTATGTACAACCTAAACCGATCACATAAATGTCTTGTGCTCTAAATCACTTATATTATTACAGTTTACCATGTACACTATCTTATTCATGTACTCAGTCTCATATATCTTCATGATGCTAGTTCTTTATTTTCATGTATTTCCTTACAGCATGTCATGTACTTTATTCTATTGTTAGCTCTATATTTCTTACCATGTCATGGAACTGCTTTTAGAGTTATGTGCTTCACTCCAATCCTGACTGGATACGTTGATAAATTTTAGAAAATTATTATGCCCCACATTATTGGACTACATGATGGTGCTAGCTGAGACGGACCTCGATATTCTTTCACCGTGAGTTGTCTCCCCGGAGTTCTAGGCCCTTGTAGTTTGATTTGTTTCGTTATTGTATTTACCTCTGATACATTCTGGTATTGTATATTCATTTGTAGACTTCACTTGCTTCTGAATTATTAATATCTTTCCCTATTTTCATATCTTCTCTAGTTGTTTGTGTTGTGATTGGAGGACATTGTGATTTTTGACCATTTAGATGTTGTAGAGATTTATTGGGAACTTGACAACATTCTACCGTCGATACTGCGACGTAGGCTGGGCGTGGCCCACGTATCCGTGCCCGAATATCCGGGTGGGGGTCGTGACACATTTTTGTGGTGGCCCATGCAGGTCAGTCTTTGCAACTATTGTGAAGTCTTGGTAGTACTTAGGGTTAGCCATACTACTACGAGCCTGCCCTAGGATTTGGATTGAATTACGGAATATTTTAGGAGATTTGGTACTTAATCACATATTAGGGACTCTTGGTAGATTCCAAGGATAACCCTGAGAATTTTATTTTGAAACTCTTTTGGAGTCTGTTCCCACTTGCTTTTATTCATCCTGATTTTGAAACATCTGTCCACTATCGAACCGTATTCTTTGATTTAGGATGAGTTTATGGACCCCAGAGAGAACTAGAAGGTAAAAGTTGAACTTATATACAATTTAGGTCGAGAAAAGAATGATTAGCCAATCTTATATATAAAGGTTAAGATTTGTTTTAGAATGTATTCTAGGAATTTTGAATTTTGACCTAGATAGTATCTTTGGGACAACTCCTGAAAACCTCTTTCTAAGCCCTACCTCGGAATCTGTTTTCATTTGTTTCCATTTACTTATTCTTGATTCGTTGTTGAATTTTGAATATTGATGTTCGTTGTTGAATTTGTATTTGTATGTAGATAAATTTTATGGATTGAATTGAGGTATAATCTGATAACATATTTGATAAGGATAGTGAGAAAGGTAAATGGCTGCTTTATTTATGGAGTTTAGAATTTATCGCAGTCACACTAGCTAGCATGACAAGGACATAGAGCCTGATTTGGATATACTTATCCTAGTTATGAAATTTAGATTTTTTTTACAGCCATACCAGTTGGCGTGGTAAAAATTCTAGATAACAAGAATATATGGTGTATACCTTAGTTACGGACTCTATCGTTTATTGCAGCTATTCTTACTGGCGTGGCAAAAATTCTGGCAATATAATTTCAGGAAGACGTGTATGGTTATCAGATCATATCTTAAATTGGTTCACTTCGTTATGACCAGTTGAGCAAGAATAATTTAATTATTTTTTTCTTGTTTTATCATTATTTCTTGTTTTACCATTATTCTTTATCCTAAGTAACTCTGTCCTAATTACATCGATTAACTATCTCGTATCCTCTTATGTCAGCTACACTTGAAATCTTTTTGAATTCTCGTATATTTTTACTTGGGAAAGGTCGAGGAAGTACCGTAAATCATCTGGCTCGAAAAGGTGTAAATTGTTATCATATGGTAATCTTGGTAGAAATATAAAATTTTGGACATTAATATAGAATTTTGGGATAGAGATGTGATTGAGATTGAGAATGAAACCAAGAGACCAGTAGCATCAGTTTGGAAACCATTATACTAGAGAGGTTATTTTGGGTATGGTTTATTTTGGAAAGGACGTAGGAGGATTTGAGTAAGAAGAACAGTAGAAAATACATCAATGGTGAGAACCGTAATATCTTATAGTTAATATTTCTAGAAATAACAAGGATAGCCGAGATCGAATTATTTGAGAATCGGGATATTTTAGGTTACTGATTTTTGAGATATTCATATTTGAATTAAGACAAGATACCAAAGTTGGAATTCGAATATATGGAATGAAGCTTGTGACTATACGCGATGACGACATGAAATTGATCAAAGATTGGTAAGGATGATTAGGAATCGAGAGAACACAAAAATTTTGAGTCAAAGAAAAATTAGAGATTTTGGGGAAGTTTTTAAGAAGGGTAATATGTAAAGGAATAGATTGAAGGAAATGCGAAGGTTAATTTTTATTATATAGTAATGGTAGTATCGCACTGTGAGTAATATGAAGGGTATAACTTGAATAGATATTAAAGGATATTTCATGAAACTGATTCAGAGATTTCGGATCCAATTTAGGACAAGGTGGAAGAATTTGAATTTCAAGATGATTAAGTTGATAGTCGAGTATAAAATTAAAAAAAAGTTCTAACAAGAGCGTGATTCATGGATAGTGTCACGCCCCGATCCCGGAGGATCGAAACTAGCCACTGGGCGTGATGTCGTACAAGTTTAGATTGCACTTGTACAAGGCAAAACCATTATAGTTCCTGGTATTTCTCAAAAAAACAACGACATTGCAGCAAAACCAAGCAGATAAATTTGAAGTCACACAATATATGATGAAATGTATCTCTTTATTGATAATTGCAATGGATTACAAGACTTGCAGCAAATACAGAGTTTACAACTGATTACAAGACTTTGAATAGCCAACTGAATATATACACTTGCCCTTTAGGCTACAACTGAATATGCCAACTTCTTTATAATAACTTGCCAATTTGGCTACAATCTCACGGTACAAATGAGTTACATTGTTCCATACATTATGTCCGTATAGCAGAAGATATCGTCTTAAAAGAAGAGCTTCTGCACACCTATCCGATTCATCGATGCCAAGCACTGATCAAATGATTTCCCCATGTACGAGTACCTATAAAATGCCCACAAACATGGGTCAGTACATCATCTATGTACTGGCGAGCGGTGCTGGCCCAACTCATCTAAGAAGACAACACTAAGTAATCATGTGGTAGAACATTATTAAAGTGGTCTTTCTCGTTGCCTTAGGGTCAATTTCATGTTTATAGCCGATAAGAAGTAAAGCATGCAAATCTCATAGCCAACATAGTTTAAATCATACAGTTATCACCCTTTGGTGATTCTTACCGGTCGTATAGCCATCATTGTACATTTATAATACTTACTCAGCCTGCACAAGACATTATTAGAACAATATCATAATTCAATATAATTTTCACCGTTCAGGTGATTCTTACCAACAACCGACATCCTTCCTGTAAATGAGTAATAACTTACTCTGCCTGCATAAGACATCATTAGCACTGGACCTATCTATATGAAGACACTGGTGATACGCCATCTTGGACCGTCTTCTGGCGAATGGCTAACTCCGAATGGGGTGCGAATCCGTGAGAGATTTTGAAACATGTGCTACTACTTCAGCACCATGGGTATTTCGGCATCCTTTTAGTGGGCGGTTGCAAACCTCCACTGCAAGTCTCAGAATTCCGATATCAGTACGTCGACACCTTGTTCCCCCTAGGATGAACCGGGTTCGTGGTCATAGATTACCATTCTGGGAACTACCTTATATACAAGTTTTCATAACTATGCAAGTATATACAACTTATCTATGAAGAAAACATATAATGCATGATAAGGAAAACTAAGTGCTCTGCCACCATTCTCATTCGTATTTCTATATTTCTCATTCCAGGGTCTTAGCGTAATCAATTCTACATCGACGACGGAATAATAGAATGTTGTTACCCAATCCCTTTCCCACATCTTTGAGACCAACATCTTTCCAACCGATACTCAATGTACTTACTGCCCAATTCTTTGGATGTAGCATCTGTTTAGCATACGTTCATCGAGCTGTCGACATACTACTGCCCAAGTATTTAGGACTTTTCCTTCACCTGTCATGTATTTTATTGCAAAGCACGCAAGCATACAATTCATTGAAATAATTCGAAGCACACAATTCAAAATGATTCGCAACAGTTTCGGGCCTTGTGATTAATTATCTTTCATTATCTTTCTGACTTTCATTCAAGGTGTTATTCAACAACTCAATGATCAGCATAGCATAAATATCCTTTTTATTAAGCGTGAAGCTAAAGGATCTTCGAAGGGTTCAACACTACTCATATTTATAGGAACAATCTATGATCCAATCAACTTAAGGGACATGGGACACCACTCCAATCTTATGAACTTATTCCAACACGAACAACTGAAATATCCTCGCCAACAAATCCAAAACTTAGGCAACCAACCGACAATCTAGGCAACCAACCGACATTCTAGACAACCAACCGACATTCTAGGGTCAAGTTTATCTACCCGTACTCATCCTCGGTCATACCCAAACGAAGTCATTCTAGACTTACCCACAGCCGACAAAATCTATCCGACAAATCTTAAGGATCAATCCTGAAGCCATCATATAGAACTTTACAATTGTATATCCAAACCTCAGTTTTCACTTGCATAGACACAACTTCACTTGCTCAATCCGACTTATATTTCCATGTTGTACTCAAATTAGATCTATTCAATCAGGCCAACTATTCTGAGTCATATTCCAACATTACTACCTTAATGGTCCATCATTTACGATCTCTTTCCTACGGTCTCTTCGCGACATATTAATTTCCCATATTTTTAGATCATCGATACGGTCGTACTCTTTAATCAATCAATAAGGCAACCATATAATCGTGTTTATTCCGAAGGCATCCTTTATGAATTTCGCTAGCACCAAACACGGTTGTCTCTTAGCAATTCATTTGAACCATCAATATTCGTTTTGCATTATCTCCTCGTGATTCCATAAGAAAATTTACTATTCATATACCGATCCAATCGTTATGGCATCAATCATCCAGCATTCGTACCTCAGTCATCCAGTTGAACATGACATAACTTAATTAGCTAAGTCATAACCCATCAATTCTATCTTTTACCCAAACTCGTTATTCATGCAACAACATTATCTATAGACAGGGTCTATTACATATCGCTGCACCTCGATACTTATTTGTATCCCAGCCATTTCGAATCTCATAAGGAACATCTACTCTTTCATGCATCAAGGGACAAGTATTCATTTTCTATGCCTCAAAAATCAAGGGTCATAACTTGTTAATTCCGGACACATCAAATTTTTTCAAGCGCAACTGTATTTGTGTAAAGCTATCTATTTTCTCAAATCCATTATCTGACTTGTCGGTCACTAATGCAACTCCATGCATCTTCTAAATCATTTACAACATTTGATAAGCGTCTAACATCACCATCGACTATTCGATGTCCAACATGCAATTCGGTTTACTCAATTCCAACGTCGTTCAATATTCGGTCTATAGTTGTTCTCACAAAATCTTTCGATAGCAATACCCTACCATCACTATTGAGCCTACAATCCTTTAAGCTAATACAATGCTAACCATCAGAATCTAGCGACGGTTCATCTGAACGTATCAAAATCTCTCAACGAGTTATCCGAACATAATCATCAAGGGACACGCCTAGCCGTCATGTATCAATCATAATTTCTGCTACGACTTGATACTACCCAATACCTTATAGGTAAAGCAATTACTATGCCACAAACAAGGTTAAGGGACATCTCATCACGACGAAGGTATATACAATATACTATTCAGAGCTCAAGCAATTCCTTACACAATCCCTTCGTATCAAACCAACGCCCAATATGGACTATCCATCTTGTAGTGGTTATGTTGACCACAAATACCAAGTCAATTCCCTCGCATAGCCAACTCGAAATTCTGTCGATTCACATTCACTGAAATCCATGCACATTTTGTTCCAACATACCATGCCATCACCCACAGTCGATTGCTACATAACAATCGACTTTAATAAATCCTATGCATAAGACATCCAGCACACATGTTACCAACTTATTATCGCATCACATCATTGTTATTCGTTTTGGTATCCTTTTTAAGAATTCATTAAAGCACACACATCATAGCCCATATATTTAGACTTATTGTATGGAACACCCAGTGAGTGGCTAGAAGGATCAACGGACTTTCAGTTATGGGAACAACTTAGAATAATTTTGAAACAACATTGAATAATCGTTGAAGCACTTTAAGTCATCGTAGAGGCAACTTTGATTTTATCGTGGAAGCAACTTTAAGTAATCGCGAAAGCAACGTTTGGTCATCGCAGAAGCAGCTTTTGAATCATCTTAGTAGCAACTTTGATTTGAAACAAATTATATAAGAATCCAAGGACGTAAAGTCGTGCCCTAATACCATTATGTCAAGCCCCGATCCCGTAGGATCGAAAACTAGCCACTGGGCGTGATACCGTACAAGTCTAGATTGTACTTGTACAAGGCAAAACTATTACAGTTCCTGGTATTTCTCAGAAAATAACGACAGCACAACAAAACCAAGCAGATAAATTTGAAGTCACACAAGATATGGAGAAATTATCTCTTTATTGATAATTGTAATAGATTACAAAACTTGCAGCAGAATACAGAGTTTACAACTGATTACAAGACTTTGAATAGCCAACTGAATATATACAATTGCCCTTTAGGCTACAACTGAATATGCCGACTTCTTTAAAATGAACTTGCCAATTTGGCTACAATATCACTGGTAGAACTGAGTTAAACTATTCCATACTGTCAACCCCTTGACCAAATTTTTCCTCCTAAAGTTTTTTTTATTTATTATTTATCATTTTCTTTAGTCCAATATAATTGTCATAATATGTATAAATACATATAGTGTATTACTTAATATATACACAAAGGGACCCAGGAGTAAATAGAGTATACACTAGGGGCCTTAGTGCAAAACCCCCTTTAATCAAATTCTGTAAGCCGAACACATAACCTGCTGATTTAAATTCTAGTTTGATTTCGAATCAAACATGGATAGGATCAATGAAGTTCTCTTTATCTCCTCAAGATATTGATCGAGCATTAGAGCCTATATATAGGAGGGGTTGTGGCCGATCATTCGGGAAAACCCTAGAAATCAATTGACCTCTCTGGTCGCAAGGATAGCAAAAAAGAGGAGCAGTCATCCTCGAATTCGACCAGGAAGAATCGAAGGAGGAGGCGAGTATCGACTATATAGGTACGGCCATCTGTCCTTAAACCCCTGGTCCTGTTTTGTAGTTCAAGTGTTTGAATAAATGCATGTTAAAACCTGTCACCAGTATTAGGAACCCCGGAACAAAAACCAGAGCAGTTGCAATATGTAATGGTGTAAAGGAAATTATATAGGATGTTTAATTGATCGGGTGACCTTGCAAACTTCAAGTGCAAGGCACACTTTGTTTAAACCCCATTGGTACTTGCTCAGTTCTGACAGTAGATCTTTTACCGAATTTGGATCTCTAATTGGGATTCTTGTGCATGTGCTGACTTAGGCTTTCCCGATTAAGTTTCATGATGCCATTCAGTTCGTGCTGGTTTTCTTGTTGCCTCTTTTATTGTTGGTGATCATTTGGTGGAGTTCTTCTAACCAGTTTTCTTTATATGAATCATGAAATTAGGCATCGGTCCACATAGCCTTAGAGTTAGTCCCATTTGTTCAAAGGGTTCAGTCCACCTGGGTTGAGTAGGTATCAGTCCAATTTTCCCTAAAAATTAGACCATTTGATGTTGCTCCATGTATCAGTAATGTTGTAGTCCATCATGCTTCCAGGTATCAGACTTTAGATATGGCCAAGCCGTATCAGTGCTTCTTCTTCCTAATTAGGATAAATGGTACCCTAGAAATTAGAGTATCAGACATATATCTGATACAAGCATAAGATAGGGATGCACAGGGAATTGTCCCACCAGTTGGCTGATGCTGTTTGGGAAGTTACCCATTATTTATTCATTCCACAGGGGTACAATCTGTATGCAATACAGGACTAATACCCTATACCTGATGGGCAATAGAGTAACCAGAGTATGGGACTTTGATGTAGGAGCTGGTCCAGTATGAAGGAATTATAGAATGACTTACTTATTGGTAGGACCAATGTAACCTCCAGGCCCTACTACCGTCCCTATAGAGACTAGTGTACAAATACACAAAGAATCAGACCATCTAACCCTTATGATTAATCTTGATGAGGTTCAACTCATAAATGCCCTGCATAACCCCAATTCGATTCAGCCCATTCGTGCCTCATTCTGTATTGTCGCATGCATCTATTAGTTTTGCATATGAGATTTTGGTTCAGTTATAAGGAATGCACTATGTAATAGATAGTTAAGCTTTTTAATGCTTATTTTGTCTGTACATACATTCTTCAGGTAGATTCTACTTGAATGTGAAGTTGTTGTTTTGATCAATTATATTTGAAGGATGTAACGGATATAAGTTGCATTGTGTGATATTGAAAGTACAGAGCACAAAAACTAATTTTCATTCTATTGCATCGCATAGGAATCTTTTGCCATTTTAAACTTAGATAATGTAACTAACTGGTTGGTGACAAATAGAATTTGTGAACTCCCTTTACGTCCCTGACCTCCCTTCTTACGTGTATGGATAAAGGTTGGAGTTCTGTTACTTCCTACTCATTTTCTTAATGCTTTCAAGCCATGGGGTGAGACTGATAATCTACATCAGTTTTCTGTTGGTCTTTTCAATACAGAAATGAAATGACCAACACTAGGCGGTTTCAACCGTGCTTCAGACCATGACCTACCCAATTCTGAAATTCCTTGTCTGCTTTCAACTTTAAAGTTTTCTTTGTCTTGTATGTACAAACTTTACCTTTCCAAACTCTGACTCTCTTTCTTGCACTGTTTACAATGTTATATATGCGAGGAACCCATCTATGCTGCGTGTATTAGGATTGATGAGAACATATGTCAATATGTACTCAGTAATACAATAATTTTCGTAAATTAGGATATAATACTACAGGGCTACTACAATAAACAATTGGGCCACTGTTTTCCTATGTACTTGGGAAGGCTACAGGCAAGAGGCAGCTGTTGGTTCAGTAAATGCATGAACTTAAGACCAAATTAACCCATATACATGTATAGTGTCTTGAGTAACAGGTAGCAGTAAACAAGCAAGATGAGCACCAAATACATATGCCTATATGGTAGTACCAAGCAGGTACTCATAAGGCTGTATAAGAATGATGTTGGGATGCCTTATTTTTCAGTTAGAATATTTTACTCTGTGTAACTATTTTTCCCAGGAAGGCTAGTATAGCAGACATAGCAAAGGGACACTACTAAGCACTATTTTGCCTTTACTGTTGAGGATATACATTTAGCTTTGTTTAGGCTGTAGGACCAAAGGTAGTAGTTAGAAATACCAAGTATCACTTGATACTTCTAATGGCAGTATGCAGGGGAAACAACACACTCTTGTGTGTGTATATAGGAAATTGTGTATCAGTAATAGGTGTAAGGGAGTATGGGTGGTACCCCAATATGGAACAGGTCACCCTGGAGTGTATCCTGGTTATACATATTGTAAAGATGCATGCACATATAGGTAGCTTAGTTGGTAAATATTTAAGAATACGTATATACATAGATGAATGGGATACCATGGTAATTGAGACATAGAGCCTAAGTAATAAGAAGTATGAAAGGATGGTGTTTCCTAGATGTCTATAGAGCTAAGAAAACCATGATAACTTAGAGTTACCCTAGAGACTTAATACACAAATAGTTAGTACAGTTGTTGTATTTTCACTTATTGACATGATGAACTCTAAAAATAGGATATTTGGACCGAGATACGGACTTGGCCCGTGCCAACAAGCTCAGGACCTAAAGCAAGTATACCTTGCCTTTCTACACAGCTTTATTTACATGCACTGTCTTTTATTAATATCCAGTTTTCATCATATTATTGACATGTATATTTCATACCCTATTTTTATGCTTGTATCATTGCTATATAGACAGTGTTCACTGTTAGCCTTGTATCTTATTGGACGTATTCATTGAGCCTTGATCGAGTCATGTCGTGAGTCGTGAATCGAACTGCTGTTTCTTCCGTGTCTTGAACCTTGAAGCTAACCTGCGAGTCCACGATAGGGACGAGGGTTAGTATTTATTAGTCCACACCTGCGAGTCCACACTAGGGACGAGGGTGATGCTAGCCTGCGAGTCCACACTAAGGACGAGGGTTAGTAGTAGATGCTAGCCTGCGAGTCCACAATAGGGGCGAGGGATAGCAGTATAGGGTTTACGCCTGCGAGTCCACACTAGGGACGAGGGTGATGCTAATCTGCGAGTCCACACTAGGGACGAGGATTAGTAGTTCAAACCTGCGAGTCCACGCTAGGGACGAGGGTTTGAGTATTCGTTTCGGTTATCCGTTGACATCTTGATATGAGTTCTTCAGTTCTTGTTCAGCAGTTCAGTTATGTGTAGTCAGTGTATAGATTCGTGCTTTATTCATTGCACAGTTTTACTTATTTATTTTGTATCTTTCTCTATGCATAATAAACTGTTAGAAAGGCTCATTTTTATGTATCTTGTTAGTCCTCTGAGGACCTGATGATCTCTTCAGGTTAGCCGAGTTGAGTTAGGAGCAGACCAGAGGGTTGAGCCAGCGTCAGATCGCATCGCTTGCACTTGAGGTGGTCTAGATTAGCAGTTTTATTCAGTTAGTTACTCCATGTATTCTTCTATTTTTTCGTCTATTTGTAGTGGATTTGTGTCCACCGGACGTGACAATGAATGTTGATATTCATTTTATTCATTATTATTCAGTTCATGTCTTTTTCATTGATCTTGACTGTGACATGATTACTCCTGTGGATGAGGTATAGTTTTTCCGTGATTCTAGATTATCGTGACTTGAGTATTGACAGCGTACTACCGTCGACACTCCGGCGTAGGCTGGGCTTGGACATGTTCCGTATCCGAAAAGCGGGTGCGGGTCGTAACAAGTTTTTTTTGGTGGCCCATGCAAGTCTACGTTAATCACTTTGGTTACGTCACTGTGCCGTCGTGAGCCTGCAAATAGGATTAGACACTTAGGATCTCATCCACATGTCTTGACTCATTACTGATCTCTAATCCTTGATTTTATTGAATCCTTGATTTGCATCTTGCTTGAAAATCTCTCCAACGGCTAAAATATTTTCTTTGATTAGCAGTTAAGATGGACTCTCAAGACAGGAACAATGCTGCACTGAACACTCCACCAGCTACAGGAGGCTCTTTTACGTATATGACTCCACCGACACAAGAAGGCCAGCTCACTCATGTGAGTAATCAACCGCAATTTTCGAGATTCTGCAGAGGCGATATTCTACCGCCTCCACAATTTTCCTCCTAAATTTTTTTTATTTATTATTTATCATTTTCTTTATTGTCCAATATAATTGTCATAATATATATAAATACATATAGTGTATTACTTAATATATATATACAAAGGGACCCAGGAGTAAATAGAGTATACACTAGGGGCCTTAGTGCAAAACTCACTTATTTAAATTCTTTAAGCCGAACACATAACCTGCTGATTTAAATTCTAGTTTGATTTTGAATCAAACATGGATAGGATCAAGGAAGTTCTCTTTATCTCCTCAAGATCTTGATCGAGCATTAGAGCCTATATATAGGATGGGTTGTGGCCGATCATTCGGGAAAACCCTATAAATCAATTGACCTCTCTGGTCGCAAGGACAGCAAAGAAGAGGAGCAGTCAGCCTCGAATTCGACCAGGAAGAATCGAAGGAGGAGGCGAGTATCGACTATATAGGTACGGCCATCTGTCCTTAAACCCCTGGTCCTGTTTTGTAGTTCAAGTATTTGAATAAATGCATGTTAAAACCTGTCACCAGTATTAGGAACCCTTGTACAAAAACCAGAGCAGTTGCAATATGTAATGGTGTAAAGGAAATTATATAGGATGTTTAATTGATCGGGTGACCTTGCAAACTTCAAGTGCAAGGCACACTTTGTTTAAACCCCATTGGTACTTGCTCAGTTCTGACAGTAGATCTTTTACCGAATTTGGATCTCTAATTGGGATTCTTGTGCATATGCTGACTTAGGCTTTCCCGATTAAGTTTTATGATGCCATTCAGTTCGTGCTGGTTTCCTTGTTGCCTCTTTTATTGTTGATGATCATTTGGTGGAGTTCTTCTAACTAATTTTCTTTATGTGAATCATAAAATTAGGCATCGGTCCACATAGCCTTAGAGTTAGTCCCATTTGTTCAAAGGGTTCAGTCCACCTGGGTTGAGTAGGTATCAGTCCAATTTCCCCTAAAAATTAGACCATTTGATGTTGCTCCATGTATCAGTAATGTTGTAGTCCATCATGCTTCCAGGTATCAGACTTTAGATATGGCCAAGCCGTATCAGTACTCCTTCTTCCTAATTAGGATAAATGGTACTCTGGAAATTAGAGTATCAGACATATATCTGATACAAGCATAAGATAGGGATGCACAGGGAATTGTCCCACCAGTTGGCTGATGCTGTTTGGGAAGTTACCCATTATTTATTCATTCCACAGGGGTACAATCTGTATGCAATGCAGGACTAATACCCTATACCTGATGGGAAATAGAGTAACCAGAGTATGGGACTTTGATGTAGGAGCTGGTCCAGTATGGAGGAATTATAGAATGACTTACTTATTGGTAGGACCAATGTAACCTCCAGGCCCTACTACCGTCCCTATAGAGACTAGTGTACCAAATACACAAAGTATCAGACCATCTAACCCTTATGATTAATCTTGATGAGGTTCAACTGATAAATGCCCTGCATATCCCCAATTCGATTCAGCCCATTCGTGCCTCATTCTGTATTGTCCCATGCATCTATTAGTTTTGCATATGAGATTTTGGTTCAGTTATAAGGAATGCACTATGCAATAGAGAGTAAAGCATTTTAATGCTTATTTTGTCTGTACATACATTCTTCAGGTAGATTCTACTTGAATGTGAAGTTGTTGTTTTGATCAATTATATTTGAAGGATGTAACGGATATAAGTTGCATTGTGTGATATTGAAAGTATAGAGCACAAAAACTAATTTTCATTCTATTGCATCGCATAGGAATCTTTTGCCATTTTAAACTTAGATAATGTAACTAACTGGTTGGTGACTAATGGAATTTGTGAACTCCCTTTACGTCCCTGACCTCCCTTCTTACGTGTATAGATAAAGGTTGGAGTTCTGTTACTTTCTACTCATTTTCTTAAAGCTTTCAAGCCATGGGGTGAGACTGATAATCTACATCAGTTTTCTGTTGCTCTTTTTAATACAGAAATGAAATGACCAACACTAGACGGTTTCAACCGTGCTTCAGACCATGACCTACCCAATTCTGAAATACCTTGTCTGCTATCAACTTCAAAGTTTTCTTTGCCTTGTATGTACAAACTTTACCTTTCCAAACTCCGACTCTCTTTCTTGCACTGTTTATAATGTTATGTATGCGAGGAACCCATCTATGCTACGTGTATTAGGATTGATGAGAACATATGTCAATATGTACTCTGTAATACAACAATTTTCGTAAATTAGGATATAATACTACAGGGCTACTACAATAAACAATTGGGCCACTGTTTTCCTATGTACTTGGGAAGGCTACAGGTAAGAGGTAGCTGTTGGCTCAGTAAATGCATGAACTTAAGACCAGATTAACACATATACATGTATAGTGTCTTGAGTAACAGGTAGCAGTAAACAAGCAAGATGAGCACCAAATACATATGCCTATATGGTAGTACCAAGCAGGTACTCATAAGGCTGTATAAGAATGATGCTGAGATGCCTTATTTTTCAGTTAGAAGATTTTACTCTGTGTAACTATTTTTCCCAGGAAGGCTAGTATAGCAGACATAGCAAAGGGACACAACTAAGCACTATTTTGCCTCTACTGTTGAGGATATACATTTATCTTTGTTTAGGCTGCAGGACCAAAGGTAGTAGTTAGAAATACCAAGTATCACTTGATACTTCTAATGGCAGTATGCAGGGGAAACAACACACTCATGTGTGTGTATATAGGAAATGGTATATCAGTAATAGGTGTAAGGGAGTATGGGTGGTACCCCAATATGAAACAGGTCACCCTGGAGTGTAACCTGGTTATACATATTATAAAGATGCATGCATATATAGGTAGCTTAGTTGGTAGATATTTAAGAATACGTATATACATAGATGAATGGGATACCATGGTAATTGAGACATAGAGCCTAAGTAATAAGAAGTATGAAAGGATGGTGTTTCCTAGATGTCTATAGAGCTAAGGAATCCATGATAACTTAGAGTTACCCTAGAGACTTAATACGCAAATAGTTAGTATAGTTGTTGTATTTTTACTTATTAACATGATGAACTCTAAAAACAGGATATTTGGACCGAGATACGGACTTGGCCCATGCCAACAGGCTCAGGACCTAAGGCAAGTATACCTTGCCTTTCTACACAGCTTTATTTACATGCACTGTCTTTTATTATTATCCAGTTTTCATCATATTATTGCCATGTATCTTTCATACCCTATTTTTATGCTTGTATCATTGCTATATAGACAGTGTTCACTGTTAGCCTTGTATCTTATTGGACGTATTCATTGAGCCTTGATCGAGTCGTGTCGTGAGTCGTGAATCGAACTGCTGTTTCTTCCGTGTCTTGAACCTTGAAGCTAACCTGCGAGTCCACGATAGGGACGAGGGTTAGTAGTTATTGGTCCACACCTGCGAGTCCACACTAGGGACGAGGGTGATGCTAGCCTGCGAGTCCACACTAGGGATGAGGGTTAGTAGTAGATGCTAGCCTGCGAGTCCACACTAGGGCGAGGGATAGCAGTATAGGGTTTACGCCTGCGAGTCCACACTAGGGACGAGGGTGATGCTAATCTGCGAGTCCACACTAGGGACGAGGATTAGTAGTTCAAACCTGCGAGTTCACGCTAGGGACGAGGGTTTGAGTATTCGTTTCGGTTATCTGTTGACATCATGTTATGAGTTCTTCAGTCCTTGTTCAGCAGTTCAGTTATGTGTAGACAGTGTATAGATTCGTGCTTATTCTTTGCTCAGTTTTACTTGTTTATTTTGTATCTTTCTCCATGCATAATAAACTGTTAGAAAGGCTCATTTTTATGTATTTTGCTAGTCCTCTGAGGACCTGATGATCTCTTCAGGTTAGCCGAGTTGAGTTAGGAGCAGACCAGAGGGTTGAGCCAGCGTCAGATCGCATCGCTTGCACTTAAGGTGGTCTAGATTAGCAGTTTTATTCAGTTAGTTACTCCAAGTATTCTTCTATTTTTTCGTCTATTGGTAGTAGATTTGTGTCCATCGGACGTGACAATGAATCTTGATATTCAGTTTATTCATTATTATTCAGTTCATGTCTTTTTCATTGATCTTGACTGTGACATGATTACTCCTGTGGATGAGGTATAGTTTTTCTGTGATTCTAGATTGTCGTGACTTGAGTATTGACAGCGTACTACCGCCGATACTGCGGCGTAGGCTGGGCTTGGACACGTTCTGTATCCGAAAAGCGGGTGCGGGTCGTGACACATACATTATGTCCCGTATAGCAGAAGACATCGTCTTGAAAGAAGAGCTTCTGCACACACATCCGATTCATCGATGCCAAGCACAGATCAAACGATTTTCCCTATGTACGAGTACTTATAAAATGCCCACAAACGTGGGTCAGTACATCATCTATGTACTAGCGAGCGGTGCTGGCCCAACTCACCTAAGAAGACATCACTAAGTAATCATGTTGTAGAACATTATTAAAGTGGTCTTTCTCGGTGCCTTAGGGTCAATTTTATGTTTATAACCGACAAGAAGTAAAGCATGCAAATCTCATAGCCAACATAATTTAAAGCATACAGTTATCACCCCTTAGTGATTCTTATCCACGGTCGTATAGCCATCTTTGTATATTTATAATACTTACTCATCCTGCACAAGACATTGTTAGAACAATATCATAATTTAATATAATTGTAACCATTCAGGTGATTCTTACCAACAGCCGACATCCTTCCCTGTAATTGAGTAATAACTTACTCTGCTTGCATAAGACATCATTAGCACTGGATCTATCTATATGAAGGTCACTGGTGACACGCCATCTTGGACCGTCTTCCTGGCAAACGACTAACTCCGAATAGGGTGCGAATCCATGGGAGGTTTCCGAAACACCGTGCTATTACTTTAGCACCATGGGTATTTCGACGTCCTTTCAGTGGGAGGTTGCAAGCCCCCACTGCAAGCCCCAAAATTTTGATGTCAGTACGTCGACACCATCCTTGTTCCCCCTAAGATGAACCTGGTCCGTGATCGTAGATTACCGTTCTAGGAACTACCTTATATACAAGTTATCCATGACCATGCAAGTATATGCAACTTATCTATGAAGAAAACATAAATGCATGATAAGGAAAACTAAGTGCTCAGCCACCATTCTCATTCGTATTTCCATCTTTCTCATTCCAGGGTCTTTGCGTAATCAACATTCTACATCGGCGACAGGATAATAGAATGTTGTTACCCAATCCCTTTCCCACATCTTTGATACCAACATATTTCCAACTGATACTCAATGTACTTACTATCCAATTCTTGGGACTTAGCATCTGTTTAGCATATGTTCATCGAGCTGAGGCTCGACATAATCACTGCCCAAGTATTTGGAACTTTTTTTCATCTGTCATGTATTTTATTGCAAAGCATGCAAGCACACTATTCATTAAAATAATTTGAAGCACACAATTCACAAAATGATTCGCAACAGTTTCGGGTCTTGTGATTAATTATCTTTTATTATCTTTTCGATTTTCATGCAAGGTGTTTTTCAACAACTCAACGATCAATATAGCGTACATATCCTTTTTATTAAGCGTGAAGCTAAAGGATCTTTGAAGGGTTCAACACTACTCACATTCATAGGACGATTCCCGCCACGATTGCATAGCCTTCCAAGCGATCTGTCACCACCACTTTTTTAAAATGAGGATAATTTTGAACTTTTATAAAATTGACCATGTTAATAATTAATTGGTGAATTTTTGATTATTTTTATAATATTTAAATTGTGTATTGTGATTGTGTCCCTTTCTAGTAAAACCTTAGAACTACGTAGCCTAAAGACTAACCATGACCATGGAGACCTAACCAATGTGATTAGATTAGCTAATTACCACTTTTTAGGCTAAGGATATTTTGGTCATTTGTGATTTATTATTGTTATTTGATTTATTGAATATTTTGTTAAGTGAGATATTAGGCCTAAACCTAGAATTGTCTTAATCTAGATGTTGATCATGAGCCTAGATATTTAGTTAGTAGGATTCAACTAGATGACAAGGTTAGGAATATCTAGATATTAGTCTAAGTTTAGATATTTTGCTTGAAACTCTAATTTTATTTGGGCCTTTAATAGAAAGGGGCTTGATTTCAACTTGAGAAGGCCTTTAATAGTAAATAGAACCAAACCCTGACCCTAGAGGCACCCCTTGGCTGCCATGAGTAGTCCCCCTTGCCTATATAACATCATGTTAGCCTCTCTCCTTGCCTCTTTCATTAGAAACCAAACCCTAATAGTGTTCTTTCCCAAATTTGCCCCTTTCTCCAAATCAACTCCAAATTGGACTAAATCAATTGCAATACACTCCCCTAGTGTAGAGGAGGTCTCTTTTGGCTAGCTAGTAAGGATTGGGAGCAATTTGACCATTGGAGCTTGGTAGAGATCTAGATCTAGGAGCTTTCATTGAGATTCTAACTCTCAATAGGTAATGGCCTCTAAACCTATTTAAATTCTATTTTCTCTCCATAGATGCATTCATTTAGGGTCTCCCTAGCCCTAGGCCAAGTTGGGAAGAAATCGGATCCTTTTGGTACGCGTATCGAAGGAGTATCAGAGAACTATTCATTGTGTTCGATGAAATACCTCTTAGAAATAAATATTCATAATTTTCAAAATTAATTACATGATTTTGTAGCTAATATTGTGTAGATCACTGTTCATATTGACTGAGTTGATTTTAGGACACTTTCGTATTTGTTTTAGGATATAGGGACACGTGAATGAGACCTCTTGCACTGTCCTGCTACCCGAGTGTGATATCTCACTCGACACGATACAATTTGACACCATTTTTTGTAGACACGTAGGGGCAACATCTGACAACATGCTCCCAAAATTTGGAGGAATATGGTCGAGTGGTTTTTGAGATATCACGACCGCAGTGGTCACAAACTGACTGCACACATGCGACTGACACCCACTGGTACGCCTCTTGTACTCGGATACGACACAAATTGGACACAATGCAGGCATAGCTACACACCCCCATACCCCTCCAACCCACTGACACGAACACGTGGCAAGTGGTTCGACACATAGTGTCCTAGCCAACCCGACACACCCGTACGAGAAACCCCCCTATACATGTCTGATACCTTGTGTTGACACTTGTTAGGACACTATTTTGACACAACTCGACACACTTTGGACACAGTGTAGGATACACACACACACCCCTCTATGTGTGCAATTGGGTTGATGCTTTGGTTTTGGGATTATATACGTATGTAGGTTATATGTTATGAATTAGTATCAGTTATCATTTGAGTGTTCAATATTCAATTGAGTATCCTATATTAGTGATGTGTTCAGAGATTTGTGGAGTGAGAGGATGAGAGAGAGAGGTATGTATGAGTGAGATATGTGTCCAGGGTGTGTGGGTATAAATAATTGAGTCTAGAGTTAGGGGTAGGGTGTATACATATATAGATGTATTTATATATATGTGTTTACATATATGGATGTATATAGGATGATCTGGTGGCAGGGGTTAGAAAGTGAAGAGGGATTATATAGATAGTTGGAGTTAGAGATATGTGAATGAGGGGTGAGAGGTTGGGCAGTCTAGGCTTGGCAATTGCTTGCCTTAGTCTGGAGTGTAGAAGCAGTAGCATTAGAAGCAGCAACTTAGGATTTCAATGCAAGTGGCAGTGGCAGTTAGGCCATTTGGCCCCTTGGCCATTATTTCTTTTGCATTAGCACTGGCAGCAGAGTACTACCTGCACACTAGGCAGTGGTAGCTCCATGTATGCCAGGTAGAGGAAGTAAGGCTCAGGCATGATAGGGGTTAGCCTATCAATAGGAATTTCTTGATGTTTTGCAGTGGACAGCAGGCAAATAGCCTTGTTCTGGCTAGGGGATTGAAAACCCTTTCTAGTTTAGCCATTTTTAGGCTCTCCAAAGCAACAGTAGAGTGTTAGCCATGGGACTGCGTTAGCAAATAAGGTTATGAGTTAGTGTGTGAATTAGGATAGGCATATGAGTATCCTAGGGGTTAGACATTGGGTTAGTGAGTGTTAGATGTTAGTTCAAGGTTAGAAAGGATATCTAAGGTATAGATGGGACCATATATATATATATATATATATATATATATATATATATATATATATATATATATATATATATATATATATATATATATATATATATATATATATATATATATATATATATATATTGTATATGATACTAGATGTAGGTGTTTTGGTAGGTAAGGTTGATATATATATTTAATATAGTATAGGGTATCCTATTATACTTTAGCCTATGACTAGATGTATAAGTTTAGTATACATTAGATATTGACCTAGATTGGACAAAGGGTTGACCAACGTTGACCAAGAGTTGACTTTGACCTAGATTGGCCTAAAATCATGTAGAATACTTTATAAATTCCCATTAACATATGTTAAACATATTATAACTTGTTTTGCCCTAAATAGGACCTTGTGACTCCAGTTCGGACATATATTCATATTTATTACTCAGGACGACAAGCAATTACATTCTCTGATAGTTTTTATTATTTTGATTACCACTATAATTCAAGTATTTAGAAATGTTACTTATGATTCTTGACACGATTGTACACGGATTGGTATTGTTATTGGATCTTCAGTCATGAGATGTTACCTTAACTCATCACGATGGTATTGAGTACTATTCTTGTTGGTATTGGATAACATTGTATATTATTGATCGAATACTTTTCTTATTGGTATTGGATAACATTGGATAAATATTGCTTAACATTGGCTAGTAACGTGTCATGGTTGGATCTATCGTATCAGTTGGGGAGGGGGCAATACTAGTTAGATATGTGATCAGGAACTATCGACAAATAGTATAATCATTGGCTACTAGCTAAGCATACATTGCACGTATGGTTGAGCTAGCCTTCCTTAGTGTAATCATTGAATATCCCAAGTCGATCACATATCCAACTGGTATTCCAAAGCACATTGTCTATTACAGTTTTATACATTCAGTCCACCATTACATTGCTCTATCTTGTTATAGTAGTTCTTTTCCATTACATGTTCTCATAGATTTCTCTTCAGTTTATATTGCCTCGGACATGTTTTCTTTCATCATATATAGCATTCTCTATTTTAATGCTTTATAGTTTTGTCAATTATTTTGAACTGTTATAGGAGATGTGCTCGTTCCATCCTGACTGGGTACGTTGACAAAATATTACAGATGGCATAGATGACTGTCCTACCTTCTACGAGGCATACGGGGGTGGCACACAGGAGCCTGAGGAAGATCTAGCTCAGTAGATATTGCCCTAGTTATAGTTTAGAAGTATTAGTTTTCATGTTGTATCGAATTATTCCGATTGTTAGATGAGACTTAGTATATTCAGGATATGTACTTATTTGTGTTGGACATCTAGACTTGCGTGTTGTGATAACTCTATTATTTATTCAGCTTTTTCTTTTATCTGATTCTATATCGTGCTCTATCTTCCTTATACTTGTGATTGAGATTATATAGTTGTGATGTCATATTATACATCCGTGCGGAGATGACAGGTTATATGATTCATATTGTTAGTTGATAGATATTGTAGACGACCTATACAGCATCTTACCGTCGACACTACAGCGTAGGCTGGACGTACCCACGTTCTCATGCCCCTAAATATGGTGCGGGTCGTGACACGATCCTTCACAAAATCCCAAGTCCAATAAGGCTTCATCGAACCAACCATCCATCATAAGACATCTTGCGGGTCGGGGCACTACAGATAGTGCCTTTGGGAATTAGGTCAAGCCTATAGTATTACAATAGGGTTCATTCTTTATGACTAAAGGTTATAATTTTTTGTAGTAGTCATATAAGGGTTGATTTTCATATTTGGGCATGTGAGATAAAGGTATGGTTGGCAAATGATGATCATATAACCTTGGTAGTAGCAGAGTGAGATGATTATCTTAACTTCCCTATGAAATCTTGCCTTTTTTATTTCCCTATCATAGTAAAAGAGATTCAAATTATTCCCTAACCCTTGAATCACCCTTTAAGTTTTTAATACCGCTAAATTCTAATTCCCTTGATCGCGACCAATTGACTTTGGTCATCCCTTTTTATCGCACCAATATTTTTAATCCTTGATCGTACACAATTGATTTAAATTCAATTATGACCTGAGTCTCTATCAATAAGTTGCTTGTACTTAAAACTTCGATTTCATTCTTATCAAACCTAAATTCCATTTTAATTAAGAATTTATTAGCCCTATTCTTTATCGTTCCAATATTTTAATCTCGATCGTGATTAAACTTCGATACCAATATCACTTTTACGTAAAACTCTGATTTATTCTTAAAAATGACTAAGTTCTGTTCCAATCATGATTAAGCTTCATACTATCCTTGGTCATACTGAAATTCTATGTTCGGTGATGCCTAGGCTACTATCATACTCTTCATCATGTCTAGATACTGTTTGACCAAGGTTAGACTGACCTTATCTACGATCATGTCGAATTTCGATTTTTATCATGTTTAGATTTTTACACTCGTGCCGAAAATCTTTTTTGACCATGATTTGATTTCCTGATCATATCTGAAATTCTCGTGATTTGTCGTGCTTAGATGACTTGGCATGACTAAACGACTCTGGTTCACGATCATGATTCTAATAATCGTGAATGTACGTGTTGACCTCAACCCACTAAATCGTGCCTAAAACTCTTGATCTCTAATCACGACTATGTCATGATAGATTTTCTATCGTACCTAAATCTTGATTCTTTAGTCACTCGTGCTTATGTTTCATTCCTGATCATGACTAGGTCTTTTTCTTGCTCTATCATAAATCGTGCCTATGTGATTTTAGTCATCCCAAATTCGAAATCCTCGATTTTGCTCGTGATCAAGTGGGTTGATCCTTAGACATTGATTGTGCCAAACATTGCATTGCTCCTAGCGATGCCTAATCGTGTCGTTTTCGTATTTGAATGTGCCTATATAACCATGAATTTGATCTCATCGAGCCCAAAACATATTGATCATTCTATGCTCAGAATTGATTCTAACTTGATCGTAATTGAACAATTTTGATTTTTCTAGTCTCTACTTCGCGCTTAAATAACTTGAATTTATTCTAAATTTTGCCTATAATTTTGATCCTCGGACACGACTATATGATTTATTAGTCGGGCCAAAATTTGGACCTTGATTATGTCTGGATAATTTTCTGTTCCTGCCAGAATTTGATTCTGCAGAAACTCGTGCTTAGGTTCCATTCCTAAAACCTGCCCAAGTTTTGGTTTTTGTAGTCGTATCTTAAATCGTGCTAAGTTAACTTAGATCATTTCCAAATTTTAAATCACGTTCGAACTCAGATACTATTTTATGACTTAATTAATCATGTTCATTAGATTTTCGATCGTGCCAATAAGACCTTGACTTCAAATCTTGTTTGTGCCTAAAATTTTATCTCAATCATGCCAAATCTTGTTTTGGTCATAGTTAATTTTTCATCTTGATCGGGCATGTACGACTTGAGACTGATGTTCATCAAACCTAAGCGCTACAGATCACCCCGTACTTAAACTACATTATATCTTCGATTCTTCTAGTCGTCACTAAGATCGTGCCCCAATGACTTAAGTTATTTCTAAATCGTGCATATATAGTTTTGTTTATATCAAGATTCCATCGTGCCAAAATTACTAGTCCAGTCTAAATAATTTTGAATTAATTATCTTGATCGTGCCTAAGGCACTCACTAACTCTCTATCATGTTTTGAACCCTCCATCAATCTTAATTTTGAGGACAAAATTTCTTTAAGGAGGGTAGATTTGTAACCTCCGTTAACCGATTTCTTGGATTTTTCTAAATTTTGTTTTTTTTCAAAACTCTGAATTTTTTGAATCTCGAAAAACGTGAAATTCTAATTTTGAGAAATATTTTTCGACCATGATTGCTATAGGTCTTTGTCAGTCTTGGTTTTGTAAAAACTATATTTATGTGAGAAGTTACTTAATCAAATTATCTGCCCATTTCAGGAAAAAGATATATAAGTTATAAACAATTATTTTTTATATATAAAAAATATATTAATGAGATTTTATATTGGAAATATAAATATTTTATTACTAATGATTTTGATATGGTAGGATGTTCGTTCGCCTCAGGAATGGGCTAAGACCGCATTGGTCCTTGTAACACCCAGTTTTTCAGACGAGGGTAATTTTGAAATTTTGTATTTTAATTTATTTAATTATGGTATTTAAAATTTTATATAATTTTTATTAATTTTTAATTATTTTAAAAACTATTTAAAATCATAACTTGTGATTAGGGTATTTCATTTATCATTTCTAGTTTGAGGGTATTTTGTCATTTTTTTGGGTTATTTGAATTTATTAGAATTTATTTGAATTTATGGGAATTTTTAGAAATTATTTTGGAATTGTTTGAATGAGGGTTGACTAGGTTGACTTTGACTAGCAATGACCATGGTAGACTAACCTAGGAGCTAACCCTAGTTGAGTTTGGACTTGGTTAGGTCATGCAACCCTAGTTAGACTAAAGTTGACCTACGGTTTAGTTATTTGACTCAAGTTAGGATATTAAGTCACAAGCCATGACTTATGGTTGAACCCTTGATTAATAACTTAGCCATAGAGGCCCAAGCCCATAGTCCATCACTAAACCCTAACCCTAACCCTAACCCATTATGGCCAGCCACATTGAGAACCCCACCCCTATTTATACTCTCTTCCATTTAGGGCTAGCCTTTTTTAGGAAAGAACAAGCTTAAGGAGGAGGAGGTATTTTTCCAACTTTAGAAATTCATAGAAATTCCATTTTATCTCCTTTTTCCCTCAAACAAGTTGCAATAGGTTCTAATCCATATGTTCTTACTATTTATGGAAGAATATTTCAGAGTTTGGACAATTTGGAGGAGCTAGCTAGCAAGAGGAACCACCCCCCTTTTGAAACTTTTCATGCAAATTGCACATATAGGTAACTTCCTATTTCTTCCATAGATATTTGATTTCTTTGCATGAATAGGAAGCCCTAGGTGTCCCCTAGCCGTAGGTATTGGTTTGGTGTCGAGTGGTATCCATTTCGTGTCCGTATCGGACACGTATCAATGCATATATATAGGTGTTTGATGAAATGCTCGACCTTTGTATTTTCTAAAACAAATTACATATTTGGGAAGCCCTTGTTGTGTGTTTTCGAATCCCCACTTACTGAACACGGATTTGTGTCGCTTTCGTGTCGGAAATGGCCGTAGACACGCTGCACGCTGCCTCGTACGTATGCCCTGCTACCACGCATCTCATGTGCACTACACACGACACTTGGACACGCCAAAATTGGCATGGATACGGGGGCAGTGTCTGTGCACACTCCTCTAAAGTTTCAGTACACCTCGATTCGTGTCGGACACGGAATCGAGGCTGCACTAGTCACACACTGCACTGATTCATGCAAAAATCTGCACTGATACGACCCTTTTTCTTCTGACACGACTCACGTGGACACGATACAGACATATGTACACGTCCCCCTAGTCTAGGCGTACATGTGTGCACGGCCACGTGTCACCACGTGGCCCGTGTCGTGCACTGGACACACGTGCACGATACTGTCAGTGCACAGTCCGTGTCTGTGTGTGTGTTTTGTTGTTTGGACACGTTTGTATCCACTTGGTTGGACACAAATACTCCCATATGACACGTACACTTGGGACACGTGTCTGTTTGTCACTGTTTTGGGTTTTCGAATTGTTTTGATATCCAAATTGGGTTTTTTTTTAGTATTCTGATACCTGTCAGTTCTTTTCCAGTTTTGAATCTCATAAAATGTTGTTTTCATTTTCCAGAGTGTTCAATTCTTAATTTTACATGGGTTTTTGATGTTCATTAGTTCATTGGACTGTATGTTTGATTGTGAGTTGTGTATCGATGTGAGAATGGGGTGATAGATATTGCACTGGGCTCAAAATATGACTGATATATGTTGTTTCAATTTCCAGAAATATTAATCCATTTTAATCCTATTAAATATTGCTGTGTTCAGTTATTAGATGATCCCACATAATTGGGTATTCATGAGTAATACGATTTACTTATTAGATTAAGTTTATAACATGGATATGAGGATTAGGACATTGAGTTGGTTTCGAAATTTGCATGACTGACACCACATGAACTTTAAGGAGCCTGTTGTTCCAAAACTGATTATGCTAAGTCCCTTTTTTTTAAATCCATACATGTATATTAGTTACTGATAAGTTGATACATGGTTTAGGAATTTTTGAATTTAGTTTGGACTGTTATGAACTGTTGTTGGTTCTCAATTCTTGAGAACCCTATGAACTATCGTTTTACAAAACCTGAGATATAACTGAGTTTGGGGTTTCATGCCTTGATTCCATTTGTTAATTGTTTAATTAATAATTAATTGCCATATTAGATCCTGGACATATTATTAGTTCATGTTAGATCGATTTTTACATTTTGATTAGGCTTTATGTCATAGAAGGAGAATATTAGACATTGCATTGGTTTTGATAATGTATTGAACTGTCTTTGGGTTTGAAATTCTTTTGAACTGTCAATTGATTTATTGATTCAATGTTTACTGAAAATTTCAAATGGCTACAATGTTAACTGCCTTACAGTGACCTGAAATCTAAGAATTGGTTTCCATTTCCTCATTGTTAATCTGAGAATTACTTGTGTGAAATCTGAGATTCATTGTTGATGTTTAGAACTCAAAATCTGAGTTGTTGGATGTTAAAAACCTGAGATTTAAAGAAGGGACTGAACTTAATAAGTTGTAAACTGTAAAAAAACTGATTTGGGGGTTTTGTTCTGGACTGGTTGAGTGTTGGTTGAACTGGAATTAATTTCCATCCTTTTCTTCACTGATTTTAATCTTTCCTACATGTTACACTAGCACACACACTTGATTCCTACACTCTCATGTACACTCTCTCACTTCACTGTTGAATTTCCTGCACACAAACACTCTCACACACTTTCCCTCTTCCCTCACAGTCCCCTCACCCACTCTCACATTCACATTCACACACACACAGTTTTATCCACTCACTTCTATATATCCTACTTCCTATTGTACATGTATGTATGTATGAAATATATATACATATATGTAATGTGTATCTATATATATAATAGGTATGTGTGATATAAGTGTGTCTATATAGACTTTTGCAAGGATGCATAGATTATATTATAGTATATACATGTCCCATATATATACAGCTTGTTTAGATATAGAATTTGACATGGTGATTGTGTTAGGGGATGGCCTATAGGCATGATATAGCCTATGGCCTGTATGTGAGTCTGTTTGACTAAGGAGCCTAGATTGGGCTTGTACAGGCTTGTTAGACCTAGAATAGACTTGCTAGACTAGTGTAGACTTATTTGACCTGGTTTGACCATAGTTGACCTAGTTTGACCATAGTTGACCTAGTTCGACTTCTAGGGTTGACCAGAGTTGACCAAGAGTTGACTTAGGCCTAGTTTGATCTAGATTCATGTAGAATGCATTGTAGTGTTTTATTTTACCATTCTGGACTTGTTGTGACTTCTGCTATTCTGATAGGATCCAGACACCACTCCTCGGACAGTACTTTTCAGTTGGACACTCAGATACCAGGCGAGTACATTCTCTGATCATTTTATATCCTGTTTAGAATTATTTTCCTGCTTTAAATTACTTTACTTGATACTGTCACGTTGGTCATACGGATTGGTACTATATGGATCTTTTTATGAGATGTTATCCCCCTCGGGAGCATTGGATACTGCATGTTTTGTGCGTTTCACGAATCATCACGTATCTCTATGCTTTCTCTGATTCACGAATTGCTTGTGACACATGTACTCTCATATTCACAGAGCCATCATGAATCACCTTCATGTATCACTCATTTTATGAGCCATGTGAAGTTTCACGAATCTTAACATAACTTGAACAGATCTTTGTGTACTGATTGGGGATGGAGGAGTAGAAATAGACATGTGAATATTATCCAAGTAGCTGTAGTCATGAATCACTCTCTTAGCTATAGTCATGAATTTCCTATGCCATTCACATGTTTATATTTTACTCTGACTCACTAGTCACTATTAGCTCTCTATGTATAGTAGATATTTCTATTACAGTTCTCTCTCTGTTTATATACTGTTTTTCTTCAGTTCATGTATCTTACTTTACTGCATGATTATATTTTCTAACCAGCTATGATCTGTTGAGATGTACTGTACTCGCTCATGTCCTGACTGGACCTGTTGAAAATATTACAGAGGATGAGGAGGAGGCCCTATGTACCACCTATTACGGAGCAGGCTTAGACGACACCTGCGACCTAGTTCCTCTGGAGGACCCAGCTGCAGTACAGGATGCTACTCCCATAGTCTAGGCTAGATAGCTAGGCTTTTGCTTTTCTTTTAGCATTGTTATTTGAATTTCAGTTGTTGTTCTGAGATGTAGTTTATATTTAGAGACTCGTATTGAGCTGGATGTTCTTGAGTTGTTATCTTAGACACTTAGATTTTCTCTCTCTCATTTGTATTACATTGTGGTTTGATCTCTCTATCTATCTTTACTATTCTGTATCTGCCTTAGATGTGATTGAGACTGTTTGTTATGTCACCTCCATTTGGAGCGTATATACTGTACAGGTACCTTTATATTGTTAGATGATTGACCTAGGACAGCGTTCTACCGTCGATACTGCGGCGTAGGCTGGGCGTTGTTACGTTCTCGTACCCTCACAGTGGGTGCGGATCGTGACACGTTTTTGGTGGTGGCCCATACAGGTCGAGTTTATGTAGTGGTATTCGAACTAGAGTATCACTACAGCCTGCAGTAGGATTATGATATTTTGGAGGTACTCAATCACATTAGGAAAAACTCTTAATCAGATTCCTTTTGTCTAAAATTGTTGCTTATTGACTTCCCTCGAATATAAACTGTCCTTCTTTGAATTTTCGCTTCATTCTAAGAAATTGCTTCTTGTTTTGATCTGTTTTCATGATGGTTATGAAGATATGATCTCATCGCTTAGGTTCGGAGAATACTATCGAGAGGCTGGCCACCTCATGTCCTGTTCATCAGGGCCTCGAGACCGCAGCTTCTGTTGTGCCGACTCAGGTTGGTGTTTCTGCTACATTAGAGGTGCACCTCTGCCTGTACAGAGACTTTTCTCGTCATTTCTGATTTCTCTCAGCAGCAGCGGTTTATGCAGCATCGGCAGCAGACCAGAGGGAAACTAGCAGGGCGAGCTATCGTCAGGACAGTCAAGGATGCACAGACCGTTGGAGATCTTGTTGCAAGTTCCGTTCTTCTCGATTCCATTCCCGAAGTTGTCTTTTATAATTACCTTGAAATCCGGTTCCATCTGTTCCTTGTTGATTGATTGATTTTGTTATGTTGCTCTTTTGTTATGTTTGTTTTCTTTTTCCTTTATGAGAAAATCAAATGGGCTAGGTCACCTAAATCATGAGATCTAGAATCTTTGATAGTCGTGTTAGTTGGCATAGTGAGGACATGTAGTCAGATTTTGGATGTATTTCTCGGGTATGGGAATTTAAGGTTTTCGTCGTCACATGTGGCAATGCAAAAATTTTAAATACCATGAACCTAGAGGTACGTACCTTAGTCAAGGACTCTGTGATTATTGTAGCCTTGCTCACTAGCATGATGAAGACTCTGGACAACATGATTTTGGACAGACGCATATGATTAGCAGATTGTATCTTGAGAAGTTTTAAATATCATACCCTTTTGATTGTTATAAATGACTTAGGAGTAGGGATATTTTAGTTTTGTAGAGCTTATTCATAGGTAGTACCTTCATAGTATAATGATATGGTGACTTGTAGAGTGTCTATACCCTAGAGGTGATAGTTAGCATTGGTGTTAGAATAGTAACCCATTGCAAATAATTCTCCTGTTATCTATAATACCAACCAGTTTACACATATAGGATGTTAGTATGCCATACAGCCTTGATAATTATTATTACTCTCCCTTACTTTTTCCAGTGAGGCACCTATGACTAGAGCCTGTCCTTGAGTATAGTTGCAGTTTCACCCAAGACTAAGAGGTCTATATATAGATGATATACTTAGGATATATGTGATGGGTTGTTATTCTTGAGCATATATATATATATATATATATATATATATATATATATATATATATATATATATATATATGTGTGTGTGTGTGTGTGTGTGTGTGTGTGTGGTATTTGGGATCGGTGTGCTTAGCTTGTGGGTAATTAGTTATGGGTGACTTGATAGGATTGGAAGGTTAAGAGCTAGCCTATTATAGAGTTTCTCTTTTGCTAAATTCTAGTTGCCAACACCTAGATAGCTAGCATAGGTAAAATCCTAAGAAGTTGACCAGCTGATGACCAAGTACTAGGATGTTGAGGAAATTGACTAGAGATTGACCCTTGTCTATGTTTGACCTAGAAGGGGTGCGATCATCTTAATTTCGGGGACGAAATTTTTATAAGGTGGGTAGGATTGTAACACCCAGTTTTCCAGATGAGGATAATTTTAAAATTTTGTATTTTAATTTATTTAATTATGGTATTTAAAATTTTATATAATTTTTATTAATTTTTAATCATTTTAAAAACTATTTAAAATTATGACTTATGATTAGGGTATTTCATTTATCATTTCTAGTTTGAGGATATTTTTGTCATTTTTGGGGTTATTTGAATTTATTTGAATTTATGGGAATTTTTAGAAATTATTTTGGAATTGTTTGAATGAGGGTTGACTAGGTTGACTAGCAATGACCATGGTAGACTAACCTAGGAGCTAACCCTAGTTGAGTTTGGACTTGGTTAGGTCATGCAACCCTAGTTAGACTAGAGTTGACCTACGGTTTAGTTATTTGACTCAAGTTAGGATATTAAGTCACAAGCCATGACTTATGGTTGAACCCTTGATTAATAACTTAGCCATAGAGGCCCAAGCCTGTCAAGCCCCGACCCGGAATCACCCGAATCATCGTCCTCGCAGGGGGCGTGATGCCGCACGAGCCT
Source organism: Iris pallida (assembly GCA_029216955.1). NCBI lineage: Eukaryota > Viridiplantae > Streptophyta > Magnoliopsida > Asparagales > Iridaceae > Iris > Iris pallida. The sequence goes on along the minus strand of JANAVB010016197.1, from coordinate 8,165,834 downwards.
GGAGTTGCGCTCGTGCAAGGCAAGATGACAAGTTCTCAAATGGTTATCTTTTGATTCGATATTTAACAACGAAAGGAAACAGAGCATACGAAATAAATTCTCTTTATTGATATCCGAAACGGAGATTACAAAGGCTTTCGATAGTCTAACAATACATGCCAGATTGGCTACAACACTCAGGTTCTCTCTTGCCTACAAAGGATTTCGCCGTTCCATACATCATGCCTTCTATATCTCGGCCGCATCAATCCAGCTGTGTAGTCCGAGCGTCAATGCGATAGCACGCTTCAATGCGCTTCGGCATTCCAAGCCTTAACACGTTCAAGCAACGCTTCGCCGCGAGCAATCCATTCCCTGCACCCTGCATGAAGCTGGTGGGGGATCAGTACGTTCGTCCTCGCATGTACTGAAACAAAGATCATCTTTCCAAACCGACATTTTAATATTTATGTTGAATCATGCAACTTAGATTATGATCTTGCTATGTTCTTCTTAGGGTCAATTTCATGGCATATTCGAAAGCGTAAAGCATGTTATCATAGCAAGCATGTTATCGAATTGAATAGGCAAGCAAGCATTCTCGTGTTTGATTCGTGGCGCGACTTACCAAGTCGACGCACTCGCCCTTGCACCGACGCAAGGTGAATACGCCTATCTGTATTCCCTGTCATGTTATAAGTGCCTTCTATTCGGAATCCGTCCATACAGGATATACGCATACCTTGCACTTCCAAACCCATCGCCCTTAACTATATGAAGGTCACTAGCTTTCCGGGCTAGAATGGACTTATATCTATCGAATCGAAACATAAGACGATGTTAACTCCGTGCGGTTGCTAACCAACATCAGAGGCCATCGAAATAATCGCAGCAAGTTGCTTAACACATTCACCATAAGGTCGCTACCCGTCTGGTCGAAGTGGCGCCAACAATACCGAAAACGAATCCCTCCTAGGCCGAACGGTCCCAGCGTCCTGGTGCGCCGCGTTCGAGGGAATACCCATGCACGGGCTTTTATATCTTTAAGTCCATTTGACCATGCAACGAATCTTATATTTCATACAACCAAGCAAGTTCGCTTATCTCTATTTCAATTGGCACGACGCCCGAATGTTCTCAACGAACGCCCGTAGGCCGCGAACATTTTGAAGGGCACCATGCCGCATTATCATCTCGTATTTCTTCCGTTAACTTTCTATGTTTTTACGTTTCATTCTTCGTTTCAATGTTTCAATGGCATCATGCCTCAACTCAATGCTCGTCAACCGAACGACCCGAAGGTCCCGAACACCTTTCGAGGCATTATGTCATATCCGACAGTTCTGCCACATTCATGCCACAACTGTATTCTTTCGCAACGAAGCCGTCTTTTATTATCTCGTGCACGAAGGCACGTTTCAATCGTATTTTCGATGTTCTATGACTTAGCATTTAATGTCCGTAGCTTGCGCGCTAGGGCGCTCGCCTATTGTCTTTTAATGTTCTAGCCGTTCTAACGCGTGCACGAAGGCACGGTATGGTTCGTGCAGTAAGGCACTCGCCGAGTACAGTTATCCCATGTTATTGCGGCTTGCGCACCAAGGCGCTCGCCTTAGCGATATCCAATGTTCCGTAGCGACTTGTGCATTTGATGCACGTTTCATTTCAATTGTACTAACTTAGTGTTCGACACACGTTATGATTTATTTCCGATCGGACCACGCCCGTGGCGTCGATAGGTTAACTTTTAGCATACAATGATATATTTGACTTATCGAATGAAGGAGTAAAAAAAAGTCAATCCTCCCACCTTGAGTCGATACGCCTTTCTCGTTTCGTCGAGCCGATGCGGCTCGATTTCATAACTTTGTTGCACGGCCACTCTCCTGACTTATCCATTCGAGCACTTTGTGCTTATTGAGTTTGTACGTCCGATTTGCCTTAGCGTGCCAACGCTTCCGTCCGTCGCAAGGCGACGATTTGCTTTCGCGGACCCCTTACTGAATAAGGCAAAAGATTGACCTCTAACATTTCAGCGTAAACGTATAGCCTGCACATAAAACCAACTAAAATCATTACTTGCGTCGATTTGGACTTGCGCCTTGGTCGATTCGATTTCTGAGAATCTTCGAGCCGTCTCAACGCACTTATCCTTCGAGGCAACGCGGCGCTTTGCATCGATTCACTCGATGCATTCTTTGGGACAAGGCAACTCTTTGCATCGACTTAGTTCGATGCATTGCTCGGAACAACTTAACACTTTGTATCGATTCGTATCGATACATAATCGGGTCAACGCAACTCTTCGAGTCAATGACTCATCATAATGCACCGTGCGGAGCGGGGCATTACAGAATATACCACTCAAAACAAGGTTCGTCCCGAACCGAAACCAATACTAAATTTCCAAGGGTTTCATTAGATCATTCCACGATCTTGTCTCACTATCGTTTGGGATCGTACAACTTAGTTTGGAATCATACACATATTTTAGGCGTCCCACCAATATATGCATTTCAGCCGAGCTCAGTTGTAAGATATCGAAACAATGCAAACACGTAACTTCTCATTCTCAATTACTTGCCATCTCGTATTCTCGATCGGACTTGGCTCTATTACTTGTTCTCGCAATTCTAGCGCACATGCATATTGATACATGCGTGATCGTCCAACAAAATCAAGGCACATGATGCGATTCAAAAATCGTATTTCTCACTTTGTATGTTTTATCGGGACTATCAATTCTACGCGTCGCATAAAGCCGTCGCGCATCTGATCACAACGAGTCTCCGCAACACCGTGCGCTCGGCGTCACTATCCAACAATTTCTGATGTTTTACTTCGTATCCTATCTCGACATGGTTCTCTTTTGTTGACTTGTAAAAGCATCAACATTCGGACTACATCCGCTAGGTGACTTACCTAGACACCGTGCTCAAATCCTTCCGACGTAAGTTTAAATTGACATTGCACAAAGGCCACAATCTCTTCGACATAAAGTTTACATCAAGGCGACGGTGCTCAAGACAACGATCGCCTTGATACGAAAGTCTTTACGATACGCCTTACGTTCGATTCATAGCGAATAGGAATTCACTAGCCAAATTCCCAACTTATCCGTCTCGCAACATCGAATGTAAGTTTCGATTTACGCAAGCTCAATTGCAAGGTAAATCCGAATCTAACGACATGACTCGTAAGTCATTTCCTTACCGTTCCCTCTTATGCATAGCACGATTCTCGCCATCGCCTATCCGAATCACCAAGTTCGCGGGTGAATTTCAAGTTCTATCGTCGACCAACATAACCATTCAAGTATCCATCCGACGAATACTCAAAATCTATTTATATCATTCTCAATCGAAAGTTGTTCCAACAATTCTCGATCGCCTAGACTTATCGTCAACATGCATCGCGTAAATTTGTCATCGATGCAATCCCATATGCGATATCGCATGGGTCATCTTACGGTCTGCAGCATTCAATTTGATTTGGCGGTCAAGTCTTCTAGGGTCAGCTGCCCCGAAGCTACGCTCGATAGTTGTGGATCATCACCGAAGGACAGTGTACTACGAACCATGCTATATCTTATTTCGGAGCCAAATCATGTTCCGATGATTCTATGCGACTATCCAAATTTCCGAACAAAACCATTTCTATCGGCGCAATCTTAGCGCAACTATCCTCCGAGTAAGGTCATGCACTCCGTCGATGATTCTGCTATTCACGACGCGTCTACTCGCATTGAGTTCGAGTCTATCTTATTTCGCGGTCGACACACGAGATGCTATACGCATCGAGCAATCGTCGATGACTTATAGTCTCGCCCTGATCAATCACAAAATTTACGATCAACCTAGTTCGTTCATTCTCGCATCATTACTTACAAAGTTTCGTAGCGCGAGGCACACTCTATTTTGTATTCTCACATCGCTTACGTTTTCTTACGTATCGATCTCGATACGCCGTATCCATTTCAATAACGTAAGGGTCAACTCTGAATCCGTTTCAACATCAACTTAACTCGTATCGCATACATCCAAGTTCGCAACAAACTTTTCCATACGCATCGACTCGTTCTCCGATTTGCCGCATCCCGCTATACTTCGATCGCGTAACTGAGTTACCGATTATCCAACATCGAACCCTCAAGTCATACGATCTCACCCTCTAAGTTTTGCGTGTTTTCAGTCATACTCGAATGAGTTTCGCCGCAATGTAACCAACTATTTCTTAGGCACGATTACTCGCGTCAACCAACTTTCTGACCGAAATCGCATATCGTGCGATTCGATTACAATTCACATCGCCCAACATTCTTTATCGAAATTGTAAGTCGTACGATTCGATTCGTCTCGTCCAACATTTCAATCGGGATCGCAAGTCGTGTGGTTCGATTTCAACGTTTCGAGTTTCCTATCCCGTCAATCCGATTATTGCCTCAAGGCATAATCGTTTCGCTAGTTCCCGTCATTCGACCGACACATAAATTTTCAATCGACGTATCATTCAATGTTACAAGTCCCGCCTTACCGTTCTAGCCGATCATCGAAGAACACTTGCATCAACATACCGTCGTACAAATTCTCAATCGAGTCTCGGTGCTATCCCGTCCGTTGCGGACAAACCTTCCGCAATTCTCACAAAACGTCGATGCAATTTATCGCACAAGTGGTATTGCATATACCACTCGAAATCGAGCCATTCATTGCATCGGTGGTATGCCATATACCATCCGGAAATAAAGTTACTTCCGTCGCAACTTACTCTTTACGAACCGACGATCTCTTCCGACTCACGATTTCCGCAGTGATCTTGCTTGATCACAACCGTAACTCTGATTAATCAAAATCCGACGCAACTCGGCCAATGCATTCATTTGCCAATATAGCTCGGCGCGCAACCGAACTGATTTCGTTTCTCGATTTATAACTTTTATTTTCTTCCGTTGCAACTTGTGCAAAATTTATTTTCGATATCCGTTGTACTTCGTGCATCGATTATTTCGATACGCGTTGCACCACGTGCAATAATTTTTACTTTTAATACGCATTGCACATCGTGCAACGATTTATTTTCGATATTTACCGCACCTCGTGCATCGATTTATTCTCGATACGCATTACACATCGTGCAATATTTCCTTTCCGACATTCAAAGTCAATGCTCAAATCCATTTCAACACATTCGATATTGACTTATCGCTTTTCATCGCAAACGCACATTCGAAATCGATATGTGAATCCGTTCGACACATTCCATATTAACTTTCATTTCTTTTCAACGCATCGTTTACAATCAACGCGTGGCAATTGCTGCAGCAACATTCCACGACTATCATTGTATCGATGCAACCAACATTTCTCGTATCGTTCGTTGCAAACAACGACTATCTGAAACCATAATTCACGACGTGTTGCATCTACGGCAACAAATTCTCGAATTCATATCTCGCAACTTGTTGCACTTGCAGCAACAAACCTTTTCCGACTTTTCCAACTAACATCATGTAATTTCCAAACAACACGCGGCAAAATTACATGATTTGTATTAGACTTATTGTATGGAACATCCAGTGCGGCATCGAGTAGAGTCAAGAGTGATTTCGATTGGTGGTGGGCAACCTTTAGAACTGAAATGAAGCAAGCGTCCAGAGGAAATTGAGCCTAGAGCTCTGATACCAATTTGTCACGCCCCGACCCGAAATCACCCGAATCATCGTCCTCGCAGGGGGCGTGATGCCGCACGAGCCTGGAGTTGCGCTCGTGCAAGGCAAGATAACAAGTTCTCAAATGGTTATCTTTTGATTCGATATTTAACAACGAAAGAAAACAGAGTATACGAAATAAATTCTCTTTATTGATATCCGAAACGGAGATTACAAAGGCTTTCGATAGTCTAACAATACATGCCAGATTGGCTACAACACTCAGGTTCTCTCTTGTCCACAAAGAATTTCGCCATTCCATACATCATGCCTTCTATATCTCGGCCGCATCAATCCAGCTGCGTAGTCTGAGCGTCAATACGATAGCACGCTTCAATGCGCTTCGGCATTCCAAGCCTTAACACGTTCAAGCAACGCTTCGCCGCGAGCAATCCATTCCCTGCACCCTGCATGAAGCTGGTGGGGGATCAGTACGTTCGTCCTCGTATGTACTGAAACAAAGATCATCTTTCCAAACCGATATTTTAATATTTATGTTGAATCATGCAACTTAGCTTATGATCTTGCTATGTTCTCCTTAGGGTCAATTTCATGGCATATTCGAAAGCGTAAAGCATGTTATCATAGCAAGCATGTTATCGAATTGAATAGGCAAGCAAGCATTCTCGTGTTTGATTCGTGGCGCGACTTACCAAGTCGACGCACTCGCCCTTGCACTGACGCAAGGTGAATACGCCTATCTGTATTCCCTGTCATGTTATAAGTGCCTTCTATTCAGAATCTATCCATACAGGATATACGCATACCTTGCACTCCCAAACCCATCGCCCTTAACTATATGAAGGTCACTAGCTTTCCGGGCTAGAATGGACTTATATTTATCGAATCGAAACATAAGACGATGTTAACTCCGTGCGGTTGCTAACCAACATCAGAGGCCATCGAAATAATTGCAGCAAGTTGCTTAACACATTCACCATAAGGTCACTACCCGTCTGGTCGAAGTGGCGCCAACAATACCGAAAACGAATCCCTCCTAGGCCGAACGGTCCCAGCGCCCTGGTGCGCCGCGTTCGAGGGAATACCCATGCACGGGCTTTTATATCTTTAAGTCCATTTGACCATGCAACGAATCTTATATTTCATACAACCAAGCAAGTTCGCTTATCTCTATTTCAATTGGCACGATGCCCGAATGTTCTCAACGAACGCCCGTAGGCCGCGAACATTTCGAAGGGCACCATGCCGCATTATCATCTCGTATTTCTCCCGTTAACTTTCTATGTTCTTACGTTTCATTCTTCGTTTCAATGTTTCAATGGCATCATGCCTCAACTCAATGCTCGTCAACCGAACGACCCGAAGGTCCCGAACACCTTTCGAGGCATTATGTCATATCCGACAGTTTCGCCGCATTCATGCCACAACTGTATTCTTTCGCAACGAAGCCGTCTTTTATTATCTCGTGCACGAAGGCACGTTTTAATCGTATTTCCGATGTTCTATGACTTAGCATTCAATGTTCGTGGCTTGCACGCTAGGGCGCTCGCCTATTGTCTTTCAATGTTCTAGTCGTTCTAACGCGTGCACGAAGGCACGGTATGGTTCGTGCACTAAGGCACTCGCCGAGTACAGTTATCCCATGTTATTGCGGCTTGCGCACCGAGGCGCTCGCCTTAGCGATATCTAATATTCCGTAGCGACTTGTGCATTTGATGCACGTTTCATTTCAATTGTACTAACTTAGTGTTCGACACACGTTATGATTTATTTCCGATCGGACCACGCCCGTGGCGTCGATAGGTTAACTTTAGCATATAATGATATATTTGACTTATCGAATGAAGGAGTAAAAAGAAGTCAATCCTCCCACCTTGAGTCGATACGCCTTTCTCGTTTCGCCGAGCCGATGCGGCTCGATTTCATAACTTTGTTGCACGGCCACTCTCCTGACTTAGCCATTCGAGCACTTCGTGCTTATTGAGTTTGTACGTCCGATTTGCCTTAGCGTGCCAACGCTTTCGTCCGTCGCAAGGCGACGATTTGCTTTCGCGGACCCCTTACTGAATAAGGCAAAAGATCGACCTCTAACATTTCAGCGTAAACGTATAGCCTGCACATGAAACCAACTAAAATCATTACTTGCATCAATTTGGACTTGCGCCTTGGTCGATTTGATTTCTTAGAATCTTCGAGCCGTCTCAACGCACTTATCCTTCGAGGCAACGCGGCGCTTCGCATCGATTCACTCGATGCATTCTATGGGACAAGGCAACTCTTTGCATCGACTTAGTTCGATGCATTGCTCGGGACAACTTAACACTTTGTATCGATTCGCATCGATACGTAATCAGGTCAACGCAACTCTTCGAGTCAACGACTCAGCATAATGCACCGTACGGAGCGGGGCATTACAAAGCCCATAGCCCATCACTAAACCCTAACCTAACCCACTATGGCCAGCTACATTGAGAACCCCACCCCTATTTATACTCTCTTCCATTTAGGGCTAGCCTCTTTTAGGAAAGAACAAGCTTAAGGAGGAGGAGGTATTTTTCCAACTTTAGAAATTCATAGAAATTCCATTTTATCTCCTTTTTCCCTCAAACAAGTTGCAATAGGTTCTAATCCATCTGTTCTTACTGTTTATGGAAGAATATTTCAGAGTTTGGACAATTTAGAGGAGCTAGCTAGCAAGAGGAACCACCCCCCTTTTGAAGCTTTTCATGCAAATTGCACATATAGGTAGCTTCCTATTCCTTCCATAGATTTTCGATTTCTTTGCATGAATAGGAAGCCCTAGGTGTCCCCTAGCCGTAGGTATTGGTTTGGTGTCGAGTGGTATCCATTTCGTGTCCGTATCGGACACGTATCAATGCATATATGTAGGTGTTTGATGAAATGCTCGAATGGATTAAACCTTTGTATTTTCTAAAACAAATTACATATTTGGGAAGCCCTTGATGTGTGTTTTCGAACCCCCACTTACTGAACACAGATTCGTGTCGTTTCTGTGTCGAAAATGGCCGTGGACACGCTGCACGCTGCCTCGTACGTATGTCCTGCTACCACGCATCTCGTGTGCACTACACACGACACTAGGACACACCAAAATTGGCATGGACACGGGGGCAGTGTCTGCGCACACTCCCCCAAAGTTTCAGTACACCTTAATTCGTGTCGGACACGGAATCGAGGCTGCACTGGTCACACACTGTACTGATTCACGCAAAAATCTGCACTGATACGACCCTTTTTCTCCTGACATGACTCACGTGGACACGATACAGACACATGTACATGTCCCCCAAGTTTAGGCATACACGTGTGCACGGCCACGTGTCACCACGTGGCCCGTGTCTTGCACTGGACACACGTGCACGCGTGCACGATACTGTCAATGCACAGTCCGTGCCTGTGTGTGTTTTGTTGTTTGGACACGTTTGTGTCCACTTGGTTGGACACAAATACTCCCATATGACACGTACACTTGGGACACGTGTCTGTTTGTCACTGTTTTGGGTTTTCGAATTGTTTTGATATCCAAATTGGGTTTTTTTTAGTATTCTGATACCTGTCAGTTTTTTTCCAGTTTTGAATCTCATGAAATGTTGTTTTCATTTTCCAGAGTGTTCAATTCTTAGTTTTACATGGGTTTTTGATGTTCATTAGTTCATTGGACTGTATGTTTGATTGTGAGTTGTGTATCGATATGAGAATGGGGTGATAGATATTGCACTGGGCTCGAAATATGACAGATATATGTTGTTTCGATTTCCAGAACTATTAATCCATTTTAATCCTATTAAATTTTGCTGTGTTCAGTTATTAGATGATCCCACATAATTGGGTGTTCATGATTAATACGATTTACTTATTAGATTAAGTTTATAACATGGATATGAGGATTAGGACATCGAGTTGGTTTCGAAATTTGCATGACTGACACCATATAAACTTCAAGGAGCCTGTTGTTCCAAAACTGATTATGCTAAGTCCCTTTTTTTTAAAGTCCATACATGTATATTAGTTACTGATAAGTTGATACATGGTTTAGAAATTTTCGAATTTAGCTTGGACTGTTATGAACTGTTGTTGGTTCTCAATTCTTGAGAACCTTATGAACTATCATTTTACAAAACCTGAGATATAACTGAGTTTGGGGTTTCATGCCTTGATTCCATTTGTTAATTGTTTAATTAATGATTAATTGCCATATTAGATCCTGGATATATTATTAGTTCATGTTAGATCGATTTTTATATTTTGATTAGGCTTTATGTCATAGAAGGAGAATATTAGACATTGCATTGGTTTTGATAATGTATTGAACTGTCTTTGGGTTTGAAATTCTTTTGAACTGTCAATTGATTTATTGATTCACTGTTTACTGAAATTTCAAATGGCTACAATGTTAACTGCCTTATAGTGACCTGAAATCTGAGAATTGGTTTCCATTTCCTCATTGTTAATCTGAGAATTACTTGTGTGAAATCTGAGATTCATTGTTGATGTTTAGAACTCAAAATCTGAGTTGTTGGATGTTAAAAACCTGAGATTTAAAGAAGGGACTGAACATAATAAGTTGTTAACTGTAAAAAAACTGATTTGGGGGTTTTGTTTTGGACTGGTTGAGTGTTGGCTGAACTGGAATTGATTTCCATCCTTTTCTTCACTAATTTTAATCTTTCCTACATGTTACACTAGCACACACACTTGATTCCTACACTCTCACGTACAATCTCTCACTTCACTGTTGAATTTCCTGCACATAAACACTCTCACACACTTTCCCTCTTCCCTCACAGTCCCCTCACCTACTCTCACATTCACATTCACACACACACACAGTTTTATCTACTCACTTCTATATATCCTACTTCCTATTGTACATGTATGTATGTATGAAATATATATACATATATGTAATGTGTATCTATATATAATAGGTATGTGTGATATAAATGTGTCTATATAGACTTTTGCAAGGATGCATAGATTATATTATAGTATATGCATGTCCCATATATACAGCTTGTGTATGTACTAAATATATGTAGTATACATACATGTGTATGTTCTAGATTTTATATATATATATATATATATATATATATATATATATATATATATATATATATATCAATAAGGATATTGTTTAGATATAGAATTTGACATGGTGATTGTGTTAGGGGATGGCCTATAGGCATGATATAGCCTATGGCCTGTATGTGAGTCTGTTTGACTAAGGAGCCTAGATTGGGCTTGTACAGCTTGTTAGACCTAGAATAGACTTGCTAGACTAGTGTAGACTTATTTGACCTAGTTTGACCATAGTTGACCTAGTTTGACAATAGTTGACCTAGTTTGACTTCTAGGGTTGACCAGAGTTGACCAAGAGTTGACTTGGGCCTAATTTGACCTAGATTCATGTAGAATGCATTGTAGTGTTTTATTTTACCATTCTAGACTTGTTGTGACTTGTGCTTTTCTGATAGGAGCCAGACACCACTCCTCGGACAGTACTTTTCAGTTGGACACTCATATACCAGGCGAGTACATTCTCTGATCATTTCATATCCTATTTAGAATTATTTTCCTACTTTAAATTACTTTACTTGATACTGTCACATTGGTCACACGGATTGGTATTATATGGATCTTTCATGAGATGTTATCCCCCTCGGGAGCATCGGATACTGCATGTTTTGTGCGTTTCACGAATCATTACGTATCTCTATGCTTCCTCTGATTCACGAATCGCTTGTGACACATGTACTCTCATGTTCACAGAGCCATCATGAATCACCTTCACGTATCACTCATTTTATGAGCCATGTGAAGTTTCACGAATCTTAACATAACTTGAACAGATCTTTGTATACTGATTGGGGATGGGGGAGTAGAAATAGACATGTAAATATTATCCAAGTAGCTGTAGTCATGAATCACTCTCTTAGCTGTAGTCATGAATCTTCTATGCCATTCACATGTTTATATTTTACTCTGACTCACTAGTCACTATTAGCTCTCTATGTATAGTAGATATTTCTATTACAGTTCTCTCTCTGTTTACATACTATTTTTCTTCAGTTCATGTATCTTACTTTACTGCATGATTATATTTTCTAACCTGCTATGATCTGTTGAGATGTACTGTACTCGCTCCTGTCCTGACTGGACCTGTTAAAAATATTACAGAGGATGAGGAGGAGGCCCTATGTACCACCTATTACGGAGCAGGCTTAGACGACACCTGCGACCTAGTTCCTCTGGAGGACCCAGCTGCTGTACAGGATGCTACTCCCATAGTCTAGGCTAGATAGCTAGGCTTTAGCTTTTCTTTCAGCATTGTTATTTGAATTTCAGTTGTTGTTCTGAGATGTAGTTTATATTTAGAGGCTCGTATTGAGCTGGATGTTCTTGAGTTGTAATCTTAGACACTTAGATTTTCTCTCTCATTTGTATTACATTGTGGTTTGATCTCTCTATCTACCTTTACTATTCTGTATCTGCCTTAGATGTGATTGAGACTGTTCTGTTATGTCACCTCCATTTGGAGCGTATATACTGTACAGGTACCTTTATATTGTTAGATGATTGACCTAGGACAGCGTTCTACCGCCGACACTGCGGCGTAGGCCGGGCGTTGTTACGTTCTCGTACCCTCACAGTGGGTGCGGGTCGTGACAGTCCTAACCCTAGCCTAGCAAGCCTAAACTCGGATTACAGGCTACGGTTGATTGGATGGTAACTAAATTGTAATTAGCTCATTTGTTAATTAGTAGTAATTTATAATTAACTAATAAATAAATTGCTGATTTCTTTTATAGCCAGTGATTAACTAATAAATACTTACTAAATAAATTGCAGACTAAACTAAATGAACCAATGGCTAGTAGTTAGCGTTAGTGTTAGTTTTTCTAATAGTTTTCCCTAATCCTCTTACATGTACATTTTAGGATTTTTCTCCCACTCCTCTATAAATAGACACACATTCCAAGACTTTACAACCAAAAATATTTCACAACCTAAAATTCTAACAGCCGCCGCCCCTTCTTCTGTGCTCTTCCCGACCTCCTCGACAACTGCACACACCAGACAGCTACATCACCACCACCACGGCAATCACCACCACCCCGACAGTTACATCACTACCACCACGACAATACACCACCACCACCAGAATACACCACGTGACAACCATTCCACTGCTACCACCATTATCCATCGCCGATCCCAGTTCAGCAGCCCCACCATACTCATCACCACTGCCACCACCATTGCCCCCACCACAAGCCATTCCGGCCGTTTCCCCCAAAAATAAACCACAACCACCGCCATCGACACCAAACCACCAGAGAGAGAAAATAATAGAAGGTAAAGATGACCTCACCGTCTGACGACCGCGTCCCCGACCTCCACCGCGTCTCGACCGGTGATGTCGACTTTCGACCAGACCTCCCCCAGTGCTCCTCCGCTTTGCGGCGCGACCAGCGCCGTTGTCCGGTGCCGACCCCAGCGCCCCTTCAGCCGAGCGCCACCCCTCCTAGAGAAACTACCCTTCGAATCCACTGTGAGATTTTCCCCTCTCGATCCGTCCTTCTCTTCCTCTCTGTGATTTTTTGAGGAAATGGGAAAGAGAGAGTGTTGAGCATTTCCTCCTCCCTTCATTTTTATATGTAATATGGATTGAGTTGAGCCATTGACCCATTGACCCCCTCCCTTTTTGGATTTCGGGTTTAGCAGTAGCTTGTCTAACTTTATTAATGTAATGAAATATTTTATAAATAATAGAATTCAGATTTGAAATATGCAGTTGACTGACCCCTTCAAAATTGAGTCTTCTGACTCATTCACCCCTCTTCCTAATGTTTTTTATATATATAATTATTGACAATGGGATTAGTCTTAATGAATTAGCTTTTATTATTTTATAGATTAAATTATAGTAGTGAGTATGGTTTAAATAGTCTTCATTGGTAATTATTTACAGTAATAGAGTTGGGAGACATCAGGAAAATTCTTACTATTAAGAAAATTCCTCTCTCTAATTTATTTGTCCTTAAAACTAAATATTGTTATTAATTTCTAAATCTTTGCTATTATGGTTGTTAAAAAAATAATAGGAGAGGATTATGACTCTGATTTTGGGCTTAAGCTATACAATATTAATTTTAATATTTAAGTTTTTAAACCCATTTTTGTAGGAAATTTATAAATGTTAATAAAGCTTTTTCTAGTATACATGTTATCTACAAAATCATATTTATATACATATTGATTTAACAAATAAATAGTTTATTAATTATTACTATTCTAAATATAATAAATATACTTGCATATTACTTTTATTTAAATAATATTTCTTCGCCAAATTGTATTTGACAAATTGGGAATTTTAGTATAATGTAATTATTCCTATTTTTCTGTATATATGTATATCTAAAATGTTATAACATTTTCAATAAATAATTATACGTATTAGTGATGCCTTTCCCTTTTAAATCATAATCGTGACTAATATAGTCTTTCCTCGTTATTGATTCGATTATCGTGCCAAACTCTAACTTAAGGCTTCTATATACCAAACTAGGCTATTTGAACTATTCTGGACTCAATGGAACCATCCGTGATGTCGTTTGAGTCCATCTTGTGGAGCATAGCATTGTACCTATCCTGTGTTGACACGTTCGTGTCATGCACGTCGACTCCAACCAAATCGAGATGAGTATATTCTCTGATTGTTTTCGTTCATGATAGTATGTATATTGCTTGCTCTAGACTACTTTACCTGATGTTGACACATTGTTAACACAGATTGGTACTATATGGATCTTGTCATGAGATATTATCCCCTTACCGGGTGCATCGGGTATTTCATGTTCATGTACTTTATCATGTGCATCACGTACTCCTTGTACTCTTATTCTTCATGTATACTGATGTGCTCTCATGTACTCTCATGTTTACATGTGCTTCATGTTCAAACTAACAATCATGTACGTAACGTAACTTGATCGGATCCTTGTGCATTGATTGGGGTAAGGGGTGTAGAAGTGGATATGTGATTAAATCATAATAGTGTAATCATGTACATGTCGATTATCCCTTCACGTATAATCGAGTTACCGTAGAATAATCATGTACAACCTAAACTGATCACATAACTGTCTTGTGCTCTAAATCACTTATATTATTATAGTTTACCATGTACACTATCTTATTCATGTACTCAGTCTCCTATGGCTTCATGATGCTAGTTCTTTATTTTCTTGTATTTCCTTACAGCATGTCATGTACTTTATTCTATTGCTAGCTCTATATTTCCTACCATGCATGGAACTGCTTTTAGAGTTATGTACTTCGCTCCAATCCTGACTGGATATATTGAAAAATTTTAGGAAATTATTATGCCCCACATTATTGGACTACAGGATGATGCTAGCTGAGACGAATCTCGATATTCTTTCACCGTGAGTTGTCTTCCGGGAGTTCTAGGCTCTTGTAGTTTGATTTGTTTCGTTATTGTATTTACCTCTGACACATTCTAGTCTTGTATATTCATTTGTAGACTTTAGTTGCTTCTGAGTTATTGATATCTTTTTATATTTTCATATCTTCCCTAGTTGTTTGTGTTGTGATTGGAGTACATTGTGATTTTGGATCATTTAGATATTATTGTCACGACCCGCACCCGCTGTAAGGGCACGTGTGCGTAACAACGCCCAGCCTACACCGTAAAAACGGCGTGGAACGTTGTAGGTTTACTACTCTAACAACAGTTTATATAATATCAAAAACCTGTCGAGAATATGGTCAACTCCGAACGGAGGACAAGCAATGATAATATATGAGTACTCAATCACAACTCTAAGATGATAAAGTAAATACTGAAAGATAAAGACAACACGACAAAGAAATATAACCTGTCAAGTCTAAACACAAAGAATATACAAGTCCAAGTCCAAAGTCTCTAATACAAGCCAAAATAATAACTGTCCCAAGAGTAACTGGAGACAAGGTCTAGTACAAAAACCTACTCTATCTACAGGGTAGGCGGTATTTCGCCATGCGGTACTGCACCCTGCTGATCTAGGGTATCTGTCTCTAAACCTACTACGTCCGGTGGGCCGTAGTAAATGCAATAATAGTCCTCCTCTGCATCTGTAAACATTTTCAACATATTCGGTCAGGATGGAACGAGTACATATATCTCATAACAGATCTCAAGATAGAATAAAAGCCATAAGACTGTAAATAGAGCATATACAATAAAATCATGGAGTGTACATATATGTATCATGGCATGGTAAGCTATAGAGCTAGAGCTAGAACAGGAAAGTAGAACTGATCATGGTATGTACACAAATCAGGGTAAGCCATCTATCCAATGTGTGTGAGTAGTAGTTTCAACTTGTGATCGGCTTGGGCACCTGTAGAGAACTGGCCTGGCTAGTCATAAGTACGGTATATGACTAACATTGTTCGGGAATGCGGGATGGATCTGATCACAAGCATACGCTACTACTCCCCCACCCCCAACTGGTAGAATGGATCCAAACATGACACATCACAGCACGGGATTCTATGAAAAGGGAGCAAGTCTTCTCTAGAATTAATGACCACATATTGCGCAAGAGCTACAAGGGAGCTTGTACAATACATCCCAAGCTAATAAGGAGCAACATCTCTCGTCGAGAACCAGGAATACCAATCCGTGAGAACCATGTGTCAGGAATGAGAATATCTACACTAAGTACATGAATCATAACAGTTATCATAAATTGGGAAAAAGTTATCAGAGAATGTACTCGCATGTGATATGATATAATATGTCAACTGGATACAATGCAGCGCCTCGAGGACTTATATATAACAAGATGTATCAATACTATGTTTAGGAAGTAAAGTCAAATCAAATTAAATCATATTAAGTCATTCTAGGTCAAGACAAGTCTAGTTAGGTCAACCTTGGTCATAGGAGAACATTGGAAGTCAACCCAAATCAAACTAGGTCAAAAGTTGACTTACAGTTGACTTTTGGTCAACGGGTCAGCTCTGGTCAACTCTAGGTCAACCCTCTCTAATTTGATTTTCTACATTCCATTCTCCTTCTCCTTCTCTTTTTCTTATTTCCTTATTCTCCGTCTCCTTCTCCTTATTCTCCGTCTTATTCTTCTTCTTATTCTTCTTCTCCTTATTCTCCGTCTCCTTCTCCTTATTCTCCGTCTCCTTCTCCTTATTCTCCGTTTTATTCTTCTTATTCTCCGTCTCCTTCTCCTTATTCTTCGTATTATTCTTCTTCTTATTCTTCTTCTCCTTATTCTCTCATTCTCTCTCTCTAAAATCACACACACACATCCATATCTATATATATATATATATATATATATATATATATATATAAACTCACAGACACACATACCCATCTACATATATATAAATACATACACACACACACATATAGATATATATATATATATATATATATATATATATATATATATATATATATATATATATAGACACACACACTCAAACACACTCTCACACACTCTCTCACTACACATACGCACAATACACACACACACACACACACACACACACACACACACACACACCACACACACACACACACACATATATATATATATATATATATATATATATATATATATATATATATATATATATATTCCTCTCTAAAAAGGAAAACCCCTAATAAATTCTTAAACTAGGTTTTAGGAAAAACCTATAAAAGCTATGGTCAAAATGTGGAGAATGACCTCCTCTACATTTATTGTAAAGGAATAAATAATAAAGAGGGAATTTATGAGGGTTAATGAGCATACCTAGAATTGGTTTCCTTGAGAGAGAAGAAGCTTCAAAAGAAAGAATGAAATGAAGAGAGAGAGAGAGAGAGAGAGTTTACTTTGGAGTGAAGTAAAGGGAGGGGGTTTGCCTATACATGGCCGGCCATGGGGGTCTTAATGGGTTTGGGTGGAGACCCATTAGGCCTCCAAACCCATTAGACTTGGTTTGGTTTGATTTGGATTTGGTTTGGTTTGGTTCAACTTCTAAATGACTAATTAAGCCATGGAAGTATTGGTTTATGGTTTCTAGCCTAGTTAGGATGGCATGTGGGCCAAGCCCAGCTAGTATATGGGTCCCACTAGTGTCCAGGCTACCCGGGTCACCAACTTAAGTCCAAATTGGATAAAATTCAAACTAAATCAAACAAATCCCTAAAAATCCTATAAAATCCTATAAAATCCAATAAAATTCCCAAAAATTATAAAACTTGGAAAATGACGAAAATACCTCTAATTCGAAAACTGGGGTGACAAATCTACCCTCCTTAAAAAAAATTTCATCCTCGAAATTGAATGAGAACTAACACAGCAACATGAATAGAACAAGGAAGGAAAAGAAAGAATTTTACCTCAAGGCTCGAAGAGATATGGGAATCGCTCCCGCATGTCGTCCTCTCTCTCCCAGGTAGACTCACCTGGAGAGTGGTGCCTCCATGCAACACGAACCATGGGAATGACCTGGTGCCGGAGCACATTCTCTCTTCGGTCCAAGATCTTAACCGACTTATCTGGATAGCTGAGTGTCGGTCCCACTGCGATCTCGGAGTGGTCCAAGACGTGGCTGGGATCTGCCACGTACCGTCTCAGCTGCGACATGTGGAACACGTTGTGCACTCCCTCTAGTACGGGCGGTAACTCTAGTCGGTAAGCCACTGCACCGACCCTGCCCAAGATACGGAAAGGTCCGATGTATCGTGGACTAAGCTTTCCGTCGCCACCAAAACGAATCGTGCCACGCGTCGGAGAAATCCGTAGAAACACAAGATCATCAACCTAGAACAGAACACAAGGCTTAGAGCTTGATCTAAAATAATCACAATTAGACTCAAATACTAGAAAAATCTAAACTATACCTCAAACTCCAACGGCCTCCGGTGGCTATCGGCCCAATGTCGCTGCCTATCCTGCGCCACCCGAAGTCTATCTCTGATAACCCTGACCTTCTTTGCAGCATCCACTACCATCTCAGGGCCAAGCAAAACCCTCTCGTCGATATCATCCCAAGACAAGGGAGTACGACACCTCCGTCCGTATAGAGCCTCGAAAGGTGACATCTCTATACTGGCTTGGTAGCTGTTGTTGTAAGCAAACTCTACCAAGTGAAGGTAGTCCTCCCAAGATCCCCCGAAGTCCAAGACACAGGTATGAAGCATATCCTCGAGGGTCTGAATCGTCCTCTCCGAATGCCCGTCTGTCTGGGGGTGGTATGCGGTACTGAACTTGAGCGATGTACCCAAGCTAAGCTGCAAACTCCTCCAGAAGTGGGAAGTGAATCGGCTGTCCCGATCTGAGACTATACTCACTGGAACCCCGTGCAATCGGACTATCCGTCGTACATACATCTCGGCCAACCTCTCCGCAGACAAACCCACCTTGAAAGGCAAAAAGTGGACCAATTTGGTCAATCGATCAACAATGACCCAAATCGCATCCTTCCCTCCTGGAGAGCGCGAAAGCCTAGATACAAAGTCCATAGTGATATGCTTCCACTTCCACTCAGGAATGGGTAGTGGCTGGAGAAATCCACTGGGTCTCTGCCTCCCGACTTTCACCTGCTGGCACACCAAGCATCTAGAAACAAACTAAGCCACCACGCGTTTCATGCCATACCACCAAACATGCTGTCTCAAGTCTCTATACATCTTGTTGGCTCCAGGATGCATAGAGTACGGAGAACGATGTGCCTCCTGAAGAACCTCCTTCCGAAGTCCTCCGCTCGGTACGTACAATCTGGTACCATGTCTCAACGACCCATCTCTCACTATAGAGAACTCATCCAACAGTCCTGCCCGAACCTGCTCCCTGATGACCCTCAGAGCCTCATCCTCAAACTGAGCTGCCCTAACTCTGTCCATCAGCTCTAACTGCACCTGGAGACCCCACATCTGCTCCTCGAACACAGGAACTATCACCTCTATGCCCAAGCTCTCCAGATCTGCCAGAAGGTGACGATCCTTCGTCAAACACATAGCCACGGGATACCTGCTCAAAGCATCTGCAACCACGTTGGCCTTTCCCCGATGGTACTATAAGGATATATCAAAATCCTTCATCAGCTCTAACCATCGCCTCTGCCTCAAATTCAGGTCCTTCTGGGTAAACACGTACTTCAAGCTCTTGTGATCTGTATAGATCTCAACTCGCTCTTCGTACAGATAGTGTTTCCACAGCTTTAAAGCAAAGATGACCGCTGCCAGCTCCAGATCGTGGGTAGGGTAGTTCCTCTCATGAGGACGTAACTGCCTAGATGCATAGGCAATCACCTTCCCGTGCTGCTGAAGTATACAACCCAAACCCCGTCCTGAAGCGTCACTGTAGATCGTATAACCACCAGATCCAGATGGCAGCATCAAGATAGGAGCTGTAGTCAACCTCGTCTTCAGCTCCTCAAAGGTGGCCTGGCACTCCTCGGACCAAACAAACTCCTCGTCCTTCCTGGTAAGTTGGGTCATCGGCTGGACAATCCTGGAAAAGTCCTGCACGAACCTCCGGTAATAACCTGTCAGACCCAGAAAACTCCGAACCTCTACAACTGAGCTCGACATAGACCAGGACTCTAATGCAGAAATCTTCTTCGGATCCACTGAAATCCCCTTGCCAGAGACAACATGGCCTAGGAACTCCACGCGATCCAAGAAGAACTCGCACTTCGACAGCTTCCCATACAGCTGCTCCCACCTGAGAGTCTCCAGCACAATCCTCAGATGCTCCTCTGGCGTCTTCGAATAGATGAGAATGTCATCGATGAAGACCACCACGAACTTGTCAAGGTACTAATGGAATACCTTGTTCATCAAGTTCATGAATACCCCCGGGGCGTTGGTCAACCCAAACGGCATGACGGTATACTCATACTGGCCATAACGAGTCTGAAATGCAGTCTTCGGAATGTCATCCCGCTTCACCTTCAGCTGATGGTACCCGGTACGCAAGTCGATCTTCGAGAACACCCTCGCGCCGCTCAACTGGTCGAACAAGTCATCAATTATTGGCAAAGGATACTTGTTCTTAATTGTAAGGTTGTTGAGCGCCCTGTAATCAATGTACATACGTACCGTACCATCCTTCTTCGGAACGAAAAGAACTGGTGTGCCCCAAGGTGAAGAACTAGATCGAATAAAGGCCTTGTCCTCCAGCTCGTCGACCTGTTTCTTCATCTCCGCTAACTCACTGTTGTTGATTCTATAGACGTGCTGTGAGATAGGCTCAGCGCCCGGCACTAGGTCTATAGAAACAACATCACGATCTGGCGGCATCCCCGGACAACTCCTCGGAAAAGACATCCAAGAACTCAGCAATAAGTGGATGTGGCAACACCGGCCCCGCCAACAACGCTCCGCAGAATCCATCTCTGGCTCCGCTACACCTCTGGTGAACTCAAACTCCTGCTCTCCCACGGCTGAACAGAATCCTGCCCCCTCTACAGTCTATGCTACCATGGTGCATGCTCAACCAGCCCATATCGAGTACCACATCATAACTCGGAAGTGGCATTACGAGAAAACATGCACTCAGCTCCCGGCATCTCAAAGAAACTCTCACCCCTTGCAAACATTATTAACCAGGATGATGCCATTCCAGTCATAATCTTGCAGGTCCTACCAAGGTACTCAGCAATGATATTGTGCCTAAGAGCAAAAGAAACAGACGCAAAACTGTGCGTAGCACCAGAATCAAATAAGGCTAAAGCTGGAAAAGAATCGAGCATAACAGAACTTGCAACATCTGCAATAGGCTCCATCTCCTCGGCTGCAAGAGCGAAGGCTCTACCCTGAACACCCCTCTGCTGGCAGTGCTGGATAAACTGCTGTGCTGGGTCGGAAGTGGACCTCGCTGCTGAACTACAGGCACACTAGCTGGTGCCCTCAGAACAGGTGCCCTCTGAGCTGCTCCAGCGACACGGGGGTTCTTAGGACACTCCTGCATCTGATGCCCAGCGGCACCGCAAATGAGACACAAACCCACCTCCTCCTGCAGAACTCAAAGAGATGACGGGCTTCTTGCAGTAGTGGCACGGAGGATCATCCTGCCCTGACGCTGCTGAACCCTCTGGACAGGTACCCTGGCCTGCACTGCTGCTGATGATGCTGGAACGGCTGATGCTGAAGCTGAGGGCGCTTAGCAGCCCCCGCGATGCTACTGGCCCCCGAAAATAACTCACGATCCCTCTTTGGCTTCAAGCCCCACTCTTCTCCACCTTCCGAGCCTCCGCATAGACCTCTACTATGTCGCATAGAAGGAAGGGATCAGGATCTTGATATCCCATGTCAATCCCGGAAGTGCTCTGCTCGGATCACTGGGTCGCTCACCATGTACTCGGCGTATCGGCTCAGCCGGCCGAACTCTGCCGCATACTCCTCCACAGTCATACTGCCCTGCTGCAGGTTCTGAAACTGCCGTACTAGGCGATCTTGTCTGTGGGGAAAAAAACTTCTCTCTGAACGGGGCCCGAAACTCAGCCCAAGTGTGGCCCTCTCCTGCAAGAGCCGGCTCGTTTCGGAACCATGTCCGGGCAACATCTAATAACTGCAAGCCAACCGCCTCGACCTGTAGCTTCCCTTCCCGAAAATCTTGAATTATTATTTTTTATTTTTTTTATTTGATTTAAATGGTAATTTAGAATTTTATAATAATTATTTAGTTAATTATTACGATAGATGATTTTTAATCATGATTAATTTGGAGTACAAGGCGACTAGAAATTATGGCACGGACAGTGCAGTGGCGTGCTTTGACTAGTGTATTAGCCATGTCAAGGAAGGCCAAGCCTAGTGATGCCCTAACTAGGAAAACCAGGCTAAGTTATGACATGACCGTTATAAATAGTTTAATTATTTATATTAATATTATTTGACCTCAGGGAACCCGGTTATACCATTTTAGTCCGGACTGGACCCGAACTGAGCCCAAGCCCATGTAGTCATGCGGTACTCCAGTGACATTCGTGTTGATGCATTTTGGTATGATTGTGTGTCGTATTCCATTCTAGTGATCTAATGAGTATTCCAAAATATTTATTTTAAATATTATAAATATGTTATTAGTTGGTATTCAATAATATTGTATAAAATAGGCCTCGTACATTTTCTGGGATTATTAGAGGGTGTAGAATGGTATATACATCATCTTTGGTTTATTAATTTTTTATTATTATTACTATTAATATTATTTTATTGGGGTCGTTATTAATATTATTTTATTGATTATAATAGTTATATTTAATTGTTATATTAAATTTGTTGTCATGTGATTTATAATTTATACATAATTATAATATATTAAATATTGCGTATTGTGTATGTGTACATATATATAATAAAATATAGCATAGGTGTATGTATAGAAGTATGTATATATACGTGTATATAAATAATTTATTTGGAATATATTTTGTATTAATGTTAAATATCTTAGATTAAATATGGTTCTCATACAAAGTATATGTGTGTATTTATAATATATATTGTGTATTGTGTAAATATATGAGAGTTGTGTTATATAATATGAAGAGAATATAGGACGTATATAGATTTGTGTAAATAATATATATATATATATATATATACGCGTAGGTGTATATAAATATTACTATGAAGGTATTTGTGTGTATTCATGTATTTTATATATAAAAGATATTATATATTTACGTATATTGAGTATTTTTTTTTTATATATATAATATATATATATATATATATATATATATATATATATATTATATCTATATATATATATATATATATATATATATATATATATATATATGCATATAGGAGTATGGAATATGATAAAAAGTATTTTATTATACGTAATTATATATTATTATATATATAATACTATATATCTATATATATATATAATATATATATATATAATATTATATATTATATATATATAATATATTATTAAGCATAGTGTGTGTATATAGATATATACATATAGAATAATATATGTATTAATATAGGAGAGGCCCAAACCAGCCAGGGCCCGACCAGGCCGGCCCAATTCAATGTTTCCCAGGCTACTTCCCAACCCAGCCCAATAACAACCGACCCAAGATTTCCCCTGTGCAGCACATACTTAAACTCCTCAAACCCGACCTCTCGGGACAGTCGAAAGAAACAGTGGTTAAATATGAGAGCCGAGAGGGAGAGGAACAACCATCTAACCCTAACATTAGAGCCATGCCACCACCCCTGCGCAGCCCCACCGAGCGCGCGCCGCCGCACGTCATCGGCGGCAGGCCGGTCCTCAGCCGCGTGTACGCGCAGGATCATCGAACAACATAAACAGCACGAAGTCCCTCTTCTATGCAAGATTTCTCCCTCGTTGTCACGACCCGCACCCGGATATACGGTATGAATACGTAGACGACGTCCAGCCAACGTCACAGTATCGGCGGTAGAACGATGTCTAGTACCCAATAAATATATACTACGTCTAGAAGGCCTATAACTACAAATATACTCTAGTTACATCACAACAGCTAGGGATGATAAGACAAGAAAGATAACTAAAGCACAAGAACAACTAGAAACTACTAGAAGGAAACATAAGACAGGAAAATAAAGAAGGAACAACAAGACTAACTAAGGATAACTCCCAGGCAACTCACATAGAATAATAGTGAGATCCACCCCAGCTAGCAACATCATGAAGCCCACTAATGGTATACAACTCCTAAAATATTATCAACGGTATCCTGTCAGGAAAATGAGCAAGTACAAACACTAACAGCAGTTCTATGTGAATTGACAAATTCTATAAGAGACAGTATAATGAACTACAAGACAAAGATATATGAAGACTTGGGAACCGTTCGAAAGCTGAGTTACAACCCTTAAACCAAACAAGGACCGGGGTTGTAACTCTTCTTCCGAATAGAGCTTAATCTCTAATCAAGGTACAAAATAATGGCATGTAGAACATGTGAGTAATCTGAATATCATAGCATGGTGAGAAAGTACTGAATGTAGAACAGAACAGGATTATGATAAGATAAAGTAAATATAAAATGTGCCTCGAATATTATACCTAATGTGATCGGTATGGGTCAAGAATCAGGCTTCCAGCCGACCGGCTACAAGTGCATGGACTCGGTCCGGCCGGGATGGTAAGCTATGGAGCAAGTAGTAACACAGGTCAGGCTATACCCATCGTGAGGTGAGGGTATAGCTATGATACAAGTAGTAACTCAAGGTGGGCATTGATCACACTATCTATAAAATTCTCCATTCTCCGAATAGTATACGGCTCCGGATATAGCACGTCATGGCACGAGATTCCTAAGAAGGTAGCTACTCCTTCTCAGGAATCGGTGTCAATACAAGTACAAGAACAAGATCGAGCAAGTACCAGTATCCCCAGAAAATCTAAGAATGACATCTCATGACAGGAATCCGATAATACTAGTCCTGAACTATCGTGTCTGAGAATCAAGTAAGACACTACGACTGAATCGGATATAGCAAATATCAAGACAATGAAACTATCAGTGAATGTACACGCCTGCGGTCCTGATCTGTCAAATGGGGTCGATGTTCAGAGTGATACCACAGACCTAAGGATAAGATATATATATAACTAATTAGGGTTCAACAGTGTTAGGCTTGATTCTATAGTATAAGCTACGCAATCTAGGTCAGACTCAGTCAACGAAGTCAAACTAGGTCACACTGAGTCACACTATGTCAAACTAGGTTAAACTGGGTCAATGGTTGACTTACAGTTGACTTTTGGTCAACTGGTCAACTCTAGGTTAAACTAGGTCAAATGTTTGACTAACAGTTGACTTTTGGTCAACTGGTCAACTCTGGTGTAACTAAGGTCAAACTAGTCTAACCTAGGTCAAATGTTGACTCTACTTCGACGTTCAGTCAAAGCAGTCAACCATGGTCAAACAGGTCAAGGCTAGTCTCTATAAATATCTACAGGTCAACCCATTCAATTTTAGTGATTATGAAATCACCGGAATCGATGGAACTCAAACCACAAAAGGAGAAGGATTATAATAATAGGGTAAAAACCTACAGATGTTGTCGGATGATAAAATAAATTTACCAACGTGTCCAGAATGGTCAAATCAGCTAGAATAGCCTGTCCAAAAGTCCAATTTGGATACAGGGGCAAAACGGTAATTTTGGGCCAAAATAATGTCCACCGTTGGACACACTTTGCACCAAAATGTGTCGAAATAAAAGTATACAAACCTAACAAATTATGTCCACGAATCCAGAATGACGATACGAACCCAATGGTATATCCAGAATTGGATTCCGTTGACCCGATCTCAAATTGGTCCGTTGACTAGGACATTGGAAACCGATTTGCACGGAAAAGCGTGTCGGAGCTAATGTCCTCAAAACTCAGCAAATTATATGTCAACGAGTCCATAATGACGATACGAACTCAACGGTATATCCGGAATTGGATTCCGATGAGCCGAACTCAAAATGACCCGCTGACCGGATATTGGTATCTGACTTGCACCCGAAATGCGTGCCGGAACCAATGTCCACTAAAACCTAGCAAATTATATGTCAACGAGTCCAGAATGACGATACGAACTCAACGGTATATCCGGAGTTGGATTCCGATGAGCCGAACTCAAAATGACCCGTTGACCCAGAAAATGGGACCCGCTTTGCACCGAAATGCGTGCCAGGGCCCACATTCTCCAAATCAAGCAAACTTTATATGAAAACATGCTAGAACGATGCCACGAGTCTACTGGTGGTGTCAGAAATAATCCGGAGTCTCGGGTTCAAAATGGAATTTTACAAGTGCAACACTAAGAATTCGAACGGCCAACTTTGGCGTCGAATTCGACCGACCTAACACTCAAACTGAATGAATCTAAAGGGTCCGAAGAGGTTATACCAGCTTCGCACAGGAACTGGTAGTGCGCCAACCGGATGCGACGGAGGAGATAGTCGACGAAGTCGGCTCCACAAAACTGTCCAAAAATAGTTCAATTTAAAACGTCAACTTGGTGGCCAGTTTTGAGGTATCAAATGACATAATTAACGAACGAAATTGACAGCAGTGAAGATGGATATCGAGATTGTGATGGAGCAAAGAGATCATCGATCCAACGATCGGATCTCCTAGAAAAGCTGCACGAAGTTGCTACGACGGGACGCGAATTCTGAGTTCCAAACTCGCGCGCGCCGACGGGATCTCGTTCAAAACGGACGAATAGCCTATTCGGCGCATCGGGGAAGTGGGCGTTGGCCACGGGGTGGCTCGCCGGAGGTCGCTGGATGGTGGGGGAGCTCGCGATGGTGCGGGTCGGCCACGTGGTGGCGCACGGCCACGCACATGCGCGCGCGCGGGGGCGACGCGGCAGCTACTGCCGTATGCTGCTACTGCGTGGTACGGCGGCGTGCGGCGGTGCGTCGTCGGGGAGGGGCTGGCCTGGCGGGGCACGACGGGGACGCGACGACGGTGAAGTGGTGGTGGAGGGAATGGTGAAGGTGGTGGTGGTGGTGATGGAGATGATGGTTAGTGATGATGATGGAGATGATGGGAGAAGGAAGGAGAGTAGACCGGGGTACGGTGGTGGCCGACGGCGACGGACGCCGGTGGCCGGAGGCGAGGCTGGGCCAGGAGGAGGGTGGTCGGGCAGGTGGTGCTGGTGAGGGTGTGTGTGTGTGTAAGAGAGAAGAGAGAGAGAGAGATGAGTATGTATGTGTGTGTGTATGTTATAATAAGTTAAAATAGAGAGAGAGTGAAAGAGAATAGATATTTAATGAGAGAGAGAAAGTAGTGAGAGGGTGAGGGGGTGTGTGTAGTCGGCTGAATGGGGGAAGGAGGGTGTTCCTACTGTGAGGTGGAGGTGAGGGGGTGTAATGGGGTGTGTGTAAAGTGAGAGACAGAGAGAGATATGATTATATATATATATATATATGTATAGAAGAGAGAGAGAGAGAGAGAGAGAAAGAATGAGAGAGATATTTAAAGCGAGGGAGAGAGAAAATATAGAGAGAGGGGGTTCGGCCAGGAATAGGGGGAGGGGGTGAGGTAGTGTGATGTGTAGGGAGAGAAGAGAGAGAAGAGATATTTACATATATATTATATATGTATATATGTATATATATATACATAAGAGAGAGAATAGAGTATTTGTATAAAGAGGATATTTTAGAGTAGGGAAAAATTAGTGTATGGATAGACATGGTAGGGTCACACAAATTTGGGTTGGGTTCGTTGAGCCGGGTCGGGTTAAAAATCGGACATGGTAAAATAATTGAATTAAAAATAGATATTTAAAATCATGGTAAATAAATAATATACGGGGACTCCAATAAATGGGACACAAGTTTCATGTGGGTAGTAGGCTTCATGTGGGCCACGTCCATACTTCAGGTTGACAGGTTGGATCGATGTCGGGTCCCAAAATTAAATTAGAAATTAAATCAGGTTTCACAGTAGATAATTAATTGGCCTAAATTGACCCGAAAGTTGTGCGAAGGAAATGAAGCATAAAATAGAGTGTCTGAGTGGGACACGAAGGTCATGGATGAAGAGCATCTCGAGTAGATCAGGCATGACAAGTTGGTTCCGAGAAAACGACTGGTCTGGTGCCCCTAAATTAAAAGTCACGGTAACGTGCAAACGATGATCAAGGAAAAGAGTGGGAAATCAATTATTAAATTAAATGGTCTAAATCAATCCGAACTTGCGCGAAGCAAAAAGAGTACAAGGGAACAAGTTAGAATGGGACATGATACATCGACGTGAAGGTAATCTCGTCTACTTCAAACATCAAGAAGAAAGTTTTCAGAGACTGGCATCCCTGATGCTCTAGAATTCCAAGTCACGGTAAAGAGCATTTAAAGATCAAATTAATTATATAGAAATAAATTATTGAAAATAATTATTAGAAAATTCGAAAAATAATTCTGGAAATTCAGGGGGCTTACATCCTACCCACCTTATAGAAATTTTGTCCTCGAAATTAAGGTTGTAGTAGGGGTAAAACAAGATAGAAAGTTTTAGGCAAAAACTTAGGCACGATCCAAAAATGACGAGTTTTGCACGATCAAGATGATCGATTTAAAATTGTTCAGGCATAAGGGATTTGGCACGATAGAATCATGATACAAACAAAATCATACGTACATGATTTCAGAAATAAGTCAAGTCATTGGGGCACGATTTAGATATGACAACGAAATCAAAACTTAAGCTTCGTCCGGTTACAATCGAGCCAACCATTGATGTAGCACCCAGTTTCCCAAATAAGGGTAATTTTGAAATTTCGTGTTTATAATTATTTTAATAATGATATTTAATTCATGATCTGATTTTTGGTGATTTTAAATCATTTTAAAATTATTTAAATCAATGACTTGTGGTTTTGACGTTTTGCTAGTGAAATCCTAGAGACTGTTTGACCTAGAGCCTAACCATGTGATTATGATATTTTAATATCATTTTTGGCCTAAGGATATTTTTCATTGACCTCTTTGAATTATTTTGATATTATTTTATTATTTATGATATTGTTTTGGGGTTATTTGAGTCGGGTTCGAATTTCAACTCAATCCGACTTGAAACGGGAACCCGGGGGTAGTTTGACTCTAGTGGGACCCACACACTAGTTAGGCATGGCCCACATGATATTAATTTTAGTCTACATGATAGAAATATTTTAGTTAGAGGTTAGACTAATTATTATGGATAAGGTTAGTGTGATTAGAGACTTTAGAATGACTAATTTAGCCCCAACCAATTAGCCCTTTCCTAATACTCATAGAATAGGTTAGTGGAGGCATTTTGGACCTTACCATAATAGGACAAATAGCCCCATATGGCCAGCCACTTTGTGAGAGGATAGGCTCAAGTTATTTCATTATTCTCATCCACACTCTCTTGTTCTTCCCCAAATTCCTAGAGAGCAATCCCTAGCAATTTCTCCACCAAATCCTTCTATTTCACCACCAAATCTTCTTCTTTCCTTCTCCATTCTAGCCAAGGAGGAAGCTACCCAAGTTTGGGAGGATTCGGAGCTCGTTCGTGTCCTTTTGGAATCTCTACGTGTCGGTGTCGCTCCGGGAAGGCTTTTCTTCGATTCGATCTACCGGGAGGTATAAATCCCTTCTCCTTTTCATTTCCTCATGCATGTAGGTCTATTTGAACCCATAGGAATGACTCCCATGGTTGTATCTCCATTTGTGTCCATTTGGAGGTCATAGGAGTGTCCTTTGTGTTGTGGTTGTTCATGTGGGAAAATCCCAAATTTGGACACACTATGTGTTGTTGTTATGTATGAATGAATTATTACATGTTTAATCTCATATTTTTGTATTGGAGATGTGTTCTATAGTGTATCATATATATATTAGTGTAGAGAGTGAGTTCTTGATATATTATGTTATATATTTGTGTTCTTTTGTCTCAAACTACCCAAATCCATCATGATTTTTATCCACGTTTTTAATTTCAGCCCTAACTTAGAAATGTCATAACTTCTAGCTCAAAGCTCGGTTTAATCTTCCGTTTTTTTAAAAGAAGCATATTGAAGTTAGCTTTCCAAAACATGTATTAATAGGCCTAATTCTTTCTGTAACTTTCTGGAGAATTATTTGAGTGACAGTTGTACGAAAGACAAACGCGTTCTCGGTGTTTTCGCGATTTCGGGAGTTTCCGGAAACGAAAACGCGATCCGTTTGAAGTTTCGGAAAGCTAACACATAGATCTATAACATATTTAATCCTAGATTTTAATTCATGCTGAGATGGTACAGTATTGATGATTAGTAGGAGTTACTATTCGGCATATGCATTTTGTGCACCCTTGTGTGTAATATTATGTTCTATTTGATTTTAACCCATGTTAATGTATATACATTATGTAATTAAATAGAGAATGCAAGCATGAGTAAATGGTTAAATAAATGATGTATGAGGTGTAAGTATCCTATCTAATGTAAGCATGTATAAGTATGGCTTGTAATGAATATGTAGGTTCCATAGTATGTAATGTATGGTACATATAGTAGTGCAAGAGAATAAATGAATGATGAATGAATGCAAGCATGAATGTAATGTAATAATAGATGTAATGTATACAACATACAAGTTAATGAGATGTAATATTCTATGTTAACATAAATCATATATACCTCATGTACCCCTTACACTATGTTGAAACTATCACACTTGACACTTTGTTCACTTACACTTTGACACTCTTTGATATGTATACACTATGTATGCCCATTTAACCCTCATTTGCCCCTTTGCCATGTTCACATACACACATAGCCTCTTAAATAAGTATTTATGAATAGTTAATTTAGCTATGTATGTATTATATATATGTTAGCATATTGTGTTGTATATATAAGTTTATATAACCATTTGAAATGCCATGATTATAGACCTAATGTGAATACCAATATGCATGTGTATATAGTGTAGACATATAGCTTAAAGTAATAGATTACCTAGTGTATATCCAATGTGAATTCTTGCCTATTTGAGTATTGAATAATTACATGCTATATAGAGTTGGGTGTATATTGGCTGTATAGCCTTGTATTGATATGTGCTTGCTAGGATAGTCTTGGTTAGGCCTAGTAAGACTTGCTGGGTTAGGACATGACCTAGTTTGACTAGTACAGTTGATCAGAGTTGACCAAGGGTTGACTTTGGCCTAGTTTGACCTAGATTCATGTAGAATGTATTGTAGTGCTTTATATTACCCTTCTGGACATGTTGTGACCTGTGCTGTTCTAATTAGGAGCTAGACCTCTCCTCGGACAGTATCTTTACCTTGGACATTCAGATATCAGGCGAGTACATTCTAGATTATTTCATATCCTGCTTAGAATTATTTCATGTAGTAGATTACTTTACTTGTACTGTCACGATGGTCACACTGATTGGTACTATATGGATCCTTTCTTGAGATGTTATCCTTAGGGAGCATCAGGTACTACATGTTTTGTGCGTTTTACTTACATGCGTATCACTATGCTTCTTGGTTCATTTGATTACTTATGACATGTACCCTCATGATCACAGAGTCTCTTGAATCTTACACTGTTGGGTAACCCCCAGAATCCCCATTTATGGGACATCCATGTATCACCCTTCAGGGGCCGTGCATGGAATCATATAACATAACCTGGCTGGATCTTTGTGTATTGATTGGGGGTACGGGGGAGTAGAAGTGGACATGTGAATAATACACCAGTAGTATCTTCTTTGAATCATTACGTAGTGTCTTCACAGAATCATCCCAGGCCATTTACATGTTCATGTTGTACTCTGACTCACTAGCCACATGTTAGCGCCCTATTTATAATAGATATTTATATTACAGCTTACTCTCTCTGTTTACATACTGCATTTCTTTCAGTACTTGTATCTTACTTTACTGCATGATTATATCTTTAACCTGCTATGAATTGAGATATACTGTACTCGCTCCAGTCCTGACTGGACCTGTGATAAATTTTACAGATAGCCTGGAGGTGCCTGCTAGCCTAGATGAGACACATTAGAGGATGTTTAGATAGTTATTTCATTTGTCTGGAGTTGTACTTGATTTGGATTACTATATTTGAGTTTTGAGATGTATTCCTGGGTTTATGTATCTTAGACACTTAGACTTCTATCTCCTGTATCTCTTTTGGATTTCATGTTTATCTATCATTATCATGCTCTGCCTTAGATGTGATGAGATTGTATCTGCTATATCACCCCCATTCGGGGAGTATAACTGCTTAGCATTATATTGTTAGATGTTGTGACCTAGGACAGCGTTCTACCGCCGACACTGCGGCGTAGGCTGGGCGTTGTTACGTTCTCGTACCCAAACAGTGGGTGCGGGTCGTGACACGTTTTTAGTGGTGGCCCATGCAGGTCGAGTTTATGTAGTGGTATTCGAACTTGAGTACCACTACAGCCTGCAGTAGGATTATGATATATTTTGAAGGTACTCGATCACAGTTAGGAACCCTTGAGAGATTCCTGGGACGACCTTGAGAATCTTATTTTAACTTCGATTTGAAAACTCTCTTTTCCTTGATTGTTTTATCTTTATTTTCTATTGTTGAATTTGATGGATTATTGTTGAATTTGGGTTTGTATTTATTGATTTTGATGGAAGATTGTTGAATTTTGAATCTTGACGATTAGCTGTAGCATCCGAGTTTGTATTTATATGATTGAAGGATATTGTTCATTTTTAGTTTGATGTTCGTTGATAAATTTGATTTGATTTTTGGGTATTATTGTTGATTTAATTTAATTTTTGGCAAGATGAAATTATATGGGCTAGGTCATCTATGTTATGGAATCTAGTCTTCTATAGTCACATTAGCCAGCATGGTGAGGACATATAGTCTGACTCTGGATATATTTCTCGGGTGTGGGAATTTAAGGTTTTGCAGCCAAGCTAGCGGCACCGCAAAAATGTTAAATACCATGATTCTAAGATATGTGCATAAGTCAAGGGCTTGTGATTATCGTAGCCTTGCTTACTAGTATGACGAGGATTTAGAGTACCATGATTGTGGATAGACGCATATGATTATCAGATTGTACCTTAAATATTTTCGAACATGTTTCTCTACTTTGTTTCAGTCCTTCAAAAAAAAAGGGAATTATTAATTGTTTTTTTTATTTTGCTTCTCATTATTTAGCTTAGGAGTAACTTTAGCTATTTTATAAACCTTTGTGTAACTTCTTCTATGAATTTCTTCTTAATACAATGAATCGATGATTTTGCTAGACTTTACCTTGGATTTGATATTTTAACTCTGGATTTCAAAATGGTTCCTTCTTTTAAACAGATAAGCAAAATAGATTTTATCGTTATTCCCTTCTTGCTATTATTCTTGTATTAAATAATAATAATCGTCTTGATTACACCAACACCTGTTTTGCAATATTAGTAGGAATCTAATGTTGGTCTTGGTATAGAATCTGATTTTTATATTGGGACATGAGAATATATATATGAATATATATAGTGGATACTTTCCTGACACTTATGCATGCTACACTTGATTTCTACCTATCTAAATAAATATTAATATGTCGTTGATGTTAAATTTTCAAAACCCCAATATTTTGGTTTTCTGCTTTTTCAGTTTAAATTCGTAAGTTAAATATAAATTTCATGTTATTAGTTATGTTTACATCACTGCACATGTATGTCATACCTAGAGTTTCATTTTTTAAATAAAAAAAATTTGTTGAGTTTTTTGTTTAAATTTGTCAAATCTGAGACTGTGTGCATATTAACCCTTAATAGTGGATTTTAAATGTTAGTTCAAATTGTTGTTTTAAATATAATATTTAGAGCTGTGTACATTGTTGTTGTAGGGATATAATGTTTGTTTCATATTCTTACATGATAGGTTGTGATAAACATTGAGTTGGTTTTGATGTTCAAATTTCTCCAAAATCCTGAAAACTGAATATATGTTAACATTTTCACATTGATTTCAAATGTTCAATTTCAGATTTAACATGTAATATTGAACTGTATGCGTAGATAAATGTATGGATAGTATGTTAGGGTTTCATTTCTATCATGTTAGGATGTATTGGACCATTGAGATTGGTTGCGATGTTCAAAACCCTAAAATCTGAAACTGTGTTATGTTAATATTGCACTGGTTTAAATGTTAGCATCTTTTCAGATTTTGTATGTAAATGCTGAACTAAAACTGGGTTTAACCTTTCAATACTAAGCTATAACCCTGTACAAGGACACACACACCCTAACTTAGTATACACTGTCATGTAACCTAACCCTTTTTTCCCTCTATGTTATGATTTATATCTAGATAGATATATATAGAGCTTAGGCATACATGTTATAATATATAAATACATAACTAAGTCTCTACCTTTATATATATATATGGTTAGCCATGCAAGTTGTGATTAAATAGATTGTATATTGTAGATTGTTAACCCATATGCCATGATTAGTGTAACTTGATAGTTATTGTTTGAAATCCAAATCCTCATATACACTTTCATGTATATTCACGTACACACACGCCTACTATCTAACCATATGAACACGTCCCATACATACAATGCTAGCTTTTTCCTCTCTAACGCTCTCTCTATAATTATTGTGATTGGATTTCAATGCAAGTGATTTTCAATTCCTTAATTTTTGAATTTGATTTTCTGTACTTTTTTTAGATAATTGGTAGTTGCCTTTATTTTATTTTGATAATGACCAATTTTATATAGGATGGTAGACAGCCCTACAACCTTGATGATTGTTGTTCCCTTACCTTCCCAATTAAGACACCCTATATTGTTTGTGTGTTGATACCATAGTACTGTTTTGACCTAGAATGACCAGTGCACCTAGGTGAGACTTCCAACTGCTACGGTATGCCCTGACCTTGTATACTATTCCTTCAAATTGCATAATTTAGATAAAAAAAAATTTAGACCTTGATTGTTGGGAAATAGGGACGTCATCCCATTAGTATCAGTTGTAGATATATATAGGTTAGTCCTGGATGTGGGGATGTGTGTCTATAAACATATAGCTTATGAGATTTATGAGAGATTATAGTATCAGCCTTGATAGGATGTACTAGTCTTTTGGGACTATAAATGTGTTATGAGAGATAGGGGCCTATATGTCTTAGTAATGCATCGTTCCTATGGTAATAGATGTATTAATAGATGGTTAATAGGAAGATAATAGTTTGAGCATACCTATAGCCTATGATCAGTTCCTTTTCATCCTTAGTTAAGACCACTTTAAAATAGGTCCAGTCCCTTGGATATAGGTTCCAGTCCATATTTTATTGAAGTTCTATTACCGCCGTACAGCAGAGCAGTATTGGAGGTATTCCTAGATTGACACTTTTTAGATGTTCGTTTATTATTCTAGTGTTAGGAAGTGTTACCTTAGATATTGGGTAGGTTAGAGGCTCTAGAAGGAGTACTATCGATCTTAAATTTCGAGGACGAAATTTTTCTAAGGTGGGTAGAGTTGTAGCACCCAGTTTCCCAAATGAGGGTAATTTTGAAATTTCATTTTTATAATTATTTTAATAATAATATTTAATTCATGATATGATTTTTGGTGATTTTAAATCATTTTAAAATTATTTAAATCAATGACTTGTGGTTTTGACGTTTTGCTAATGAAACCCTAGAGACTGTTTGACCTAGAGCCTCATGTGATTATGATATTTAATGTCATTTTTGGCCTAAGGATATTTTTCATTTGACCTCTTTGAATTATTTTGATATATTTTATTATTTATGATATTGTTTTGGGGTTATTTGAGTCGGGTTCGAATTTCAACTCAATCCGACTTGAAACGGGGACCCGGGGGTAGTTTGACTCTAGTGGGACACAGACACTAGTTAGGCATGGCCCACATGATATTAATTTTAGTCTACATGATAGAATATTTTAGTTAGAGGTTAGACTAATTATTATGGATAAGGTTAGTGTGATTGGAGACTTTAGAATGACTAATTTAGCCCCAACCAATTAGCCCTTTCCTAATACTCATAGAATAGGTTAGTGGGGGCATTTTGGACCTTACCATAATAGGACAAATAGCCCCATATGGCCAGCCACTTTGGGAGAGGATAGGCTCAAGTTCATTTCATTATTCTCATCCACACTCTCTCTCTTGTTCTTCTCCAAATTCCCAGAGAGCAATCCCTAGCAATTTCTCCACCAAATCCTTCCATTTACCACCAAATCTTCTTCTTTCTTCTCCATTCTAGCCAAGGAGGAAGCTACCCAAGTTTGGGAGGATTCGGAGCTCGTTCGTGTCCTTTTGGAATCTCTACGTGTCGGTGTCGCTCCGGGAAGGCTTTTCTTCGATTCGATCTACCGGGAGGTATAAATCCCTTCTCCTTTTCATTTTCTCATGCATATAGGTCTATTTTGAACCCATAGGAATGACCCCATGGTTGTATCCATTTGTGTCCATTTTGTGTCCATTTGGAGGTCATAGGAGTGTCTTTGTGTTGTGGTTGTGGTTGTGTTCATGGGAAAATCCCAAATTTGGACACACTATGTGTTGTTGTTATGTATGAATAAATTATTACATGTTCAATCTCATATTTTTGTATTGAAATGTGTTCTATAGTGTCTCATATATATATTAGTGTGGAGAGTGAGTTCTTGATATTATGTTATATATTGTGTTCTTTTGTCTCAAACTACCCAAATCCGTCATGATTTTTATCCACGTTTTTAATTTCAGCCCTAACTTGAAATATCATAACTTCTAGTTCAAAGCTCGGTTTAATCTTCTATTTTTTTTAAAAGAAGCATATTGAAGTTAGCTTTCCAAAAACATGTATTATAGGCCTAATTCTTTCTGTAACTTTCTGGAGAATTATTTGAGTGTCAGCTGTACGAAAGACAAATGCGTTCTCGGTGTTTTTGCGATTCCGGGAGTTTCCGGAAACGAAAACGCGATCCGTTTGAAGTTTCGGAAAGCTAACACATATATCTATAACATACTTTAATCCTAGATTTTAATTCATGCTGATGGTACAGTATTGATGATTAGTAGGAGTTACTATTCGGCATATGCATTTTGTGCACCCTTGTGTGTAATATTATGTTCTATTTGATTTTGACCCATGTTAATGTATATACATTATGTAATTAAATAGAGAATGCAAGCATGAGTAAATGGTTAAATAAATGATGTATGAGGTATAAGTATCCTATCTAATATAAGCATGTATAAGTATGGCTTGTAATGAATATGTAGGTTCCATAGTATGTAATGTATGGTGCATATAGTAGTACAAGAGAATAAATGAATGATGAATGAATGCAAGCATGAATGTAATGTAATAATAGATGTAATGTATGCAACATACAAGTTAATGAGATGTAATGTTCTATGTTAACACAAATCCTATATTACCTCATGTACCCCTACACTATGTTGACACTATCACACTTGACACTTTGTTCACTTACACTTTGACACTCTTTGATATGTATACACTATGTATGCCCATTTAACCCTCACTTGCCACTTTGCCATGTTCACATACACACACATAGTCTCTTAAATAAGTATTTATGAATACAGTTAACTTAGCTATGTATGTATATTATATATATGTTAGCATATTGTGTTGTAATAATAAGTTTATATAACCATTTGAAATGCCATGATTATAGACCTAATGTTGAATACCAATATATGCATGTGTATATATGTGTAGACATATATAGCTTAAAGTAATAGATTACCTAGTGTATATCCAATGTGAATTCTTGCCTATTTGAGTATTGAATAATTGCATTCTATATAGAGTTGGGTGTATATTGGCTTGTATAGCCTTGTATTGATGTGTGCTTGCTAGGATAGTCTTGGTTAGGCCTAGTAAGACTTGCTGGGTTAGGACATGACTAGTTTGACCTAGTTTGACTAGTGCAGTTGACCAGAGTTGACCAAGGGTTGACTTTGGCCTAGTTTGACCTAGATTTATGTAGAATGCATTGTAGTGCTTTATATTACCTTCTGGACATGTTGTGACCTTGCTGTTCTAATTAGGAGCCAGACACCTCTCCTGGACAGTATCTTTACCTTGGACATTCAGATATCAGGCGAGTACATTCTCTGATCATTTCATATCCTGCTTAGAATTATTTCCTGTAGTAGATTACTTTACTTGTACTGTCACGATGGTCACACGGATTGGTACTATATGGATTCTTCTTGAGATGTTATC
The DNA here is from genome assembly GCA_029216955.1 of Iris pallida. Lineage (NCBI taxonomy): Eukaryota > Viridiplantae > Streptophyta > Magnoliopsida > Asparagales > Iridaceae > Iris > Iris pallida. The sequence continues at coordinate 8,127,369 of JANAVB010016197.1, read as the reverse complement.
CTTAGGGAGCATCGAGCACTACGTGTTCTGTGCGTTTACTTACATGGCGTATCACTATGCTTCTTGGTTCATTTGATTACTTGTGACATGTACCCTCATGATCACAGAGTCTCTTGAATCTTACACTGTTGGGTAACCCCCAGAATCCCCATTTATGGGACATCCATATATCACCCTTCGGGGGCCGTACATGGAATCATATAACATAACCTGGCTGGATCCTTGTGTATTGATTGGGGGTACGGGGGAGTAGAAGTGGACATGTGAATAATACACCAGTAGTATCTTCTTTGAATCATTCCGTAGTGTCTTCACAGAATCATCCCAGGCCATTTACATGTTCATGTTGTACTCTGACTCACTAGCCACATGTTAGCTCTCTATTTATAGTAGATATTTCTATTACAGCTTACTCTCTCTGTTTACATATTGTATTTCTTTCAGTACTTGTATCTTACTTTACTGCATGATTATATCTTCTAACCTGCTATGAACTGTTGAGATGTACTGTACTCGCTCCGGTCCTGACTGGACCTGTTGATAAATTTTACAGATAGCCTGGAGGTGCCTGCTAGCCTAGAGAGACACATTAGAGGATGTTTAGATAGTTATTTCATTTGTCTGGAGTTGTACATGATTTGTGGATTACTGTATTTGAGTTTTGAGATGTATTCCTGGGTTTATGTATCTTAGACACTTAGACTTCTATCTCTTGTATCTCTTTTGGATTTCATGTTTTATCTATCATTATCATGCTCTGTCTTAGATGTGATTGAGACTGTATATGCTATATCACCCCCATTCAGGGAGTAATTGCTTAGCATTATATTGTTAGATGTTGTGACCTAGGACAGCGCTCTACCGCCGATACTGCGGCGTAGGCTGGACATTGTTACATTCTCGTACCCAAACAGTGGGTGCGGGTCGTAACAATTGATTAATAGGATTTCAGCTCGATGAAATTTTGATTATAGGTCACATAAGCACGATCAAGATCCAAGTTCATTTGTGAAAGACGATAAATCTTGAATTCAAAATCAAGGTCTTATGAGCACAATTTAAGAAGGAACCCAAGTCAATTAGACACGGTAGAAAGTCAAACATGTTTAATTCTAACACGAATAATTTCGTAGTCTCACTAGTTAGTCGTGAATGAAAGTCAAAATTTAGGCACGAGTTTGAGGCAAGATAAAATATATAGTTATGATCGTTAAAATCACGATCAAGGAAATCTCACGTTGTCTTAGTCATGCCAATCATCTAGGCACGACTAATCACAAGGAATTTGGATGTAATCAGGAAATGAAATCAAGGTCGAAAGAGTTTAGACACAAGTGTCCAAAATCCCAACATGATCAAAATCAGAAGGCAATACACGAGGGTAAATAGCATTGAAATCCAACCACGATAAAGAAATTTGTCTCAACACGATCTAAGTTGATCAACTTTCGAGTAAATCAGAATTTGGGCAAGATAGAGAATAAGATCAACGAAGTTTGGGCACGCGCGTCCAAGGATGGAAATCTAGTCACAAAAGAATTGAAGTTATCTAGAGTCTAGTCAGCAACCAAGACTCTTTGGCACGATAAACAAGACGACCAAAATTGATTGGTCATGGACAGAAGGGAATCAAAATCTTAACAGTATCGAAATTTAATAAACAATTTAGATATGAAATTTTCAAAATTTTCAGAGTTTTCAAGTGTAGATGACAGATGTAGATATGAGATAGGTGATTGGTGGAACCAAGACATAATTGATCAAGACGGAGGAAGTAAGGGTAAGATGAAGAAATCATCATGCGATGAGGAAGAGAAGAATGGGAAAACAGAAGTAATAGTAGGAACTACTCTTGTCCAATAGGTTAAAACAAGTGAATCAATTTAAGATACGATCTGATAACCATACATGTCTATCCAAAATCATATTGCCAGAATTTATGCCACGCCAGTAAACATAGCTACAATAAACGATAGAGTCCATAACCAAGGTATACACCCTAAAATATGTCATCTAGATTCCTTACCACGCCAACCGGTATGGCTGCAAGAGAATCTAAATTCCATAACTAGGATAGTATATCCAAAATCAGGCTCCACGTCCCTGTCAGGCTAGCTAATATGACTGCAATAAATTCTAAACTCCATAAGTAAAGTAGACACTTACTGTTCTCATCGTCCTCGTCCAAAATATGTTTATCAGGATATCTTAACTCAATTTGAGGAACTTATCTTCAACCAAATCAAAATCGAAGTCAACAACGAACATCAAGATTCAAAATTCAACAACGAATCAAGGATAATTAAAAAAACTAGCTAAAACAGATTCCGAGGTAGAGTTTAGAAGAAAATTCTCAGGAGATGTCCAAAGGTACTATCTAGGTCAAGATAAAGGAAATCATTGGAATATAATCTAAAACAATCTCAACCTGATATGAGACTGGTAAATCATATTCTCGTCTCGACCTAGAAGATATATAACTTCAACTTATACCTTCCCTCTGGGTCCACAAACTTATTCCAAGAAGAATAAAGTTGATAACGGACAGATGTTTCAGAAATCAGGACGGACAGAACAAATGGAAAAAGTTTCGAAAAGTTTGAAATAAGATTCCCAGGGGTCATCCCTGGAATCTACCAAGAGTTCCTAATATGTGACTGAGTACCAAATTCCTAAAATATTCCATGACTCAACCTTAATCCTAGGGCAGGCTCGCAGTAGTACAGATAAGCTCAAGTACTACCACGACTTCGCATTAATTGCAAAGACTGACCTGCATGGGCCACCACTAAAAACGTGTCACGACCCGCACCCGGATATACGGGTACGAATACGTAGACGACGTCCAGCCTACGCCGCAGTATCGGGGTAGAACGCTGTCTAGTACCCAATAAATATACTACTCTAGAAGGCCTATAACTACAAATATACTCTAGTCACATCACAACAGCTAGGGATGATAAGACAAGAAAGATAACTAAAGCACAAAACAACTAGAAACTACTAGAAGGAAACATAAGACAGGAAAATAAAGAAGGAACAACAAGACTAACTAAGGATAACTCTCAGGCAACTCACATAGAATAATAGTGAGATCCACCCCAGCTAGCAACATCATGAAGTCCACTAATGGTATAACAACTCCTAAAATATTAGCAACGGTATCCTGTCAGGAAATTGAGCAAGTACGAACACTAACAGCAATTCCATGTGAATTGACAAATTCTATAAGAGACAGTATAATGAACTACAAGCAAAGATATATGAAGACTTGGGAACCGTTCGAAAGCTGAGTTACAACCCTTAAACCAAACAAGGACCGGGTTGTAACTCTTCTCCAATAGAGCTTAGTCTCCAATCAAGGTACAATATAATGGCATGTAGAACATGTGAGTAATCTGAATATCATAGCATGTGAGAAAGTACTGAATATAGAACATAACAGGATATATGATAAGATAAAGTAAATATAAAATGTGCCTCGAACATTATAGCCTAATTGATCGGTATGGTCAAGAATCAGGCTTCCAGCCGACCGGCTACAAGTGCGTGGACTCGGTCCGGAGGGATGGTAAGCTATGGAGCAAGTAGTAACACAGGTCAGGCTATACCCATCGTGAGGTGAGGGTATAGCTATGATACAAGTAGTAACTCAAGGTGGGCATTGATCACACTATCTACAAAATTCCCATTCCCCGAATAGTATACGGCTCCGAACATACACGTCATGGCACAAGATTCCCTAAGAAGGTAGCTACTCCTTCTCAGGAATCGGTGTCAATACAAGTACAAGAACAAGATCGAGCAAGTACCAGTATCCCCAGAAAATCCAAGAATGACATCTCATGACAGGAATCCGATAATACTTGTCCGTGAACTATCGTGTCTGAGAATCAAGTAAGATACTACGACTGAATCGGATATAGCAAATATCAAGACAATGAAAACTATCAGTGAATGTACTCGCCTGCGGTCCTGAGCTGTCAAATGGGGTCGATGCTCAAGTGATGCCATAGACCTAAAGATAAGATATATATATATATATAAACTAATTAGGGTTCAATAGTGTTAGGCTTGATTCTATAGTATAAGCTACGCAATCTAGGTCAGACTCAGTCAACGAAGTCAAACTAGGTCACACTGAGTCACACTAGTCAAACTAGGTTAAACTGGGTCAATGGTTGACTTACAGTTGACTTTTGGTCAACTGGTCAACTCTAGGTTAAACTAGGTCAAATGTTTGACTAACAGTTGACTTTTGGTCAACTGGTCAACTCTGGTCAACCAAGGTCAAACTAGTCTAACCTAGGTCAAATGTTGACTCTACTTCGACGTTCAGTCAAAGCAGTCAACCATGGTCAAACAGGGTCAAGGCTAGTCTCTATAAACATCTACAGGGTCAACCCATTCAATTTCAGTGATTGTGAAATCACCGAAATCGATGGTACTCAAAATACCACAAAAGGAGAAGGATTATAATAATAGGTAAAAACCTACAGATGTTGTCGGATAATAAAATAAATATTACCAACATGTCCAGAATGGAAATCAGCTAGAATAGCCTGTCCAAAAGTCCAATTTGGACACAGGGCAAAACGGTAATTTCGGACCAAAATGATGTCCACCGTTGGACACACTTTGCACCGAAAAATGTGTCAAAATAAAAGTGCATAAAACCTAACAAATTATATGTCCACGATCCAGAATGACGATACGAACCAACGGTATATCCAGAATTGGATTCCGTTGACCCGATCTCAAATTGGTTCGTTGACTAGGACATTGGAAATCGATTTGCACGAAAAAGCGTGTCGGAGCTAATATCCTCAAAACTCAGCAAATTATATGTCAACGAGTCCAGAATGACGATACGAACTCAACGGTATATCCGGAAGGATTCTGATGAGCCGAACTCAAAATGACCCGCTGACCCGGATATTGGTATCCGACTTGCACCGAAATGCGTGCCGGAACCAATGTCCACTAAAACCTAGCAAATTATATGTCAACGAGTCCAGAATGACGATACGAACTCAACGGTATATCCGGAGTTGGATTCCGATGAGCCAAACTCAAAATGACCCATTGACCCAGAAAGTGGGACCACTTTGCACCGAAATGCGTGCCAGGGCCCACGTTCTCCAAATCAAGCAAACTTTATATGAAAACATGCCAGAACGCGCCACGAGTCTACTGGTGGTATCAAAATTGAATCCGGAGTCCCAGGTTCAAAAATGGAATTTTACAAGTGCAACACTAAGAATTCGAACGCCAACTTTGGCGTCGAATTCGACCGACCTAATAAGCTCAAACTGAAATGAAATCTAAAGGGGACAGGAAGAGGGTTATACCAGCTTCGCACAAGAACTGGTAGCGCGCCAACCAGAGCTACGACGGAGGAGATACGAGTCGACGAAGTCGGCTCCAAAAACTGTCCAAAAATAGTTCAATTTAAAACGTCAACTTGGTGGCCAGTTTTGAGGTATCAAACGACATAATTAACGGACGAAAATTGACAGGAGTGAAGATGGATATACCAGTTGTGATGGAGCAAAGAGATCGTCGATCAATGGTCGGATCTCCCAGAAAATCCGTACGAAGTTGCTGCGACGGGACGTGAATTCTGAGTTCCAAACTCGCGCGCGCGACGGGATCTCGTTCAAAACGCACGAATAGCCTATTCGGCGCGTCGGAGAAGGGCGTTGGCCACGGGGGCTCGCCGGAGGTCGCTGGATGGTGGGGGAGCTCGCGGTGGTGCGGGCCGGCCACGTGGTGGAACACGGCCACGCACATGCGCACGCGCGGGGGCGGCGCGGCAGCTACTGCCACATGCTGCTGCTGCTGCGTGGTGCGGCGGCGTGCGGCGGCGTGTCACCAGGGAGGGGCTAGCCTGGCCGGGCACGGCGGGGGCACGACGCGGTGAAGTGGTGGTGGAGGAAATGGTGAAGGTGGTGGTGGTGTGATGGAGATGATGGTTAGTGATGATGATGGAGATGATGGGAGGAGGAAGGAGGTAGGCCGGGGTGCGGTGGTGGCCGACGGCGGCGAACGCCGTGGCCGAAGGCGGCTGGGCCAGGAGGAGGGTGGTCGGGCAGGTGGTGCTGGTGAGGGTGTATGTGTGTGTGAGAGAGAGAGAGAGAGAGAGAGAGATGAGTATGTATGTGTGTGTGTTATAATAAGTTAAATAGAAAGAGAGAGAGTGAGAGAGAATAGATATTTAATGAGAGAGAGAAAGTAGTGAGAGGGTGAGGGGGTGTGTGTAGTCGGCTGAATTAGGGAAGGGGGGTGTTCCTACTGTGAGGTGGAGGTGAGGGGGTGTGATGGGGTGTTGTTAAGTGAGAGAGAGAGAGTATGATTATATATATATGTATATGAGAGAGTGAGAGAGAGAGAGAGATTATGATATATATATTAGATGAGAGAGATATTTAGAGAGAGGGAGAGTGAAAATATAGAGAGAGGGGGTTCGGCCAAGAATAGGGGGAGGGGGTGAGGTAGTGTGATGTGGGGAGAGAAGAGAGAGAAAGAGAGATATTACGTATATATTATATAGTATATATGTATATATATATGTATATATGTGTATATATATACATAAGAGAGAGAAATAGAGATATTGTATAAGAGGATATTTTACAGTAGGGAAAATTAGTGTATGGATAGACATGGTAGGGTCACACAAATTTGGGTTGGGTTCGGTTGAGCCGGGTCGGGTTAAAAATCGGACATGGTAAAATAATTGAATTAAAAATAGATATTTAAAATCATGGGTAAGTAAATAATATACGGAACTCCAATAATTGGGACACAAGTTTCATATGGGTAGTAGGCTTCATGTGGGCCACGTCCATACTTCGGGTTGACAGGTTGGATCGATGTCGGGTCCCGAAATTAAATTGAAAATTAAATCAGGTTTCACGGTAGATAATTAATTGGCCTAAATTGACCCGAAAGTTGTGCGAAGGAAATAAAGCACAAAATAGAGTGTCTGAGTGGGACACGAAGGTCATGGGTGAAGAGCGTCTCGAGTAGATCAGGCATGACAAGTTGGTTCCGAGAAAACGACTGGTCTGGTGCCCCTAAATTAAAGTCACGGTAATGTGCAAACGATGATCAAGGAAAAGAGTAGGAAATCAATTATTAATTTAAATAGTCTAAATCGACCCGAACTTGCACGAAGCAAAAAGAGTACAAAGGAACAAGTTGGAATGGACATGATATATCAACGTGAAGGTAATCTCGTCTACTTCAAACTTCAAGACGAAAGTTTTCAGAGACTGGCATCCCTGATGCTCTAGAATTCCAAGTCATGGTAAAGAGCATTTAAAGATCAAAATTAATTATATAGAAATGAATTATTGAAAATAATTCATTAGAAAATTCAAAAATAATTTGGGAAATTCAGGGGCTTACACTCGTCTCTTCATCTTTTTCCAAACCAAAAGAAGCGTTGGAAACACAACACATAGGGTTGGATCCCATTGATTAAATTTGACTCAAATCAAATCAAAATCGAGTTAAAACTCGACGCCAAGATTGGCCAAATCCTGTTTAAAACATGACATTAAGTAGTTGAAGTACCCCTGTTCACGAATGAATCCTCGTTAACCCAATACCCTTTTTGAAAATCCATCTAAATAGACCTGTAGACAACCTATACGAGATCAAACTCCTTTTCGTAGAATTATTTTTGATGTATTATACTGGAAATTAATCATGAATAAAAATCAAGAAAAACCTGTTTTAAAAACATTGAAAACCATCCACACGACGTGCGTCCCGCCATTCCGGGCGACGTGGTCGCGAAACGAAAGGATCGAAAGCTGCGTAACGGCTTCGTGGTCGTGTGGGATTTGACGGAATTCAATATTGGTCGCGTGTGCGCGACGAATTTGATACGTATCCGTCAAAATTCACCGTATCGTGCACTTTGCAAATTTCTCAATTACTTTGTGCACGCTCGTCAGATCGAGATGAAACTTGCACCAATAGAACCGTATCATTTTTCTGGTCCTGTATGCCAAGTTTGGTCCAATTCTGAGACCGTTGACAAAATCACCGTTTTGCGGGCCCTACGGTTCCACTCAACGGGCGAATTTGTGCACGGCCCGCCGGAATCCAACTCTGGATATACGGTTGGGTTCGTATCGGAAAACTGGATCCATAGACATAGTTGGACGACTTTAGAGACCGTTGACTCTGGCACGCTTTTCGGTGCAAAGCGGGTCCAACGGCGGACATCGTTTTTGCCCGAAATTATCGTTTTGTCCCTGTGTCCAGAATTGGACTTAAGGACAGGCAATCCTAGCTAATTTGACTATTCTGAGAATGTTGGTAACATTTATTTCAGCTTTCGGAGACAGTTGTGATGACTTGGACTTTCTGACTTGTGATTGGCGATACATTGTTGGTTCTCCGTGCAACCCCCAGGCAAGTATACCTTGCCAACTTGTACAGTATAATTTATATGCATGTTCACCATCTTGCTGCTATTTTTTCCTTACTTTCGTGATTACTTTATTTATGTCTAGTACACTTTTCCTGTTATAGTTTCACTTTGCATGTTTCTAGTTGCCTGTACATTCTTGTTCTTTCCTGTCATGATAATTCTATCTGTTACATTGTGTTAGTCTCATACGTATTGCTTGATAGAGTCGTCTAGTCCCACTCCACGATTTCCTCGACTTGATTATAACTTAACTTGACTTGACATGACTTGAGTGGGACTTGACTTTGACATTCTATAGATTATGAGTACTTACCTTGACTATAGTCTATAGGATTTTATACTAGGATTGGCTACGTCTTGGTTGTGTGTACTTGCCTTGACAGCGATTGAGATACTATAGATTGTGAGTACTTGCCTTGACTGCAGTTTATAGCCAGCCATTTCTAGTATGGCATGCCAGTGTTAGGAACCTCGTGTTTAGATCTTGTGTCTTGGTTCATTTTGTCTTAGGGATGTCCTTGATTGTTTTTGCTTCTTTTTACTGTTACATGTTAGCTCGTATATTATGTATCTTGCTAGTCCTCTGAGGACCTGATGATCTCTTCAGGTTTAGCGACTGCATGGAGTTAGTTAGCAGAGCAGGATGGTAGAGGATTGCGATCTTTGATACAGGTATTTTGGTTGTGATATTCTTTATTATCTTCTCGTACTTTATATCCATACCATGATATACTCTGCTTATTTATAGACTCACATCATTCTTGGAGTCTAATCGATCAATATGTTAATGGGTTGCAGACCATGACCCATACTTGTTCATTCTTATTTATATAATTCATGTGGATTAGGATATAGTTTAGATTAGATATGATACCATGACCCTGACAGCTTATACGTACTCGAGTCGGGCTGGAGTCCGCTCGATACCTAGCTGGGTTGCTCACGCTCTCGCGCACGAAAACCGGGTGCGGGTCGTGACACGACCTTCAGGTCGTCTGCCAGGCGGGAGGCCCTCATCTGACGCTCGATATCCTCGAGCCAGTCATCAGCATATACAATGCCCTCGGTCCCTTTGAAATCTCTCGGACCCATCTTCTTGAAACCTGGATGTCTCCGGGCTTCTGCTGCAGCACCTCCCGCTGTGCAGCCCCACGCTACACCGTAGCCAGGGCCAACCTATGGGCATCCTCCATGCCCTGGCACATTGCCTCAGTCTGTCTCATCTGTGCCTCGTGCTGGGCCCGCTGGGACTCCAGCACCTGCTGAAAGAATGCGAGCATCTGCCCCATGTATGTAGGCAGAGGAGGCAATGGAAGAATAGCTCCCACCACCAGTGGATGAGTCCCCTGCTGAGGAGGAGGAGGAAGAATGCTCCCAACAGCTCCCGTCGTAGCCCTCGACACACAGGAGGAGCACCCGCAATGACCCCAGGGACAGTCATCAAGAGTGCTGAAGGAGTACCCCCGAGAGCCCCTACTGAAGTCCCAACTGCAGGGGAAGTGACTGGAGCCTGTCCGCCAGGGTAGCAGACCTCTCCGTCTCCCCGTGCTCCTCACCGGGAGAATGAGTCATAACCATCCTGGAGACAGATTGAAAGAAATTATCAATATGGCACAAGAAGGATTATATCAAAGGAGGACAGCTTAGAATACATTAAATCAATATTAGAGACGGTAAGAAAGATAAGCAAGGAAAGATCCTACTGTGATTGAGTACTCTTAGCCTACCACCTATATGTAACACAGGCTCGTAGTCAACACTCTAAGACGAGGGCCGCCACGATATCGCACTAATCGCGACTTCAGGACCTGCGTGGGCCACCACTAAAAATGTGTCACGACCCGCACCCGCTGTAAGGGCACGTGTGCGTAACAACGCCCAGCCCACACCGTAAAAATGGCATGGAACGCTGTAGGTTTACTACTCTAACAACAGTTTATATAATATCAAAAACCTGTCGAGAATATAGTCAACTCCGAACGGAGGACAAGCAATGATAATATATGAGTACTCAATCACAACTCTAAGATGATAAAGTAAATACTGAAAGATAAAGACAACACGACAATAAAATATAACCTGTCAAGTCAAAACACAAAGAATATAAAAGTCCAAGTCCAAAGTCTCTAATACAAGCCAAAATAATAACTGTCCCAAGAGTAACTGGAGACAAGGTCCAGTACAAAAACCTACTCTATCTACAGGGTAGGCGGTATTTCGCCCTGCAGTACTGCACCCTGCTGATCTAGGGTATCTGTCTCTAAACCTACTACGTCCGGTGGGCCGTAGTAAGTGCAATAATAGTCCTCCTCTACATCTGTAAACATTTTCAACATATCTGGTCAGGATGGAACGAGTACATATATCTCATAACAGATCTCAAGATAGAATAAAAGCCATAAGACTGTAAATAGAGCATATACAATGAAATCATGGAGTGTACATATATGTATCATGGCATGGTAAGCTGTAGAGCTAGAACAGGAAAGTAGAACTGATCATGGTATGTACACAAATCAGGGTAAGCCATCTATCCAATGTGTGTGAGTAGTAGTTTCAACTTATGATCGGCTTGGGCACCTGTAGAGAACTGGCCTGGCTAGTCATAAGTGTATATGACTAACACTGTTCGGGAATACGGGATGGATCTGATCACAGGCATACGCTACTACTCTCTCACCCCCAACTGGTAGAATGGATCCAAACAGAACACGTCACTGCACAGGATTCTATGAGAAGGGAGCAAGTCTTCTCTAGAATCAGTGACCACATATTGCGTAAGAGCTACAAGGTAGCTTGCACAATACATCCCAAGCTAACAAGGAGCAACATCTTTCATCGAGATCCAGGAATACCAATCCGTGAGAACCATGTGTCAGGAATGAGCATATCCACACTAAGTACATGAATCATAACAGTTATCATAAATTGGAAAAAAATTATCAGAGAATGTACTCGCCTGTGATATGATATATGTCAACTGGATCAAATGCAGCGCCTCGAGGACCTATAGATAACAAGATGTATCGATACTATGTTTAGAAGTAAAGTCAAATCAAATTAAATCCTATTAAGTCATTCTAGGTCAAGACAAGTCTAGTTAGGTCAACCTTGGTCATAGGAGAACATTGGAAGTCAACCCAAATCAAACTAGGTCAAAAGTTGACTTACAGTTGACTTTTGGTCAACAGGTCAGCTCTGGTCAACTCTAGGTCAACCCTCTCTAATTTAATTTCCTACATTCCCTTCTCCTTCTCCTTCTCTTTTTCTTATTTCCTTATTCTCCGTCTCCTTCTCCTTATTCTCCGTCTCCTTCTCTTTATTCTCCGTCTTATTCTTTCTTATTCTTCTTCTCCTTATTCTCCGTCTCCTTCTCCTTATTCTCCGTCTTATTCTTCTTATTCTCCGTCTCCTTCTCCTTATTCTCCGTCTCCTTCTCCTTATTCTCCGTCTTATTCTTCTTCTTATTCTTTTTCTCCTTATTGTCTCATTCTCTTCCTCTAAAATCACACACACACATCCATATCTATATATATATAAACTCACAGACACACATATCCATCTACATTATATAAATACATACACACACACACACATATAGATATATATATATATATATATATATATAATAATTATATATATATATATATGGACACACACACTCAAACACACTCTCTCACTACACATACGCACAATACACACACACACACACACACACACACACACACACACACACACACACACACACACACACACATATATATATATATATTTATTCCTCTCTAAAAAGGAAAACCCCTAATAAATCCTTAACTAGGTTTTAGGAAAAACCTATAAAAGCTATGGTCAAAATGTGGAGAATAACCTCCTCTACATTTATTGTGAAGGAATAAATGATAAAGAGAGAATTTATGAGGGTTAATGAGCATACCTAGAATTGGTTTCCTTGAAAGAGAAGAAGCTTCAAAAGAAAGAATGAAATGAAGAGAGAGAGAGAGAGAGTTTACTTTGGAGTGAAGTAAAGGGAGGGGGTTTGCCTATACATGGCCGTCCATGGGGGGTCTTAATGGAGACCCATTAGGCCTCCAAACCCATTAGACTTGGTTTGGTTTGATTTGGATTTGGTTTGGTTCGTTCAACTTCTAAATGACTAATTAAGCCATGGAAGTATTGGTTTTGATTTCTAGCCTGTTAGGATGGCATGTGAGCCAAGCCCAGCTAGTATGTGGGTCCCACTAGTGTCCAGGCTACCCGGGTCTCCAACTTAAGTCTAAATTGGATAAAATTCAAACTAAATCAAACAAATCCCTAAAAATCCTATAAAATCCAATAAAATTCCCAAAAATTATAAAACTTGGAAAATAACGAAAATACTACTAATTCAAAAACTGGGGGTGACAATTGTAGAGATTTATTGGGAACTTGACAGCCTTCTACCATCAATATTGCGGTATAGGCTGGACGTGTCCCACGTATTCATGCCCGAATATCCGGGTACGGGTCGTGACATTGGATTTGGGAGAGGGTGAGTGTAGGTAGAGAGAGAAAGATTTTGTGAAGGTGAAGAAATGAGTTTGTGAAGGTTCTGGCAGGTTTTTGTGGGGAAGAGGATTTCTGAAGGAATGCGCGTGAGGGAGAGAATTGGATACGTGGGGGTTATGGGCGAGAGGTGCGGATCTGACGGGTGGGTTTGAGGACCGTTTCTTAATGGATGGATTGAATAGGTTTGGGGTTTGGGTCTGGTCAATACGTAATGTGCTAGAAGCTATGGGCTTAGCTAATAGGCTTAACTTAAGCTAGCTAATTAATATTAAGATATCTAGCTAATTCAATCAATTAATAACTAAATAATTACAACCAATAATTAATTAATCTCTTATGAAAACTAAATTGGTTTTCCTATTTTTCGACATTATATATATATATATATATATTATATATTATATATATAATATATATATAATATATATATATATATATATACCCCTAACGGGCGCTGGGACAAAAGCCTCGGTCGGTGCTGGTTCGTTGGAGCCTGTCTCTGGTGCTGCGATGGTCTCACCCTCCGCCAGCCCCTCAAGGCGCTCCACCCACAACTCCCCCCTGCTCTGTCGTATGTTGACATCACCCGACCAGATCGCGCGATCAAGAGCTTCGCGTCTTACTTTTAAGTTGAGTTGCCAGAATCGATTCCCTGACTCGACAGAGTCACACAAGATATTGGTGCGTTTCTCCACCGCTGAAATATCCTCGTTACCAATCATGTTCCCGTATACTTTTGTCCTAAAATTCTCCCGTGTATGCCCGAAGCTGTCACGAGTTCAGGAAGTGATCGCCAGCTGGGGTACTTCGGGGTACAGGGTCGCACCCTTGGATCCCAAGCACTTATTCCTGCACCTATCCTCGGAGAGCGACCACAAAAATGTCTGAACAAGAGGCACTAGCAAGATGGACTCTCACATTATAAAAATAGTCAAATGGTCTCCGGATTTCAACACCAAAGAAGACTCAACGATCATCTCCGCATGGGTCACCCTTCCGAACCTTCCCCTCATATGTTTTGCCCCTGCAGCTTTAAAGTGGATCGCCAACTCCTTCGGGACTTTGTGGCCACGGCGGAAGAAACCCACAACCTTGGAAAATTATGCCAAAATCTGCATAGAACTTGATTTATCGAAGGACCCCCCCCAAGTATATACAAATTTTGTTCGGCAACAAGATCCACACCCAACAATCGTACATGATAACAATATCATATTTCGCAAACACTGCCATATGCTTGGTCACCTCACTGAACATTGTTTCAATAAGCACCCGGAACTGAAGAAGAAAGTCATCCGAAAGACGGTTCCTACCCAAGCGCCCAGGAAATCCCACCAAACCCCCTTCTACCTTTACCTAACTCCCACATCAGGTTTGAAGTTAGCGCCGAAAAATCCAATACCCAAGAACAAGCCCCCCGGAAGTGCCATCGTGCCCTACAAATCCCCAGCCCTTAACCTTACCAACAAATTCGACATTCTCGCTTCGACCCCTATAGATGTCACGCAGACCACAGACACTGGAGACCTCAGCATAGATAAGGGAAAAAGGATTAGTGGTGCCCTTGGAAGGGAGGCAGATATACCTACAGAGCCTAACATACCAAACAATCTTTCAGAATCAAAGAACCAATAGGACATCCAACCCCCCGACACAGAAGCCCCTCCTTCTCCCCACAACGTGGCAGACATACGTACGGACGTCCTGGCCAACATTGGCCCAGTACCGGTAGCCAGGTTGTAACAGGCCATTGACGCTGGCATCACCACTACGGACAGCTACTTCGGAGCATTAACCGAGATAGTTGGAGAGGTCTACATGCACCCGAACGAGGAGATAGACAGAATCACCAAGGAGGATAGAAAGGGCGCTCCCACTTCCAAAAATCAAGCAAAAGATGTGTTAAAGAGGCCACAACCAGGACCACTCGGTCAGCTGAGAAATTCACCAAATCACACCTCCACAGCAACCTCAATGCTTAACATCCTTTCATGGAATGTTAGAGGCCTTGCGAACAAACCCACCTTGAAATATTACACAGTCTCAAGAGAATTCACAATATTGATATCTTAGTCATTATTGAACCCAAAATTCCTCCAAATAAACTCAGGTCCATTCAGTTGTAGTTAGGATTCCCCTCTGCATTGCTAGCTGCTATGATATTTGGATCCTTTTCGCGGCTGACGTGAAGCTCGGCATCATTCACGACTCGTGGCAGGCTCTCTCGTATTGGGTGGAGCACCCCATGCTTCATTCCTCTCTCTATTGTCTGTCGTGCATGGCTGCTGCGACATCAACGAACACAAACAGCTGTGGAAAGAGATGGACACATACCTTAACCACATCAATCGTCCCTGGCTTTGCGATGGAGACTTCAACGCTGTCACTTACAGAGAGGAGAAGTCGGGTGGTCAGCCTCCTCCCCCATCGCCATCAATGACTTCATCAGCTTTATTTTTAGCGCCCTACTATCTCCCTTCAGTTCGTCGCAGAACCTTCACCTGGTGCAACATACAGGTCGGCGTGCGATGCAATACTCTCGCCTTGATCGTGCCTCATCAACGCGAAATGGTCAGACATAGGGATCAATTCCAGTCTCTCACCTCAACGCTACTGAATCAGATCACACCCCTCTCCTTATTGAAATCAGCAAGAATTTAAATCAAATCAAGAAAAGTTTTCGCTTCCTCGACTTCTGGAAGCACCACCTCCAGTTTATGAACACCGTAGCCACCGCTTGGTGCGAGGTTGATGCCCTCAACTCCTGGTCCGGGTTGCGAACAAACTCAAAGCCACCAGGAAAGCTCTCATTATTTGGAGCAAGTGGCCTATGCGACATCTTTCAGGCTGTCCGCATGGCTGAAGATGATGTTACCCATACAGAAATTCTGTTCGCCATCGACAGATCTCTGCGGCACGTACATCCCTCAACCTTACCAGAGTGCTGCTGAAATTTTGAGGCTGAATTCTAGAAACAAAAATAGGCTGACCTGGGACAGTGAGGGAGACAGAAATACTAGCTACTTCCACCCATGTGTTAAGGGACGCAGACAACAGCTCAATCTTCACCAAATGCGGATGAGAACGGTCATATTATCAAAGACCAACGGGGTATGTAATGGTGGCTGCTAATTTCTATTTCCAGTTGTTCACTAAAGAAGCCATCATCAGGTACGAGGAATTCATAGCTAAGATCCCTTGACTGATTGAAGACAGAGACAACATCTAGCTGCAGCTCCCCTCATCCGAGCTGGAAGTCAAAAGCCGTTTAGGCTCTGAACGAGCACAGTGCTCCTGGACCTAATAGATTCACTGGCATTTTCTATAGATCTTGCTGGGACATAATCAAGTCGGATATCCACGAGGCGATCACAACCTTTTTCTAAGGAACCAGGTACCCCAGATTTATTTCCTGTGCTAACATGATTCTTATCCCCAAGCAGGAAAACCCAAAGACATTCAAAGACTTTTGCCCTATAAGCTTGTGCACCTTCACTAACAAAATAATCTTGAAATTTTTGATGAGTTGATTTGAACAAACTAGAACCGACGGATGCCGGATTGGGATTGCGTAAGTACAAAATGCAAAAATGATTGAGTAGGTAAATCGAATCGAGGAATGGTTAAGGTGTAACGGACGGATGACTCAGTCAAGGACTCGATATGAATCGTATACAAAAAATTAGCATGATTGGAAGTTAGCGTGCATGGTAATGATTCGATTGTATGAGAATGACTCTAAGAATTTGGGATAGATGTTGCTCGGTGACTTGGATTAGCATAGAACGATACGATTAGAAAATATTTTTAAACCCATAAAATTGGAATTTAATAATAAATGGGTTTTTACAATGTTTAATTGTTTACTAGTAATTATAGAATAGTTAGAGTTATTATTATTATTATTATTATTATCTATTATTATATTATTATACATATATATATATTTTTTTTTTGTTTTTAAGAAAACTCCAACTTTATATATCAAAGGCGCAAAATGCCGAAGCCTTTACAAGTAAGCACAAAAAGTAAGACTGAGAAAGCAGAAAATAGCAAGAGACACCTTCTGCTCATCGACCCAAGAGGTCAGGTAAGCAAGGATTGTCAGAAGGCCTCCTGGCCGTATTTGTAGTGTCTAATAACTTTGAGAGTCTGTCGTAAAACCTCTCTGATCAGTTGGTTGGACGAATATTGGTGTCCCTCGTATCTGTATTTGTTGCAGTTTTTCCAAATGACCCACGTGATGGCGGTTAACGATCTGGTGGCCGTAAGAGACGCAACCCCAAGTGGCAAGGAGATTGTTGAAGCTCCTATTGGCCTGGTCCTGTTTGCAACGATGTGAGAGCGTGGTCCATACTGCGTGGCCAATTCTCTAGAGTAAAGGATATGGTCTACATTTTCTGGTTATCTTACCGTACAGTAATGACATGCAGAAGCTAAGCTGTAGCCAATAGTCGTGAGAGCGTCATCAGTGGGGAGCTTCTTGCGAAATGCTCTCCAAATCAAGAAGGACCATTTTTTGGGGATGCACTGCTGCCAGAATGGTCCAATAATAGGGGATGCTGTAAACCCCCTAAAAATTTTCTACTTTTATTTATTATCATTAAATATAATTAATTGGTATTTTTTTATTTAAAGAAATAATTATTTCTTTTAAATGGTAATTTATATTTAGACTTATAAGTGAGTAAAATTTATTTATATTTAATTGATATTATGTGTGGGTTATTTTATACAAAATAATTCTATATTATAGGTTACGAGTACTTTAGAACGTACTATCATTTTGTTTTAAGATTTCCAGAATATATTTTATTTGATATTAAAGGATTTGTTGTATTTTAAAAATAGTGGTAATATATACACCATGGACTTTTATTTGTATTATTACTTTTTATATATTGATAATTATAAA
>JANAVB010016197.1:8017342-8109450 GCA_029216955.1 Iris pallida | reverse complement strand
GCTTCTTGGTTCATTTGATTACTTGTGCATGTACCCTCATGATCAGAGTCTCTTGAATCTTACACTGTTGGGTAACCCCAGAATCCCCATTATGGCCATATATCACCCTTCGGGGCCGTACGTGGTATATAAATAACCTGGCTGGATCCTTGTGTTTGATTGGGGGTACGGGGAGTAGAAGTGGGACATGAATAATACACCAGTAGTATCTTCTTTGAATCATTCCGTAGTGTCTTCACAGAATATCCCAGGCCATTTACATGTTCATGTTTGTACTCTGACTCCTAGCCACATGTTAGCTCTCTATTATAGTAGATATTTCTATTACAGCTTACTCTCTCTGTTTACATACTGTATTTCTTTCAGTACTTGTATCTTACTTTACTGCATGATTTATTCTTCTAACCTGCTATGAATGTTGAATGTACTGTACTCGCTCCAGTCCTGACTGGACCTGTTGATAAATTTTACAGATAGCCTGGAGGTGCCTGCTAGCCTAGAGAAGACACATTAGAGGATGTTTAGATAGTTATTTCATTGTCTGGAGTTGTACATGATTTGTGGATTACTGTATTTGAGTTTTGAGATGTATTCCTGGGTTTAGTATCTTAGACACTTAGACTTCTATCTCTTGTATCTCTTTTGATTTCATGTTTTATCTATCATTATCATGCTCTGTCTTAGATGTGATTGAGACTGTATGCTATATCACCCCCATTCGGGAGTATAATTGCTTAGCATTATATTGTTAGATGTTGTGACCTAGGAAGCAGCTCTACCGCCGATACTGCGGCGTAGGCTGGACATTGTTACATTCTCGTACCCAAACAGTGGGTGCGGGTCGTACAATTGATTAAGGATTTCAGCTCGATGAAATTGATTATAGGTCACATAAGCACGATCAAGATCCAAGTTCATTTGTGAAAGACGATAAATCTTGAATTCAAAATCAAGGTCTTATGAGCACAATTTAAGAAGGAACCCAAGTCAATTAGACACGGTAGAAAGTCAAACATGTTTAATTCTAACACGAATAATTTCGTAGTCTCACTAGTTAGTCGTGAATGAAAGTCAGAAAATTTAGGCACGAGTTTGAGGCAAGATAAAATATATAGTTATGATCGTTAAAATCACGATCAAGGAAATCTCACGTTGTCTTAGTCATGCCAATCATCTAGGCACGACTAATCACAAGGAATTTGGATGTAATCAGGAAATGAAATCAAGGTCGAAAGAGTTTAGACACAAGTGTCCAAAATCCCAACATGATCAAAATCAGAAGGCAATACACGAGGGTAAATAGCATTGAAATCCAACCACGATAAAGAAATTTGTCTCAACACGATCTAAGTTGATCAACTTTCGAGTAAATCAGAATTTGGGCAAGATAGAGAATAAGATCAACGAAGTTTGGGCACGCGCGTCCAAGGATGGAAATCTAGTCACAAAAGAATTGAAGTTATCTAGAGTCTAGTCAGCAACCAAGACTCTTTGGCACGATAAACAAGACGACCAAAATTGATTGGTCATGGACAGAAGGGAATCAAATCTTAACAGTATCGAAATTTAATAAACAATTTAGATATGAAATTTTCAAAATTTTCAGAGTTTTCAAGTGTAGATGACAGATGTAGATATGAGATAGGTGATTGGTGGAACCAAGACATAATTGATCAAGACGGAGGAAGTAAGGGTAAGATGAAGAAATCATCATGCGATGAGGAAGAGAAGAATGGGAAAACAGAAGTAATAGTAGGAACTACTCTTGTCCAATAGGTTAAAACAAGTGAATCAATTTAAGATACGATCTGATAACCATACATGTCTATCCAAAATCATATTGCCAGAATTACCACGCCAGTAAACATAGCTACAATAAACGATAGAGTCCATAACCAAGGTATACACCCTAAAATTATGTCATCTAGATTCCTTACCACGCCAACCGGTATGGCTGCAAGAGAATCTAAATTCCATAACTAGGATAGTATATCCAAAATCAGGCTCCACGTCCCTGTCAGGCTAGCTAATATGACTGCAATAAATTCTAAACTCCATAAGTAAAGTAGACATTACTGTTCTCATCGTCCTCGTCCAAAATATGTTTATCAGGATATCTTAACTCAATTCTGAGGAACTTATCTTCAACCAAATCAAAATCGAAGTCAACAACGAACATCAAGATTCAAAATTCAACAACGAATCAAGGATAATTAAATAAAAACTAGCTAAAACAGATTCCGAGGTAGAGTTTAGAAGAAATTCTCAGGAGATGTCCAAAGGTACTATCTAGGTCAAGATAAGGAAATCATTGGAATATAATCTAAAACAATCTCAACCTGATATGAGACTGGTAAATCATATTCTCGTCTCGACCTAGAAGATATATAACTTCAAATTATACCTTCCCTCTGGGGTCCACAAACTTATTCCAAGAAAGAATAAAGTTGATAACGGACAGATGTTTCAGAAATCAGGACGGACAGAACAAATGGAAAAAGTTTCGAAAAGTTTGAAATAAGATTCCCAGGGGTCATCCCTGGAATCTACCAAGAGTTCCTAATATGTGACTGAGTACCAAATTCCTAAAATATTCCATGACTCAACCTTAATCCTAGGGCAGGCTCGCAGTAGTACAGATAAGCTCAAGTACTACCACGACTTCGTATTAATTAAAAGACTGACCTGCATGGGCCACCACTAAAAACGTGTCACGACCCGCACCCGGATATACGGGTACGAATACGTAGACGACGTCCAGCCTACGCCGCAGTATCGGTGGTAGAACGCTGTCTAGTACCCAATAAATATATACTACGTCTAGAAGGCCTATAACTACAAATATACTCTAGTCACATCACAACAGCTAGGGATGATAAGACAAGAAAGATAACTAAAGCACAAAAACAACTAGAAATACTAGAAGGAAACATAAGACAGGAAATAAAGAAGGAACAACAAGACTAACTAAGGATAACTCTCAGGCAACTCACATAGAATAATAGTGAGATCCACCCCAGCTAGCAACATCATGAAGTCCACTAATGGTATAACAACTCCTAAAATATTAGCAACGGTATCCTGTCAGGAAATTGAGCAAGTACAAACACTAACAGCAATTCCATGTGAATTGACAAATTCTATAAGAGACAGTATAATGAACTACAAGGCAAAGATATATGAAGACTTGGGAACCGTTCGAAAGCTGAGTTACAACCCTTAAACCAAACAAGGACCGGGGTTGTAACTCTTTTCCAAATAGAGCTTAGTCTCCAATCAAGGTACAATATAATGGCATGTAGAACATGTGAGTAATCTGAATATCATAGCATGGTGAGAAAGTACTGAATATAGAACATAACAGGATATAGATAAGATAAAGTAAATATAAAATGTGCCTCGAACATTATAGCCTAATGTGATCGGTATGGGTCAAGAATCAGGCTTCCAGCCGACCGGCTACAAGTGCGTGGACTCGGTCCGGAGGGATGGTAAGCTATGGAGCAAGTAGTAACACAGGTCAGGCTATACCCATCGTGAGGTGAGGGTATAGCTATGATACAAGTAGTAACTCAAGGTGGGCATTGATCACACTATCTACAAAATTCCCCATTCCCCGAATAGTATACGGCTCCGAACATAACACGTCATGGCACAAGATTCCCTAAGAAGGTAGCTACTCCTTCTCAGGAATCGTGTCAATACAAGTACAAGAACAAGATCGAGCAAGTACCAGTATCCCCAGAAAATCCAAGAATGACATCTCATGACAGGAATCCGATAATACTTGTCCGTGAACTATCGTGTCTGAGAATCAAGTAAGATACTACGACTGAATCGGATATAGCAAATATCAAGACAATGAAAACTATCAGTGAATGTACTCGCCTGCGGTCCTGAGCTGTCAAATGGGGTCGATGCTCAGAGTGATGCCATAGACCTAAAGATAAGTATATATATATATATAAACTAATTAGGGTTCAATAGTGTTAGGCTTGATTCTATAGTATAAGCTACGCAATCTAGGTCAGACTCAGTCAACGAAGTCAAACTAGGTCACACTGAGTCACACTAGGTCAAACTAGGTTAAACTGGGTCAATGGTTGACTTACAGTTGACTTTGGTCAACTGGTCAACTCTAGGTTAAACTAGGTCAAATGTTTGACTAACAGTTGACTTTTGGTCAACTGGTCAACTCTGGTCAACCAAGGTCAAACTAGTCTAACCTAGGTCAAATGTTGACTCTACTTCGACGTTCAGTCAAAGCAGTCAACCATGGTCAAACAGGGTCAAGGCTAGTCTCTATAAACATCTACAGGGTCAACCCATTCAATTTAAGTGATTGTGAAATCACCGAAATCGATGGTACTCAAAATACCACAAAAGGAGAAGGATTATAATAATAGGAAAAAACCTACAGATGTTGTCGGATAATAAAATAAATATTACCAACATGTCCAGAATGGTAAATCAGCTAGAATAGCCTGTCCAAAAGTCCAATTTGGACACAGGGGCAAAACGGTAATTTCGGACCAAATGATGTCCACCGTTGGACACACTTTGCACCGAAAAATGTGTCAAAATAAAAGTGCATAAAACCTAACAAATTATATGTCCACGAGTCCAGAATGACGATACGAACCCAACGGTATATCCAGAATTGGATTCCGTTGACCCGATCTCAAATTGGTTCGTTGACTAGGACATTGGAAATCGATTTGCACGAAAAAGCGTGTCGGAGCTAATATCCTCAAAACTCAGCAAATTATATGTCAACGAGTCCAGAATGACGATACGAACTCAACGGTATATCCGGAATTGGATTCTGATGAGCCGAACTCAAAATGACCCGCTGACCCGGATATTGGTATCCGACTTGTACCGAAATGCGTGCCGGAACCAATGTCCACTAAAACCTAGCAAATTATATGTCAACGAGTCCAGAATGACGATACGAACTCAACGGTATATCCGGAGTTGGATTCCGATGAGCCAAACTCAAAATGACCCGTTGACCCAGAAAGTGGGACCCACTTTGCACCGAAATGCGTGCCAGGGCCCACGTTCTCCAATCAAGCAAACTTTATATGAAAACATGCCAGAACGACGCCATGAGTCTACTGGTGGTATCAGAAATTGAATCCGGAGTCCCAGGTTCAAAAATGGAATTTTACAAGTGCAACACTAAGAATTCGAACGGCCAACTTTGGCGTCGAATTCGACCGACCTAATAAGCTCAAACTGAAATGAAATCTAAAGGGGACAGGAAGAGGGTTATACCAGCTTCGCACAAGAACTAGTAGCGCGCCAACCAGAGCTGCGACGGAGGAGATACGAGTCGACGAAGTCGGCTCCATAAAACTGTCCAAAAATAGTTCAATTTAAAACGTCAACTTGGTGGCCAGTTTTGAGGTATCAAACGACATAATTAACGGACGAAAATTGACAGGAGTGAAGATGGATATACCGAGGTTGTGATGGAGCAAGAGATCGTCGATCTAATGGTCGGATCTCCCAGAAAATCCGTACGAAGTTGCTGCGACGGGACGTGAATTCTGAGTTCCAAACTCGCGCGCGCCGACGGGATCTCGTTCAAAACGCACGAATAGCCTATTCGGCGCGTCGGAGAAGTGGGCGTTGGCCACGGGATGGCTCGCCGGAGGTCGCTGGATGGTGGGGGAGCTCGCGGTGGTGCGGGCGGCCACGTGGTGGAACACGGCCACGCACATGCGCACGCGCGGGGGCGGCGCGGCAGCTACTGCCACTGCTGCTGCTGCTGCGTGGTGCGGCGGCGTCGGCGGCGTGTCCAGGGAGGGGCTAGCCTGGCCGGGCACGGCGGGGGCACGACGCGGTGAAGTGGTGGTGGAGGGAATGGTGAAGGTGGTGGTGGTGGTGATGGAGATGATGGTTAGTGATGATGATGGAGATGATGGAGGAGGAGGAAGGAGAGTAGGCCGGGTGCGGTGGTGGCCGACGGCGGCGAACGCCGTGGCCGAAGGCGACGCTGGGCCAGGAGGAGGGTGGTCGGGCAGGTGGTGCTGGTGGGGTGTATGTGTGTGTGTGAGAGAGAGAGAGAGAGAGATGAGTATGTATGTGTGTGTGTTATAATAAGTTAAATAGAAAGAGAGAGAGTGAGAGAGAATAGATATTTAATGAGAGAGAGAGAAGTAGTGAGAGGGTGAGGGGGTGTGTGTAGTCGGCTGAATTAGGGAAGGGGGTGTTCCTACTGTGAGGTGGAGGTGAGGGGGTGTGATGGGGTGTTGTTTAAAGTGAGAGAGAGAGATATGATTATATATATATGTATATAGAAAGAGAGAGAGAGAGAGAGAAAGAATGAGAGAGATATTTAGAGAGAGAAGAGTGAAAATATAGAGAGAGGGGGTTCGGCCAGAATAGGGGGAGGGGGTGAGGTAGTGTGATGTGGGGGAGAGAGAGAGAGAGAAGAGAGATTTTACGTATATATTATATATATGTATATATGTATATATATATGTATATATGTGTATATATACATAAGAGAGAGAAATAGAGATATTTGTATAAAGAGGATATTTTACAGTAGGGAAAAATTAGTGTATGGATAGACATGGTAGGGTCACACAAATTTGGGTTGGGTTCGGTTGAGCCGGGTCGGGTTAAAAATCGGACATGGTAAATAATTGAATTAAAAATAGATATTTAAAATCATGGGTAAGTAAATAATATACGGAACTCCAATAATTGGGACACAAGTTTCATATGGGTAGTAGGCTTCATGTGGGCCACGTCCATACTTCGGGTTGACAGGTTGGATCGATGTCGGGTCCCGAAATTAAATTGAAAATTAAATCAGGTTTCACGGTAGATAATTAATTGGCCTAAATTGACCCGAAAGTTGTGCGAAGGAAATAAGCACAAAATAGAGTGTCTGAGTGGGACACGAAGGTCATGGGTGAAGAGCGTCTCGAGTAGATCAGGCATGACAAGTTGGTTCCGAGAAAACGACTGGTCTGGTGCCCCTAAATTAAAAGTCACGGTAATGTGCAAACGATGATCAAGGAAAAGAGTAGGAAATCAATTATTAATTTAAATAGTCTAAATCGACCCGAACTTGCACGAAGCAAAAAGAGTACAAAGGAACAAGTTGGAATGGACATGATATATCAACGTGAAGGTAATCTCGTCTACTTCAAACTTCAAGACGAAAGTTTTCAGAGACTGGCATCCCTGATGCTCTAGAATTCCAAGTCATGGTAAAGAGCATTTAAAGTCAAAATTAATTATATAGAAATGAATTATTGAAAATAATTCATTAGAAAATTCAAAAATAATTTGGGAAATTCAGGGGGCTTACACTCGTCTCTTCATCTTTTTCCAAACCAAAAGAAGCGTTGGAAACACAACACATAGGGGTTGGATCCCATTGATTAAATTTGACTCAAATCAAATCAAAATCGAGTTAAAACTCGACGCCAAGATTGGCCAAAATCCTGTTTAAAATGACATTAAGTAGTTGAAGTACCCCTGTTCACGAATGAATCCTCGTTAACCCAATACCCTTTTTGAAAATCCATCTAAATAGACCTGTAGACAACCTATACGAGATCAAACTCCTTTTCGTAGAATTATTTTTGATGTATTATACTGGAAATTATCATGAATAAAAATCAAGAAAAACCTGTTTTAAAAACATTGAAAACCATCCACACGACGTGCGTCCCGCCATTCCGGGCGACGTGGTCGCGAAACGAAAGGATCGAAAGCTGCGTAACGGCTTCGTGGTCGTGTGGGATTTGACGGAATTCAAATTGGTCGCGCGTGTGCGCGACGAATTTGATACGTATCCGTCAAAATTCACCGTATCGTGCACTTTGCAAATTTCTCAATTACTTTGTGCACGCTCGTCAGATCGAGATGAAACTTGCACCAATAGAACCGTATCATTTTTTGGTCCTGTATGCCAAGTTTGGTCCAATTCTGAGACCGTTGACAAAATCACCGTTTTGCGGGCCCTACGGTTCCACTCAACGGGCGAATTTGTGCACGGCCCGCCGGAATCCAACTCTGGATATACGGTTGGGTTCGTATCGGAAAACTGGATCCATAGACATATAGTTGGACGACTTTAGAGACCGTTGACTCTGGCACGCTTTTCGGTGCAAAGCGGGTCCAACGGCGGACATCGTTTTTGCCCGAAATTATCGTTTTGTCCCTGTGTCCAGAATTGGACTTAAGGACAGGCAATCCTAGCTAATTTGACTATTGAGAATGTTGGTAACATTTATTTCAGCTTTCGGAGACAGTTGTGATGACTTGGACTTTCTGACTTGTGATTGGCGATACATTGTTGGTTCTCCGTGCAACCCCCAGGCAAGTATACCTTGCCAACTTGTACAGTATAATTTATATGCATGTTCACCATCTTGCTGCTATTTTTTCCTTACTTTCGTGATTACTTTATTTATGTCTAGTACACTTTTCCTGTTATAGTTTCACTTTGCATGTTTCTAGTTGCCTGTACATTCTTGTTCTTTCCTGTCATGATAATTCTATCTGTTACATTGTGTTAGTCTCATACGTATTGCTTGATAGAGTCGTCTAGTCCCACTCCACGATTTCCTCGACTTGATTATAACTTAACTTGACTTGACATGACTTGAGTGGGACTTGACTTTGACATTCTATAGATTATGAGTACTTACCTTGACTATAGTCTATAGGATTTTATACTAGGATTGGCTACCTTGGTTGTGTGTACTTGCCTTGACAGCGATTGAGATACTATAGATTGTGAGTACTTGCCTTGACTGCAGTTTATAGCCAGCCATTTCTAGTATGGCATGCCAGTGTCTAGGAACCTCGTGTTTAGATCTTGTGTCTTGGTTCATTTTGTCTTAGGGATGTCTTGATTGTTTTTGCTTCTTTTTACTGTTACATGTTAGCTCGTATATTATGTATCTTGCTAGTCCTCTGAGGACCTGATGATCTCTTCAGGTTTAGCGACTGCATGGAGTTAGTTAGCAGAGCAGGATGGTAGAGGATTGCGATCTTTGATACAGGTATTTTGGTTGTGATATTCTTTATTATCTTCTCGTACTTTATATTCCATACCATGATATACTCTGCTTATTTATAGACTCACATCATTCTTGGAGTCTAATCGATCAATATGTTAATGGGTTGCAGACCATGACCCATACTTGTTCATTCTTATTTATAATTCATGTGGATTAGGATATAGTTTAGATTAGATATGATACCATGACCCTGACAGCTTATACGTACTCGAGTCGGGCTGGAGTCCGCTCGATACCTAGCTGGGTTGCTCACGCTCTCGCCACGAAAACCGGGTGCGGGTCGTGACACGACCTTCAGGTCGTCTGCCAAGCGGGAGGCCCTCATCTGACGCTCGATATCCTCGAGCCAGTCATCAGCATATACAATGCCCTCGGTCCCTTTGAAATCTCTCGGACCCATCTTCTTGAAACCTGGATGTCTCCGGGCTTCTGCTGCAGCACCTCCCGCTGTGCAGCCCCACGCTACACCGTAGCCAGGGCCAACCTATGGGCATCCTCCATGCCCTGGCACATTGCCTCAGTCTGTCTCATCTGTGCCTCGTGCTGGGCCCGCTGGGACTCCAGCACCTGCTGAAAGAATGCGAGCATCTGCCCCATGTATGTAGGCAGAGGAGGCAATGGAAGAATAGCTCCCACCACCAGTGGATGAGTCCCCTGCTGAGGAGGAGGAGGAAGAATGCTCCAACAGCTCCCGTCGTAGCCCTCGACACTACAGGAAGAGCACCCGCAATGACCCCAGGGACAGTCATCAAGAGTGCTGAAGGAGTACCCCCGAGAGCCCCTACTGAAGTCCCAACTGCAGGGGAAGTGACTGGAGCCTGTCCGCCAGAGGTAGCAGACCTCTCCGTCTCCCCGTGCTCCTCACCGGAGAATGAGTCATAACCATCCTGGAGACAGATTGAAAGAAATATATCAATATGGCACAAGAAGGATTATATCAAAGGAGGACAGCTTAGAATACATTAAATCAATATAGAGACGGTAAGAAAGATAAGCAAGGAAAGATCCTACTGTGATTGAGTACTCTTAGCCTACCTCCTATATGTAACACAGGCTCGTAGTCAACACTCTAAGACGAGGGCCGCCACGATATCGCACTAATCGCGACTTCAGGACCTGCGTGGGCCACCACTAAAAATGTGTCACGACCCGCACCCGCTGTAAGGGCACGTGTGCGTAACAACGCCCAGCCCACACCGTAAAAATGGCATGGAACGCTGTAGGTTTACTACTCTAACAACAGTTATATAATATCAAAAACCTGTCGAGAATATAGTCAACTCCGAACGGAGGACAAGCAATGATAATATATGAGTACTCAATCACAACTCTAAGATGATAAAGTAAATACTGAAAGATAAAGACAACACGACAATAAAATATAACCTGTCAAGTCAAAACACAAAGAATATAAAAGTCCAAGTCCAAAGTCTCTAATACAAGCCAAAATAATAACTGTCCCAAGAGTAACTGGAGACAAGGTCCAGTACAAAACCTACTCTATCTACAGGGTAGGCGGTATTTCGCCCTGCAGTACTGCACCCTGCTGATCTAGGGTATCTGTCTCTAAACCTACTACGTCCGGTGGGCCGTAGTAAGTGCAATAATAGTCCTCCTCTACATCTGTAAACATTTTCAACATATCTGGTCAGGATGGAACGAGTACATATATCTCATAACAGATCTCAAGATAGAAAAGCCATAAGACTGTAAATAGAGCATATACAATGAAATCATGGAGTGTACATATATGTATCATGGCATGGTAAGCTGTAGAGCTAGAACAGGAAAGTAGAACTGATCATGGTATGTACACAAATCAGGGTAAGCCATCTATCCAATGTGTGTGAGTAGTAGTTTCAACTTATGATCGGCTTGGGCACCTGTAGAGAACTGGCCTGGCTAGTCATAAGTATATGACTAACACTGTTCGGGAATACGGGATGGATCTGATCACAGGCATACGCTACTACTCTCACCCCCAACTGGTAGAATGGATCCAAACAGAACACGTCACTGCACAGGATTCTATGAGAAGGGAGCAAGTCTTCTCTAGAATCAGTGACCACATATTGCGTAAGAGCTACAAGGTAGCTTGCACAATACATCCCAAGCTAACAAGGAGCAACATCTTTCATCGAGATCCAGGAATACCAATCCGTGAGAACCATGTGTCAGGAATGAGCATATCCACACTAAGTACATGAATCATAACAGTTATCATAAATTGGAAAAAAATTATCAGAGAATGTACTCGCCTGTGATATGATATATGTCAACTGGATCAAATGCAGCGCCTCGAGGACCTATAGATAACAAGATGTATCGATACTATGTTTAGAAGTAAAGTCAAATCAAATTAAATCCTATTAAGTCATTCTAGGTCAAGACAAGTCTAGTTAGGTCAACCTTGGTCATAGGAGAACATTGGAAGTCAACCCAAATCAAACTAGGTCAAAAGTTGACTTACAGTTGACTTTTGGTCAAGGTCAGCTCTGGTCAACTCTAGGTCAACCCTCTCTAATTTAATTTCCTACATTCCCTTCTCCTTCTCCTTCTCTTTTTCTTATTTCCTTATTCTCCGTCTCCTTCTCCTTATTCTCCGTCTCCTTCTCTTTATTCTCCGTCTTATTCTTCTTCTATTCTTCTTCTCCTTATTCTCCGTCTCCTTCTCCTTATTCTCCGTCTTATTCTTCTTATCTCCGTCTCCTTCTCCTTATTCTCCGTCTCCTTCTCCTTATTCTCCGTCTTATTCTTCTTCTTATTCTTTTTCTCCTTATTGTCTCATTCTCTTCCTCTAAAATCACACACACACACATCCATATCTATATATATAAACTCACAGACACACATATCCATCTATATATAAATACATACACACACACACATATAGATATATATATATATATATATATATATATATATATATATATATATATATATGGACACACACACTCAAACACACTCTCTCACTACACATACGCACAATACACACACACACCCACACACACACACACACACACCACACCACACACACACACACACACACATATATTATATATATATTTATTCCTCTCTAAAAGGAAAACCCCTAATAAATCCTTAACTAGGTTTTAGGAAAAACCTATAAAAGCTATGGTCAAAATGTGGAGAATAACCTCCTCTACATTTATTGTGAAGGAATAAATGAAAAGAGAGAATTTATGAGGGTTAATGAGCATACCTAGAATTGGTTTCCTTGAAAGAGAAGAAGCTTCAAAAGAAAGAATGAAATGAAGAGAGAGAGAGAGGTTTACTTTGGAGTGAAGTAAAGGGAGGGGGTTTGCCTATACATGGCCGTCCATGGGGGGTCTTAATGGAGACCCATTAGGCCTCCAAACCCATTAGACTTGGTTTGGTTTGATTTGGATTTGGTTTGGTTCGATTCAACTTCTAAATGACTAATTAAGCCATGGAAGTATTGGTTTATGATTTCTAGCCTAGTAGGATGGCATGTGAGCCAAGCCCAGCTAGTATGTGGGTCCCACTAGTGTCCAGGCTACCCGGGTCTCCAACTTAAGTCTAAATTGGATAAAATTCAAACTAAATCAAACAAATCCCTAAAAATCCTATAAAATCCAATAAAATTCCCAAAAATTATAAAACTTGGAAAATAACGAAAATATACTAATTCAAAAACTGGGGGTGACAATTGTAGAGATTTATTGGGAACTTGACAGCCTTCTACCATCAATATTGCGGTATAGGCTGGACGTGTCCCACGTATTCATGCCCGAATATCCGGGTACGGGTCGTGACATTGGATTTGGGAGAGGGTGAGTGTAGGTAGAGATAGAAAGATTTTGTGAAGGTGAAGAAATGAGTTTGTGAAGGTTCTGGCAGGTTTTTGTGGGGAAGAGGATTTCTGAAGGAATGCGCGTGAGGGAGAGAATTGGATACGTGGGGGTTATGGGCGAGAGGTGCGAGGTGCGGATCTGACGGGTGGGTTTGAGGACCGTTTCTTAATGGATGGATTGAATAGGTTTGGGGTTTGGGTCTGGTCAATACGTAATGTGCTAGAAGCTATGGGCTTAGCTAATAGGCTTAACTTAAGCTAGCTAATAATATTAAGATATCTAGCTAATTCAATCAATTAATAACTAAATAATTACAACCAATAATTAATTAATCTCTTATGAAAACTAAATTGGTTTTCCTATTTTTCGACATTATATATATATATATATATATATATATATATATATATATATATATATATATATATATATATATATATATATATACCCCTAACGGGCGCTGGGACAAAAGCCTCGGTCGGTGCTGGTTCGTTGGAGCCTGTCTCTGGTGCTGCGATGGTCTCACCCTCCGCCAGCCCCTCAAGGCGCTCCACCCACAACTCCCCCCTGCTCTGTCGTATGTTGACATCACCCGACCAGATCGCGCGATCAAGAGCTTCGCGTCTTACTTTTAAGTTGAGTTGCCAGAATCGATTCCCTGACTCGACAGAGTCACACAAGATATTGGTGCGTTTCTCCACCGCTGAAATATCCTCGTTACCAATCATGTTCCCGTATACTTTTGTCCTAAAATTCTCCCGTGTATGCCCGAAGCTGTCACGAGTTCAGGAAGTGATCGCCAGCTGGGGTACTTCGGGGTACAGGGTCGCACCCTTGGATCCCAAGCACTTATTCCTGCACCTATCCTCGGAGAGCGACCACAAAAATGTCTGAACAAGAGGCACTAGCAAGATGGACTCTCACATTATGAAAATAGTCAAATGGTCTCCGGATTTCAACACCAAAGAAGACTCAACGATCATCTCCGCATGGGTCACCCTTCCGAACCTTCCCCTCATATGTTTTGCCCCTGCAGCTTTAAAGTGGATCGCCAACTCCTTCGGGACTTTGTGGCCACGGCGGAAGAAACCCACAACCTTGGAAAATTATGCCAAAATCTGCATAGAACTTGATTTATCGAAGGACCCCCCCCCAAGTATATACAAATTTTGTTCGGCAACAAGATCCACACCCAACAATCGTACATGATAACAATATCATATTTCGCAAACACTGCCATATGCTTGGTCACCTCACTGAACATTGTTTCAATAAGCACCCGGAACTGAAGAAGAAAGTCATCCGAAAGACGGTTCCTACCCAAGCGCCCAGGAAATCCCACCAAACCCCCTTCTACCTTTACCTAACTCCCACATCAGGTTTGAAGTTAGCGCCGAAAAATCCAATACCCAAGAACAAGCCCCCCGGGAAGTGCCATCGTGCCCTACAAATCCCCAGCCCTTAACCTTACCAACAAATTCGACATTCTCGCTTCGACCCCTATAGATGTCACGCAGACCACAGACACTGGAGACCTCAGCATAGATAAGGGAAAAAGGATTAGTGGTGCCCTTGGAAGGGAGGCAGATATACCTAGAGCCTAACATACCAAACAATCTTTCAGAATCAAAG
This sequence comes from Iris pallida, assembly GCA_029216955.1. Taxonomy (NCBI): domain Eukaryota; kingdom Viridiplantae; phylum Streptophyta; class Magnoliopsida; order Asparagales; family Iridaceae; genus Iris; species Iris pallida. The sequence goes on along the minus strand of JANAVB010016197.1, from coordinate 8,094,926 downwards.
AACCAATAGGACATCCAACCCCCCGACACAGAAGCCCCTCCTTCTCCCCACAACGTGGCAGACATACGTACGGACGTCCTGGCCAACATTGGCCCAGTACCGGTAGCCAGGTTGTAACAGGCCATTGACGCTGGCATCACCACTACGGACAGCTACTTCGGAGCATTAACCGAGATAGTTGGAGAGGTCTACATGCACCCGAACGAGGAGATAGACAGAATCACCAAGGAGGATAGAAAGGGCGCTCCCACTTCCAAAAATCAAGCAAAAGATGTGTTAAAGAGGCCACAACCAGGACCACTCGGTCAGCTGAGAAATTCACCAAATCACCTCCACAGCAACCTCAATGCTTAACATCCTTTCATGGAATGTTAGAGGCCTTGCGAACAAACCCACCTTGAAATATTACACAGTCTCAAGAGAATTCACAATATTGATATCTTAGTCATTATTGAACCCAAAATTCCTCCAAATAAACTCAGGTCCATTCAGTTGTAGTTAGGATTCCCCTCTGCCATTGCTAGCTGCTATGATATTTGGATCCTTTTCGCGGCTGACGTGAAGCTCGGCATCATTCACGACTCGTGGCAGGCTCTCTCGTATTGGGTGGAGCACCCCATGCTTCATTCCCTGCTCTCTATTGTCTGTCGTGCATGGCTGCTGCGACATCAACGAACACAAACAGCTGTGGAAAGACTGATGGACACATACCTTAACCACATCAATCGTCCCTGGCTTTGCGATGGAGACTTCAACGCTGTCACTTACAGAGAGGAGAAGTCGGGTGGTCAGCCTCCTCCCCCATCGCCATCAATGACTTCATCAGCTTTATTTTTAGCGCCCTACTATCTCCCTTCAGTTCGTCGGCAGAACCTTCACCGGTGCAACATACAGGTCGGCGTGCGATGACAATACTCTCGCCTTGATCGTGCCTCATCAACGCGAAATGGTCAGACATAGGGATCAATTCCAGTCTCTCACCTCAACGCTACTGAATCAGATCACACCCCTCTCCTTATTAAAATCAGCAAGAATTTAAATCAAATCAAGAAAAGTTTTCGCTTCCTCGACTTCTGGAAGCACCACCTCCAGTTTATGAACACCGTAGCCACCGCTTGGTGCGAGGTTGATGCCCTCAACTCCTAGTCCGGGTTGCGAACAAACTCAAAGCCACCAGGAAAGCTCTCATTATTTGGAGCAAGTGGCCTATGCGACATCTTTCAGGCTGTCCGCATGGCTGAAGATGATGTTACCCATACAGAAATTCTGTTCGCCATCGACAGATCTCCTGCGGCACGTACATCCCTCAACCTTACCAGAGTGCTGCTGAAATTTTGAGGCTGAATTCTAGAACAAAAAAATAGGCTGACCTGGGACAGTGAGGGAGACAGAAATACTAGCTACTTCCACCCATGTGTTAAGGGACGCAGACAACAGCTCAATCTTCACCAAATGCGGATGAGAACGGTCATATTATCAAAGACCAACGGGGTATGTAATGGTGGCTGCTAATTTCTATTTCCAGTTGTTCACTAAAGAAGCCATCATCAGGTACGAGGAATTCATAGCTAAGATCCCTTGACTGATTGAAGACAGAGACAACATCTAGCTGCAGCTCCCCTCATCCGAGCTGGAAGTCAAAGAAGCCGTTTAGGCTCTGAACGAGCACAGTGCTCCTGGACCTAATAGATTCACTGGCATTTTCTATAGATCTTGCTGGGACATAATCAAGTCGGATATCCACGAGGCGATCACAACCTTTTTCTAAGGAGCCAGGTACCCCAGATTTATTTCCTGTGCTAACATGATTCTTATCCCCAAGCAGGAAAACCCAAAGACATTCAAAGACTTTTGCCCTATAAGCTTGTGCACCTTCACTAACAAAATAATCTTGAAATTTTTGATGAGTTGATTTGAACAAACTAGAACCGACGGACGCCGGATTGGGATTGCGTAAGTACAAAATGCAAAAATGATTGAGTAGGTAAATCGAATCGAGGAATGGTTAAGGTGTAACGGACGGATGACTCAGTCGAGGACTCGATATGAATCGTATACAAAAAATTAGCATGATTGGAAGTTAGCGTGCATGGTAATGATTCGATTGTATGAGAATGACTCTAAGAATTTGGGATAGATGTGCTCGGTGACTTGGATTAGCATAGAACGATACGATTCGAGAAAATATTTTTAAACCCATAAAATTGGAATTTAATAATAAATGGGTTTTTACAATGTTTAATTGTTTGCTAGTAATTATAGAATAGTTAGAGTTATTATTATTATTATATTATTATTACTATTATTATTATCATTATTATACATATATATATATATTTATTTTTTTGTTTTTTTAAGAAAACTCCAACTTTATATATCAAAGGCGCAAAATGCCGAAGCCTTTACAAGTAAGCACAAAAAGTAAGACTGAGAAAGCAGAAAATAGCAAGAGACCACCTTCTGCTCATCGACCCAAGAGGTCAGGTAAGCAAGGATTGTCAGAAGGCCTCCTGGCCGTATTTGTAGTGTCTAATAACTTTGAGAGTCTGTCGTAAAACCTCTCTGATCAGTTGGTTGGACGAATATTGGTGTCCCTCGTATCTGTATTTGTTGCAGTTTTTCCAAATGACCCACGTGATGGCGGTTGCAACGATCTGGTGGCCGTAAGAGACGCAACCCCAAGTGGCAAGGAGATTGTTGAAGCTCCTATTGGCCTGGTCCTGTTTGCAACGATGTGAGAGCATGGTCCATACCTGCGTGGCCAATTCTCTAGAGTAAAGGATATGGTCTACATTTTCTGGTTATCTTACCGTACAGTAATGACATGCAGAAGCTAAGCTGTAGCCAATAGTCGTGAGAGCGTCATCAGTGGGGAGCTTCTTGTGAAATGCTCTCCAAATCAAGAAGGACCATTTTTTGGGGATGCACTGCTGCCAGAATGGTCCAATAATAGGGGATGCTGTAAACCCCCTAAAAATTTTCTACTTTTATTTATTATCATTAAATATAATTAATTGGTATTTTTTTATTATAAAGAAATAATTATTTCTTTTAAATGGTAATTTATATTTAGACTTATAAGTGAGTAGAAATTTATTTATATTTTAATTGATATTATGTGTGGGTTATTTTATACAAAATAATTCTATATTATAGGTTACGAGTACTTTAGAACGTACTATCATTTTGTTTTAAGATTTCCAGAATATATTTTATTTGATATTAAAGGATTTGTTGTATTTTAAAAATAGTGGTAATATATATACACCATGGACTTTTATTTGTATTATTACTTTTTATATATTGATAATTATAAAATTGTTTTAGAAAAACATTTAGATTTTAGAAGTTTTAATTAGAATTTTATTGGCTTTTTAATATATATATATATATATATATATATATATATATATATATATTGAGTTTTTTAGTAAAAAAAAAGAATAATAAATAAATAAATCAAATAGTGTACTGTTTTTCGTTGGGGAACAGCACAGCTGACCCCTTTGCAACTGACCCCACGCTAAGACCCTTACAAATAATCCCCTTAGTACTCCTGAGACCCGACCCGACCCGATACTACTAAGACCCCCACCTAGAGCTGTCAAAATGGGCTAAGCCCGTTGGGCCGGCCCACCCCGCCCGCCAAAAAGGTGGGTTGGGCCGAGCATTTAGGAGCCCGCCAAACAGGCGGGCCTAGGTGGGCTGGCCCGCTAGTAGCCCGCCTCGCGGTGGGCTAGCCCGCGGGCCAAGTGGGTTGGCCTGCCATCTATTTTTTTATAAATTTTTTAATTTTTTATTTAGCACATATATGAGATATGTATTATAAATGATAAAAATTCTCATTTAATACAAGTAATGACGTATAAAATATTAAATTTGGTCATTTATTTACATGAATGAAGGTGTTTTAAAGAAATATCTACTATTATAATGCTTTTTATATTTTACTTGTAATTTGATGCATATGAGAGTGGGTAGAAAATATTATATATATAATTTTTTTTTTCCTTTAAAGAATTAACTAAACAATAATTAAAAAAAAAACTAAAAAAAATTAAGCGGGCCGGCCCGTCTAGCCCGCGGCCCGCCGGTGGGTTGGGCTGGGTTGGAATTTTTCCAGCCCGTCAAAATGGTGGGTCGGCCCGCCCTACCCCGCCAAATGGTGGGTTATGGTGGGTTACGGACCGGCCCGCCCCGCCGGCCTGTCTTGACAGCTATACCCCCACCCCATGCTAGCTGCTGCTTTGATCCCGATAGCTGCTGTTTCAATCCCGACCCCCCCATAAGCCTTCCGCGAACCAAAACAACAATATCACCTATTGATATCTCCTCCAAATCTTCATCAAATTTGCTCAAATTTTTTTAATTTAAATCCTAATCTAATTCTCCTCAGATTGGATTGAATCCACATTTAAATCCATATCTAAATTCGAAGTAAACTGGATGAGGAAATTCACCTAAAATTCGGCAAGTACATAAGCCGCGAGGAGAGATTCTTCGAGGAAACCCATCAAAATCTGTCTCGTGGACTGCCTCCTCAACCCCCCTGTCTTCCTCTCCCTCCCGCGTGCAGTTCCGACCCATCTTCACCGCCGGTGACCGCCGGAGTAGCGCCACCGGCGTAGTTGACGACCAAGGAACAGGACATCCCCTGTTTTGTTTCAAACAAGGTACCCCCCATCACCATCTCAGTTCTTCGCGCACAATTGAAATTTTTCGATTCTTCGAGTTGTTGTGGATAGCCCACCTGACCCTCTAGACATCCCCCTAGTAATACCCCGTGCTATCAATCCATCAGGTCGAGAAACTTACTCGAAAACTCACGGAAAAAAAACTATGTTCCAGACAGTTTGAACACAGTCCAACCATCCATGTTGGAAGCCATAAGTTGAAAAATCCTGTGAGAATTTTGTAAAACTAATTAGACAATATTCTAGACAACATATAGCACTTCAAATACCATCTTTTAGTTTAATTTTTCCTTCATCGAATGAAAAGATTTTTGAACCAAAAGATCGAGAAAAAACTGTTTTGAAAAACAATAAAAATTTAGAAAATTAACTGATACGACGTGCGCCCCGACAAACCGGGCGACGTGGTCACGCACTATACGCATCGAAAGGCGCGTATGGATGTTGCCGACGTGTGGGAACTGACGGGACTCGATTTGTTGTGTGTACGCGGCGAAATCAGTGCGTATCCGTCAAGATACCCCCGTATCGACGTTTTGCAAACTTGACCATAACTTTGTGCACGTTCATCGTATCGAGACGAAACTTGTGCCATCAGGACCATATTGTTTTTTTGGTCCTATATGCCAAGTTTTGTCCGATTCTGAGAAGGTCAAATCGGAACGCCTTTTTGGCGAGCCCGCAATCCGCTCTAATGGGCGAATTTGTGCACGGCCCACCGGAATCCAACTTTGGACATACGGTTGGGTTCGTCTCCTCAAACCGGATCCGTAGACATGTAGTTTGACGACTTTAGAGACCGTAGATTTTGGCACGCGTTTCGGTGCAAAACGGGTCCAACGGCGGATATTATTTTGATCCGAAATTACGATTTTGCCCTTGTTCCAGAATTTGACTTTTGGACAGGCGTTTCCTAGGTATTTCTTTTATGCAAAATCTATTCGTGATGTTTATTTCAACATCTGAGGTCATTCGTAGAAGTTGGCTTTTATTGCTTCCATATTTTGACGATTTGAGTCATCAGGCGTCGCCATTCTGCACACTACCCCCAGGCAAGATACCTTGCCACCAGCTGTTTATTTATTTAGGTCATATTTCATGCATTTTTGTTTATTTTTCTTATGCAAAATAAACTGTGATACATGGCATAACCTGTTAGAACTTATTGTTCATTTATATTTCATGCTGTGTATTATTTTCTTACACATTAAACCTAGATTTAAGGGACCACCTTTGTGTGTTGCATTCATTGGCCTTGACACATTGTAACACGAAGTTGTGTGCCACATGTAGAACACGGACATGCGTGACTGGCTGGCCACCGGTACGTATAAGCCGTGCGATAGAAATAACCGCTAATAGAGGTTGCATGCTAGTTTGACTTAGCGGTTATAGAGGTTCACTGTTGTGGATACAATATAGTAGGCATTGGGCGGAGAGGACAATTCCTTAGCGTATGGGCTTCGATGCACTTTTGCTTTTGTAACCCGTGAGCTCCGCCGGAGACGCGGGTCAGCTTACCCATGATTACTGACGGCCACTGACGTTCTGCGGAATGTTATGCTCTTATTGATTGGGCCACTGGTGCCCCAAGGGGGGACCATGCCGATCCTATTTAGCCAGGGCCCATGCGCAGAAAGGATTGTTCTTAGCTATATTTCACTTAGAACGGTTATGCACCTTTATCCGTTAGGTACGAGTACTTTTGGTTTGAGTACTTGTATCTGACTGTGGCTTGGAACAATAACTTGTCGTGGATTAGTACGTCACATCTTGTCCTTGTTTGGTTGTAGGTGTGGTTTACTACTTCGATGAGAAAGTATTGAACCTTGTTGGGATCCAGATACCAAATTGGATTCATAGCGTGGAAAGATACGTCGCCGTGAATTAGTTTACCATCTCCTGTCCTTGTTTGGTTGGGGGGATGGTAGGCTAGTTCAGTAGGTGTGTATTAGACCATGTTATGATCTGATTTTACTTATTTTTATTGAGCAGTCTTTATTCAGTTTATGTGGCATGTTCTTTTTGTATCTTGTTACGTCCCTCTGAGGACCTGGTGATCTCTCCAGGTATAGGTGTGCAGGACTTTCCGTAGGAGTATGGCTCCGGTGTAGACTCATAATTCACGCTCGAGCGAGTCGTACCTTCTGATCATAGCTTTCCCTATTGGGTCGAGGAGCCTATTTAGTCATCATTTCTTATTCTATTTATCTTAGAGGTTGGACTCTATTTTCTTTTAGTATTATTCTAGTGTCGGTAGTGGATTTGTCTCCGCCCGGCTAACAGCTAGATTTTGACATTTACTTTGATTCATGAGTTACCATTTTCTTTATATTTACTGTGGATGAGATATAGCTTTTACCTGTGACTATCTGTTATTATTATTCACAATACAGCTTATGTGTATATTCGAGATTTCCACATATTGGAGTATATCTCGTATATATGTGGCTGGCATGCTACGTTCCTAGTCCTACATATTTTGGGACTGGGGCGTTACAGATGCCGCACCAGTGCTGCGAACAACACTTCTGGCTATTGTTAAAGAGAAAGATCCGTTGGCAGTAATAGACCACTGTAGAGAGTCCGTTTCTGTCCTGATCATCAACCCAGCTGCAAGTAGCGCATCAGTAGCCGCCTCTCCAATCCATTCTCAAGCTCTCTCCCGGTTCCAGCCTCTCGAGCGATCCCATAAATCTCTGATCGAGCTGTTGGGAGGGGCACCCGGGAGCTGGGTGAGGAGGTTTTCCCCGGCCTACCGTTCGTAGAATAAAGACGATTCACCAGTGCCCAGCTTAAGACGGATTAAAGGTTCGACGAGACGCCGACTGTTGAGGATGCGGCGCCACGACACGGAGGATCTGCAATTGGAAGCAGCGACGGACGGATAAATATGCTTGTAATATCTGGCCTTCATGAACTTAGCCCATATAGTGCGACTAACTCGGAGCTTCCACCATAATTTCCTCGAACAAGCATCAACGATATAAGACAGCCTACAAAAACCCAGTCCTCCATCTTCAGTAAATCTGGCCATGGTGTCCTAACTAGCCCAATGATGCTTATCCCTTTCGTCGCAGTGCCCCAGAGGAAGTTAGCGAAGAGGTTTTCGATGGGAGTGAGCACCTTCTTAGGAGAGGAACACGCGGCTAGGGTGTATACGGGGATGGAGGTGAGCACGTATTGAATCAGAATCATCTTCCCGCCAGCCGATAAGATCGCGTTGTGTCATCCCTCAAGTTTATTTTTGATTTTGCCCACCAGCCCTTCAAAAATGCCCGCGTTGGATTGACCGTACACCAACAGATACCCTAAGTAGAAAAAGGTGGATACGCAACCGCAAATGAGGTGATGTTGGTGAGAGAAGAGGAGTGATCTCTGTTGGTCTTATGGTGTACATATATGACACTCTTGTTGGGGTTGATGCGCTGGCCTGAGCATTTGGCGTATCTCTACAATATGTTATGAACCACTTCTACTGACCCGACGTCTCTGGAGGAGAAGATGAGGATGTCGTCTGTGTATGCCAGGTGGGTGATGATCGGGCATCCGCTAGTGGTGTGGAAATATTAGAAGTTAGGGGTACCTACCATTTTGTTCAGATTTCTGCTCAGCGCATCGACGGTAATAAGGAAGATGGTGGATAATAGAGGATCTCCTTGTCTGACACTGCGACTAGATTTAAAGAAGCCCTTAGCCTGACCATTAATAACCGTGGAGAACCACAAATTACTGATCGATCTCCACACAATGTTGGTCCAGGTTTCTGAAAACCCGAAAGCTCTGAAAACCTAAATCATGAATTGCTAGTCTAGCCCGTCGTACGCCTTTTCCATGTCCAGCTTGATAGCAATATTCCCGCCTCTAGAAGGTAATTTCATGCATGTGATCATTTCTTGAGCCAGCAGGATATTGTCTAGAATGTTCCTGCCACGAACAAATATGACACTCAGTCTAAGGCTTTGCATACTGCGACACTTGCCGATAGACACATTGGCACCCCAATCCTCAGTCGATCAACATCCCCAAGGCTATCCCATACACCACTCAGGATGAAGTCATTCGATAAATTTTTGAAATGAATTTCGAATCATACTCGAGTACTTCGAATATCCGTTCGAGCCATTCCTCCAAATTCAAGCACGATTCATCTATATCACATTGACGATAATATCGTCCAATGACGCCCTTATCGATAGTCATCCAACAATCTATCAATCAAGTCAAACTAGTTCCAATTCTAAAATGATTCGAATCCCGCACATAACTTTGCTCTCATCGACACAATTCTTGGTGTATATGCCCAGCCCGACTTAGCCAACTGTGCCTTACGTGAAACCATCTTTGTTCAAACAAAAAAAAATCCATAAAAGATTTTTCAAAATATATAGAATTATTGTATGGAATATCCTATAAAACTTTGAGAGAGAGAGCGCACAAATAATATCAATTTGCGAAAATGATATTTAATATGAAGCCATCAGAGTTAAAGAATTCAATCGAAAGTCTACTGACGTAAAGTCGTGCTCTGATACCATCATGTCACGTTCCGCTCCCGAAGGAGCAATCATCCTCGCTAAGGCGTGATACCGTGTGAGCCTAGATTTGCGCTCACGCAAGGCGGGTTCCATAACGGCCGACTACAGACTAAGCGACGGGTCATTGCACAAAAGTTCCGAAGTAGAAATATTGAATAAACAGTATATTGCCAACGGAAAGTTGAAACAAAATAAGTCATACAAATAGCTCTTTATTGATTCTGAAACAAAGATTACAAATGGGACACGAGGCCAAGATTATAAGTCGCCCAAGCTCATTTTTTCTATGTTTACAAGTCACTCTGCTCTCCCTCATCTTTCAATACAACATAACGAACCAACAGATACTTCAGAAGGCGATGTCCATACATTATGTCTCGTATAGATGAAGTCTTCAATGCGGCTGCACGCCTCTAAACGCCAATGAACTCCATACCTCAGTACATCCAAGCACGCTTCGCCTCGACAAGTAGGTAACTGTAACCTACGTATGAAAATTGTTGGATGGTTAGTACCAACCGTACTGATGGTGTGAGCTCCTCGCCCACCCATACAAAACTAACACGTTTATTTAGTTTGTGCTGCATATTTTTTTGATTGTCTTTCTAATCTTGCCTTAGGATCAGCTTTAGGACGTAGATGTCTGGCCTATTTTGTGTCTCTAAACCATCATCGTGCCATCGTACCGATAACTTTCTTATCCTTGTGCCTCTAGACCATTCTCGTGCCAACAACATCAACTTATCAACTCGTGCTTGTCTTTCGGCCCATATTTGAAATGCAATAACTTGGTCGTGCCATAAACTTGGTACATGCTTCAACATCGAGGCCGTGCCTCACAACTTAACATGACTTAACCAAACTTGCCTTAGAGCATCTCCAACCCTATTGTCTTGTTAAGTGTTGTGAGTCTTAGGTGGCTCCTATGTGACATGAGCCACAAGACAATGTCTTGTTTATGTGGCAAAACTATATCTCAAAAAACAATGAGATAGAAAAACTCTCTCCAATACAAAAGTATTGAGGAGACAATAAAAAGTATTTTTTCCAACTTCCAAAGCAACTCCTCCACTTCTTCAACTTTTTTTATAAATATTTTAATTCATAATTGATGATGTGGAGACAAAGTCATTGTGAAGTGCATTGTCTAGATCTAGACAACCAACTTCACATTGTCCTTGCCATGTCATTGCCATGTCAACTCCATGTTTTATTCTACATTTGCATTGGAGAAGAATTTTTGGAATGAAAGTTTGTCATTCCTATGTGGCAACCATTTTTTCTAAACTCACAATAGGGTTGGAGATGCTCTTACGGCCTTTCTTGACTTAACGTGAAATGACTTAAATCCCAACTTATGAAACTTTGAGTAAATAACTCAATACTCGACTCCACATCTCGTGCCGAAGCACGTGTCTTTACTTATAGCCAAATCTTAGGCTCCATACTGGTGTTATAACCGTGCATACCTTCTTGACATAATTCGTGTCGTGCTTGTACTTCCTTTGATTCGACTGACACCGTACATGCGGATCGCTGTTCAGTATACCAACTTATCTATATGAAAGGTCACTGGCAATTCAAGCCATCCTGGACATGTAGGTGGTGCAGACGAGACCCTTGCAGCTAATGGTAGCTAGCCCTACTCAAGTCCTTGAATCACCGCGACGTGTTCTTGCCTAAATACCTTGCTTCTCTCCTAGGCCGATACGGTCCTGTGGCCCCAGGCTACCGAATCGAGGGCGCAAAACCTTGTGCACAAGTTGGCCATGACCACGCACCTAGGATAACTTCTAGACTCAACGTAAATGCATGCCTAACCGTCACAACTTACTTCCTTTGCTTCACTTCTTTACTTTTCTTACTTCTTTGTAGAGCTCAAACAAGGGATTGTCTCGGCGACTGACCTACAGTCCCGACATATTTTTTAGTGATATCGTATCATTTCAACTTTCAATGTTACCATACTCTTTTTTGACTTAACTCAGGAGCGATTATTTTGATAGCCCTCTTGCCTAATTTGAATAGGTCGTGTTCTTTAGAAGTGTCATAGCCCGTGGCTTACTTTTTATTGGACCAATCATGTCTCATGCCTTAAACCGATTAGTGTTTCGTGCGACGCTATCACCCAAGTCATACTCTATTGACGAGCCTTGAGACCGTGGGAACATGTGGCTTTATCAAGCCCTAGAACCGTGGGACCGAGCAAAGACTATGCCAAGCCTTGCAACATGGAAACGTGCATTGAAGCTATAGGAAAATTATGCTATACCAAGCATTAGACGGTGGGACAGTGAATACTTTATCAAACATTGGACAGTGGGACCGTACATGCTTTACCAAGTATTTATATCGTGTGACGCCTATGACTGCTAAGTTTATAGTCTTGTGGCAACATACCAACTTTTTCTTCTCCTAGGCTACGGGACGAAGGACCGAGTGTCAATTTGAAAGAACATCGTGCAACATTTCTAAGCCAACGTTGAGATCTTTCCATATTCTAACTCAATCTAACTCAACTGGGATTATTTTCTTCAACTATATGGGTTCGTCTCTTTTATTAGCATACATACTCAGTGTAATTGAAAACATCCAATTTATTAGTGTGAAGGCCAAGCAGAAGAAAGTTCACCGAAGCCACCCACCTGAGCGAGGAGTTGCCTCGGTCGAGCGGGTCTTCGAGCAAGTCGTTGCATGGCTAAATCCAAACGTCGTTGGCATTTTGATTCCTCCGATTGAACTGAGCGGGATGGGGCATTACATTTAGAAATGTTGCACGATGTTCTTTCAAATTGACACTTGGTCGAGCAGGACTTCGAGCAAGCCGTAGCATGGCTAAGTCCAAACGCCGTTGATATTTTGATTCCTCCGATTGAAATGAGCGGGACAGGGCATTACAATTATTATATTATTATTTCTCTTTATTGGAACACTAGTTATCTCCGTACCAACGATACTCGTTGATAATTTGGTATTTCAAATTACTTCTCATTTATATCATTTCATAATATCTTTAATAATATATTTTTTTAATTTAACAATATTTTTATTAGCATATATCGTGACAATTATGTCTTGTCGAAAAAGACCACTCTCTTTTGACATACAGATGGCACATACACGTGTCATATCCCTAGACATTGGATATACCTCATATGTTTTTATTATGATCGCTCTTTATCCTTTTTATCTTTTATTGCAAAAGATCACTCTGTTTTATTATGCACATATATTGATCTATGTTGCATGAGTAATGTTATTCATCCCTCCAAATTGTTTCTTCAAACAATCCCTCCTTATATAGCAGCTGACATGACATGTTAAATAACATTATGTGTCATCTCACATGGCAGTTGATCACATGACAAATTTTAACACAAAAAATTAAGTGCCCATTTTTTGAAGTTAATATTATGTAAATATTAGTACTAATATTACTGTCAATATTATTAATATTAATATTAATATTAATATTAATATTAATTTTACTAAAATTTTAATGTTAATGTTAATGTTATAATTTGCCATGTCACTTGCCACGTCAACTGTCATGTCAGTTGCCACATAAAGAGAGATGATTTGGAGGGACACTTTGGAGTGATGAATAGCACTATTCATGTTGCATATATCCAAACAACATAAGAAGTATATTTTCTTTCATTTTTTCCTTAATTTTGGTCTCCTTAACTCACCATGAATAAGTAGCCTTCACATTTTCCTAGGCTAAAAGGGTGTTTTCCCCCTTAAAAAGTGCTAATACTTTAAAGTGCAAATGTTGTTTATTTTTCATAACTATATAGTGCACTTTGAAGTGTTGATGCTTGTTTTTTTCATCACTTTAAAATGTATTATAAATGTATAAATTGACTATTACTTTTAAACACAAATTCACTATTGAAATAAAAAAAAATGTAAGTTCACTCCCAAGTATTTTTATTAACACGACAACACTGATAAAACTTCAACCTCGACAAACCTAAAATCCTAATCTTCAAAATTTCCAACTTTTATGAGCAAAAATAATTAAGTTTTCAAAGAAAGAAAAAAATTGTAATGAAGAAATAGGGCTAAACTGAATTGTGGTTAGTTGCAGCCAAAATTACAGAATAAAAATTATTTGGACAATTTTTTTTCACTTATGAAGGGTTATGATTGCTTGGACATATTTATAATATTTGAATTTATTAAAGACTACAGTTGTTTTTTTTGCACTTATAAGATAAGTGGTAATTTGTAAGCTCAAGATTTGAGCCTACAATTTACCAGTTATAAAAACCATTAAAAACCATCACTGTATAGTGATGAAAAATTTAACGTGTAAAAAATAAATACCTTAACTTGGTAGGGTCCTACACTTGTTTGAGTATTTTAAAATGATCAACGCTATATAATACAAAAAAACAAACATACTTTAAGTTAAATGGTTATCATATAAAAGGTGGAAAAAGTGAGCTTAGAAGCATTTGGTTCACAGAAACTGGATTTTGAAAATGAAAGTCATTCCTTGAAAGAAAATTGATTCACAGGGAAAGAAAAACAATGGTTCCCCTACTCATCCCATGGATTCACTTTTCCATCCATAATTATTTATTTTCTCTTTTTTTTTCGTGCACATTACATTATATGCTTTTTTGACCTACTGCGTCCATCGGACCATAAAAGAAACTAGTAAATGCACGTGCTTTGCACGTGTGTTAACGTATAATAAAAATATTATTCAATTATAGTCAAATATTTTTTCTAGCTCATGTAGTTAATGTGGAAGGTTATCTTCTTGTTTGGTTGAGTTTGATTCCCATTTTGAATATATAACAAATTTAAACTCTTTTCAACAATTTTTTATATAATTTTTTTTAAAAAATAATTGATGATAAATACGACTTAGACGACTCAAATTTGAGCTATTTTAAAATCTCTTTATAATAGTAGAAAAAATATATTCATATGACTCGATCCACTAATGTCACCATCCAGCTATAACTTTTATACCTCGCTTCCCGCGGAAGGAAAGGCGGCCTTAGATTCGACCGACCTAAATTGGCCCAAATTCTAGATAATAAATAAGGTTTACAAGCCCATTCTTATGATTCTTCGGTCTCAGTAGTAAGCCAAGTTCGCAAAGGCATCTGCACAGAGAGAGAGAGAGAGAGAGAGAGAGAGAGAGAGAGAGAGAATCAATGGCGGGAGGAGGAGGAGGAGGGGCGGAGGGGGAGAAGCCGCTGAGGAGGATCGCCGAGGCGTTCGAGCCACTGGCTGCGTCGGCGAAGTCGAAGGGCTCCTCCTCCTCGTCTCCTCCGATGGAGGTGGGCCCCTTCTCGGAGGCCTGCTCCCGCGTCTCCATCCTCTTCGGATGCCTCGGCTTCGCCTTCAAGTTCGCCGAGAAGGATTACGTCTCCAAGGTCCCAAATCTCTCCCCCCCGCCCTCTCCCTTTCGCTGTCGTTCAATTCGTACCAATAATATTTTTGCCGATCGAGAAATATCAGTACAAGATCCGCGGATCGATGTAAACCCTAATTTCATACTCGTAGGAGCACATATTGATGTAACGCTAAGTTCACTAATTAACGGGATGCCGATGGTGTTGGTGTATGTTTATGGCTACGCCGCCCGGTCCTCTTCCTCGGATCAGGGTTTGTGCCGGGGTGTTCCCGGCGGCATTCCCCTCCGACGATCAAGTCAAGGAGAACTTTTGATGAGAGTTTGGCGAAGGAGAACAAACCTTGTGTACTCTCTTTATGCTAGGACTGGGCTAGAAAGGGGATTTCACCTAGTAGAGCATTAATAGGATCATCGAGGCGTTCGAGCCGCTGGCGGTGTCAACAAAGTTGAACGGATGCTGTTCTATGGGAGATCGAATATAGAAAACCGGAAGTAAAATATCTCGGCCAATTTGACCGGTTATAGTGGCCGATATTTGACTGGTATACTAGTCTGTTTTACCGGTGTAAAGGTTAAGTTTGCGGGTTTAAACTCAATAGAAAATTATCGATTTTCCTTGTTTGTGAGTTTAAAACTTTGAACTTTAAAAATCTGATAAGATTTTTTTTTTCCAGCCGTAACACCGATTGTATTCCTCTATTTTGAACCCGATTACGGAAAAAGATACAAAATGGAAGAAGAGGAGAAGAAGGGGAAAAAGTTAAAAAGTAAGAAGTCTTGATCTCAAAGCGAAAATGAATAAACTTAGCTTTGGAGAATAAAGAGATGACAAATGATATCTATATTAGCTTACCAGCTTATGTTTTGTGATTTTCTTTTGAGATTCTTTTGACTACTATGATTGGTTAACTTTATGGAGATGAATTTTGCTTAATATTAGTTTGAATGATAATTTTGAGTTGTTTATTATTGGAATTATTTAAGGATATTTGTTAGATTTATATTAATGCTTAATTATGTTATACATGTCACATCTGAAGTGAATTATTGTTTTATACACTATGGATCCCTATCGTCCAATATGTTCGGTATATTGTCCATTTTTCGATTTTCGGTATGACAAACCACAAACCGGTATGAGACCTATACTCGATATCGGAACCAATAATAGTACTCGAGGTTTTAAACGACGGTAGGCGGGTGCACAGCGGAAAAGGGTTTTCCTGTCTTCTAGGCCGCCTAGGCACCTGGAACATTTTGGCCATTTTCATCATTTACCCCTATTTTTTTATTAATATGCATATTTTAAGGGTAGTGGTGACCTTTCCTCTCTGTCAGAGGTTCAGAGATTGTGGCATTTTGATTTGGAATGGAGATAGATCCAAGATACGTGATAGTGATGGGCTCCAGAGATTGTGAGGTTTCGTCTCCTTGCAGTTTTTTTAATCTAAAATCTGGCAGCATCCCAAGATAGGCACCCGCATATGCCGCCTCACCTCCGCCAAACCTACTCCGGCCGCCTACTCCACCGCCTATGACAAAAGTGGGGTGGAGGGGGTCCGCCTAGCGCCTAGGCGCCATCTAGGGCGCCATTTAGAACACTGATAATACTATCTTGTTTCAAGATCCGAATTGATGTACCCCCTAATTTGATACTCACATGACAAACTTGTATAGTGTTGAGCTTCTGTTAAAGAATTGGCAAGTAGAAGCTATTATTTAGTGGAAGTCTGGGTTTGCACCTGGGTGTTCTTGACGACATTCCCTCCGTTGATCGAGTCAGTGAGAACTTTAGGAGAGAGTTTGGTGAAGGGGAATAGAGCTTGTGTCCTCTCTTTATGCTAGGGCTAGCGTTGGAAGGGGATTTCACCTAGTATCGTTTTCTGAAGGTACTATGTATCGTCCTCAGGTACAACCATGTTTGCTGTAGCTCCTAACTGTTATGTATAATATAAGTTGCAGGGGATTTGTTAGCCTACGATCTCTACAGGAGGATGCTTCCGGACACCTTCCTGATACCTGCAGGATCCCCAAAGAATTTGTTGGTAAACTTTACACGTTAGAGAGAAATTTGCCGACTGGGCCTTTTTCTTCAGACAAGATCTTGACTGATACTCATTTTATCTGATGCCTTTAAAGTATAGGATATTCCAACAGTCACAACATTTGATTTTTGGGGGGTGGGGGGCTTACGACTCAGTTTGCTTTCAAGCAAAATTTAGTCTTGCTGTGTCAGTGTGTTGAGAAACCTGCAACAAGTCTTTATGAGTAGTTGAAAAAAAAAACTAAAGTTATGTTAACGATAATTTGCTGAAGATTGTGGATATATTTTAATCTTGATCTATACAAACTCTAGTGATATATTAAGGGGAGTTGACAACTGAATTCTGTGAATATATAGTGACAACATTTTGGCTCGCACAAAAATTTTCGGGGCACAACAAAAATACATTAGCTTAAAATTTAAGGGAGACTTATATAGATTTTTAAAAAAAACAATTATAAACCAATCATATATGCTAATGAGTTTTGAACTCAAGAACTCCGGCTTATAAGCACTTCTATTGACAATATATAAAAAATGAAGTAAATAGTACAAACAAAGACTACATAGAATGAGACCAAAAACTTGGGGGAGCAGCCTCCCACCGTCTGCCTATGGTGGATCCGATTCTAAAGAACAAATACTTGTACCTATTAGGTTGGCAATGCAATGCAATGTAAATACTCCTTTGATTCTATGTTAATATTGGTTTTCTTAAACCCTCTGTGTTGATGCTTCTTTGGTTCTATATTCATATTGATTTTCTTGAACCCTCTTTGTAGAAGCAACATATTTTGAGTTTCTTTCATTGATTGCGATTGATTGCGAGGATACAAAGGTGGTCGTAATTGTACAAAGCGGTGTTCTAAAATTCGGTCTAGGCAGCACCTAGGCGCTAGGCGGCCGCCAGCCGCATCGAAAATCCTTTAGACGGTGGTCCTAGGCGGGTTTCGTCCCTAGGCGGACGATCTTGTTTTGAAAATTTTCAAAAATTTTCAAAAAAAAATCAGGTTTAAAATATCAAAAAAATAAAAATAAATAAAGAACTAAAAATCAAAAAATTATGTACTTACCTGCTGCTGCTTTATTGCTGCTGCTGCTGTTGTTACTGTTGCGCTGCTGCTGTCTGCTGCTAACCTTGCATTAGAGGAGAGGGGAGGGGAGGGGAGGGGAGGGGAGGAGAGGTGAGGAGAGGAGAGGGGAGAGGAAGGCCTGGAGATGGGAGTCTCTCTCTCCTCTCGTCCCCTTTTATTGGGTTAGGTAAAAAAAAAGTGAAAAAACAAGCGGGGGATTCTAACTCCTAACCCAACCTACAACACAACGACTTAAGCACAACCCACTAGCCACAAGAGCACATAAACTTTTGTGTCATTATGATACATACACACTATTTACATCTATACATATTAGAAAAAACATTAAAAAAAACAGTTCAACGCCTAGGCGACCTATGCACTAGGCGGCCCTCCGGCGCACCGATTCCGCCTAGTGAAATTTAGAACATTGGTACAAAGATGTTTGATATCTTTTGTCCTTAAGGTCCATGTACAAATCATTGTTTGTTGACCAGGACGTGACAGATGGTATTAGAGCTCAATGATAACCATCTAGTGATACTTTAATCACAGTTACCCATATGGGGAGCTCGAACATGTAGCACAGAGGTATTTTACCCCATGGAGAGTTGGACAATAGAGAAGACCAGATCCATGTCCTACTCGGACAAGAGATTAGGCCATTGAGCGTCTTAACATGGATGTCACGTCTTTGAGTCGGGGCCCAAAATAAACAATCCACATTGGACAGGAGATGGGGATTTGATAGACTTATATGTGAGTGCTCGTGTCTCACACGAGCCATTCTCGTCAACCCTTGGCAAGTGGATCAAATAAAAACTCCCAAATATACTGCTTGGGCGAGAGTAGTAGTAGATAGTGGAGCTTCAATAATGTGTAAGCCAAGTGATGGTGCATACAAGGTCCTTGCAGACCATAGGATATATACAAGCGATTGGACCTATGGGAATTGCCATTAGATGCCCTCCACCTTCTTCCGGTAGCATTTTTCCTGAGTGGAGTGGAGTGAACAGGGTAAGTGTAGATAAAGTAGCAGATGGCTTCACCGTCGACGAGCAAGTTTCTGCTCAACCTTCTTTGCAATATAGTAGGCCCCACAAACCCCATAGAAATATATTTAGGAACAGCGTCACAGACTACTCTACCTATCAAATGGTAGATGAAATTGATGTAATTATCTAGCATCATATTTTCTTGTGTTAGCTTATACAAAAGCACCTTTGGTAAGTACCATTCTCGTAACCTTCTTAGAGTGAAGCGTGGAATTGACATGATAATAAGAACCATTTCAAATCCTTGGAGTTTGCTTATGCTCCATACCCAACCCCACTCTGATGGGAGAAGGCTTGGATGATGATGACGATTTTCAAGATTTATGGCGATCCCTATTTCCAAGTTATCTGCATAGGCTTTTGTTGATAAATTCCTAATTGTGTGTGTTTTTTTTTCAAATCCTTGTGGTTGATTACATTCAATTTTTTTTTTTCTGTTTTGATTGTGCAAATAGGTTGAGGATTTGGCAGAAGCATCAAAATCATTCTCTACTTTACAGTCATTACTTGATTTAGATATTGGGCAGAATACTGTGAGACAAGGTGGCAGTCATTCACGGAACCTTCTTAGAGTGAAGCGTGGAATTGACATGGTCAGGGTTTTATTTGAGCAAATTCTTGTGACAGAGTACGCTACAGCTTCATCTCTATAACCGATGGTTTCTTATTGCACTATGTTTCATGAACTCATAAAGAGACTAAAGCAAACTAGTCTAACAAGTAAAATTATTTGTTTGCTATCTGAACTAGTCCTTTACTACTATTCAGCTTCAGGGAAGATTTTATTTGTGATGAGTTCTAGACCTCATAACGGAGTAATTTCAAAAGAGGGGGAATATTATTTTACACTAATGTTTTACTTCTAATGTTCTGCGGTCTCTGCTTCTATAATTTAATGAAAGAACAAAACTAGATAGAGGTAAAAGGTTCAAGAACTGTATCTATTAAACTGAAGTAATCGTAGGATATGAGGTCTTAAACAAATGAATATTGTTGCAAAACATTAACATAAGAATATATACTTTGATGTGGAGTCAGACCATTCTTTTACCTTTGTACCCTTTGCTTTTGTTGAGTGTCGTTTATGTAGCAAGACTAGCATTCTCCCTCCTATATCCCATTTAATACCCGAGACTGACAGCTGTATATCTGGGCAAAATAGTCCTTCGGGGTTTGTGATCTAGATATACCCTCTACTGTGCCAACTTGCATTCAGAGGTGATCTTGCAGCCTATATTTTGCTGTTACTTTTCACGTCTACAATGTTGACCAATAACCACACTACTGACTGGCTTTCAATCATTGGTTTGTCCTGGGCCATTTAACCTTTACCATCAGCCTATGACTGTTGGCAAAAAAACCTATATCATCCTTCAATCAGCGTTATTTATTCTTGTTGCCATTCCTAATGTACTTAGGCATAATCATTTTATGCTAGCATAATGAAGATGTATATCACGATGGTTTGGGAAATGCTTTTATTGCCATATGATTACTTTCTTGGATAGGTGGTGTTTGGATTGTCCTTTTTCCCTCTTCTGTGATGGCATATAGCTTATATAATGAGCAGAGGATTATCAGGGTGAGTACCAATTATTTGGGAGTTACGAAATCCTAATAGAAAAATGAGAACATGCCTCCACAGATAGCAATCGCTTCCATAAGTAACAAACGATTGTATACTTTCTTAAGTTACAAAGGGTTGTATACGAGGATTGAAACACGTACTACTACCGTTTTCATTGTTGTTCCTTTACATTTTAAATCAGACATTTCCTTATCCCTGCCTAAGAGGAGCCTCATATTTAGAACTCATCGAAAAGTATTCATATTAACTCCTCGTGTTGAAGACTTAAGAAACAATCTCTGTCTCCTAAATCCTAATACAATGCAAAATTTACCAGCCAATGTGCTGAGGAAGTTCTCGCTCTTGTTTGCGTGTATGATTATATTTTGAGCCAACTCTTACTGATAGTTTATATATAAGATGTCTTGGCACAAGAATGTATCTTCATGTCTGTTTTCACTCTTCACTGTAGAGTCTAATATGTAAACATATGCCCTTTAAAGATAAGGAAATAGTGATCCTTCTTGCTTCCTTAAGATGAGATTATCTTGCATGAAGCATAATTTTAAGATAATTTATGTATGCTTTAAATATTTGTACGAAGTTACTAGAATCAAACATGTATGATCAGTTCTTGTCCATCCTTTATTTAGAGAATTCCCTTTCATGGAAAACCTCAGTCCCTCATCTAATCTCTTGTGCACCTAACAGTACATTTTCGTATATAGATGCAGACTTGATACGAGCAAGGGTCTGCTGCCAGCCGAATTATCTATAGCTTTTTTCTGAAGGAACCTCTCTTTAAGTATCAGCCTTTTAGCCAGTCCATTGATGTTGAACCTTTAACAGTTTAACTGTCTCCTTTCACCTTGGAGACATTACTCTGCAGTCCTGAAGGCGATTCATGCTCAAGGAGAGTCATTATATCCTTCTCAAAAGCATTAAGATACTTGTTAGCACACACCTTTACTTCCATTCCATATGGAGCATTAAGTGGCAGCTACTAGTCACTTGGGAGGTATTTCCATATCATAAGGAGCAATAAATGATAGTCACTACTCAGGCAATTTACTTGCTTGAAATATGCATACTTAATAGCATGATGAAGCCCCAACCCAAGCTTTTAGATTGAATATGGGGGGAGAGAGAGAGAGAGAGAGAGAGAGAGAGAGAGAGAGAGAGAGAGACCAGAAATGAAGTTCTAACTTCTGAGTAGCGTGATTCATAGAAAGGGTACTATGTCAAATATGGAGCTAGTTGGTGTTCCCTTTATTTTATTCACTTACTCCTGGGTGTTTCATGAATTCGCTTTCATGTGGGTCAAAACATTTAGATCTACACTTCATGATGAGTAAATTGTTATCCGTAGAAGCACTTGAACTTCCTAATTACTGGATATTTAACTTTGTTTCAGGGGAAACTCCCTTAAGGACCCTGCTTCGGTTGCTTACGAAAAAGTTTTTGCTCGTCACCATGGATGGGCAATAAGAAAAGCAGTTGCAGCTGGGATGTATGCTCTTCCTACAAAAGCACAGCTCTTGAAGAAGCTAAATGAAGATGGTGAGTTCTACAGTGGATTACTGTTATTATATTCACTCGTAAACCTTAAATTTCATTTTCAGTTGTTTTCTAAAGAGTTGACATGTAACGTATACCTGGATAATTAAGTTACGTAGGCACAACTGTAAATTACATTTAGTTGGTACCTAGGTTGCATGGACATGCACAAGGATTCAGATTCAAAACATGACATCTCAATTTTTTTATTTCAAAATACGGCGCATCAAGTAAATGTATCCCTACCTTGAATAATCGTCAATGAACGTGACAAAATATCCAAAGCCACCTCTAGCGTGGATGTCATGTGCCCTCACAAATCAGAATGAACCAATTCCAACACATCTTTGGCCCTATACCCCTTTGCCTTAAAAAAATCTTTTGGTCATTTTACCTTTCAAGCGGAATTTACAGATTGGAAGTGCCTCCACTTCCAATGAACTCAAAGGTCCATCTGTAATCAGTTTTTGAATCATTCTTAGGTTAATATGGCTTAATTGCAAGTGCCAAAGATATATTTGGTTCATACAAGAAGGTTCTTTTCTCTTATTTAAGTTAGAAGATGTATTATTCATTTCCATAAGTTGCATTGTGGGTGAAATATGATTAATGACATACAAATTATCTACTAATGCACCAGAACAGGTAAATGCTTATTTTTTTCTAATAACAATATTGTCATTAGAATAAACTGAATATCAATACTTAACTAGTATAGAAACAAAAATCAATTTTTTTCTAAGTGAAGGTGCATAAAGACGATCTCTCAATGTCAAAGACTTATTTCTACCAAAAGATAAAATAACATCTCATACTGCAACAGTCACAACTTTTGTAGTGTCACCTATGAACAAACGTACTCCATCACTAAGTCGCCTGGTTTCCTAGAACTCCTGTAATGAATTACAGACGTGTTAGTGGCTCCTATATCTACACACCAGGTGCCGGTAGATAACGCTGCTAACATGTTTCAACTACTAGTAAATGAGATATACCTTCTTTGTTCCCTTATTTAAGAAGTGGTAGGAGTCAGCCACATAATCATGACCGTTCTGTCTAAAAGAGGTCCAGTATCTTGTAGTTCTTTAGCAAGTTCTATCATGTCAAACTATACAACCTTTTGTTCATGTTGTAGTTAAGGCAAAACGAGTCAAAACTTTTAGGCAGAGTTCCGAGAATGACATCGATCTGTGTTTCTCCATCGATTTCAGCTCCAAGAATCTCAATCTCATTTAGATGACTCATCATCTTGAGAACATGATCCCTTACTGGCGTTCTTCAGCCATGGTCATATTCATCAAACTCTTTATAGCAAGCTACCTAGCTGCTATACTCTGATGTCCGAAGAGTTCTTTGAGGTTGTACATCATGTCATAAGTTGTGACCACATATTTGACATAAACGTCCATCTTATTTGCCTTTATCCACTTCTTATAAGCCTCTTTGGCCTCTTCATTAGGACTAGCATCAGGCTTAGGTGAACATTCCTTATGGAGTACAAATTTGTAGTCTTCAACAATTAAGATAATATCCAAGTATTTCAGTCAGTGTACTTAGGGCAGCTCCAAGAATCTCAATCTCATTTAGATGACCCATCATCTTGAGAACATGATCCTTTACTAGCGTCCCTTCAGCTATGCTTGTATTCATCAAACTCTTCATAGCAAGTTGTTTAGCTGTCCTAGTCTGATGTTCGAAGAGTTACTTGAGGTTGTACATCATATCATAAGTTGTGACCATGGCCTGATGCTGATATTGCAGCACATTTGACATAAATGTCAGAATGTAACACCGCGTCATCTGATCTGCCTTTATACACTTCTTATAAGCCTGTTTGACCTCTTTATTAGAATTAGCATCAGGCTTAGGTGCGCATTTCTCATTGAGTACAAATTTGTACTCTTCAGCAATTAAGATAATATCTAAGTTATGTTTTCAGTCAATGTATTTATGTCAAGTAAGTTTTTCTTTAAGAATCACCATAAGTGGACTAAAAGAAACTATTTTTTGAAATTCTGAGAATTACATAAATAACTATTATGTAGGGAAATTTTTTTTGAATTTAAATAAATATTGATTTCCTCAAAACAATAATAAAAAAATTACTAACACCTTAAACATCATGAATTTAGTATGCCACGATAGTATGGACGTATACAAATTCAATATTTGTCTGAGATTTTTCCTATTAATTTTATTATCACGTCAACCTAACTTTACGACAAATAAAATTAATTTGCTGGTCTTGCTTTGTCCTACAAATAATAGCCTTGTTTTCGATGGGGAGGATACCATTATTTGTATCTAAGTATACACAATTACTTAATACTAAATCTAATATTTCGTAATGAGTTCCTTCAGATGGAGAAGTGAACACATAGTATGTAACTTTCTATAGTATTTCCAAAGGAAGTCTGTACTGATGATCCATGAGATCCGATATGGAGGAAGGCACTAAAGCCAACACGCAAGTATAATTACATTACCTACATACTAGTAATGGAGACTATGAAATTTATTCTAAATAAACTCCTCTTCCACTTAGTTATTTAACAATGAGAATTTTTTTACTAGTTGATTTATGTCCATATCTTCCATTACTAATGCGGGCTGAATTTATAATAAATATCAGAACAACAAACATGCATAACAAAATAAGCAAATATAGCAATAAAAGGAAAAGAAAAATCCAACTATTTCGGCTATATACTATGCTTCTTCCTCAAGAGTGCTGGATCCAGAATGTTGTACCGCCATCACGACAAACCGATTTTTTTAAAATTACATCAACCCTATGACTCCCGAAGGAGTTTATACATAATCTAAATTGAAAAAATTTAAATAAATAAGCACGATCAACCCTCGTGTTTTAATTACGTCCATGAATAACAATAGCCATGTCTAGCTGTGGGTTTAAATCATAGAAATAAACATGGAAGCAGACAATAATTGTTGGATCTAAGATGTCTGCAAAATCGAGTCAAAACAGATCTACATCTACCGACTGTTTTTTGATACAAGTTTTTATTGGACAACATGGATTTATCAATCGATACACAGATCCAATACCGGCATTGATACCATGATGAAATTGGAGATCCCTGGGACCATGGATTGGTGTGCATATCGATCGATAAAAGATGAACATGTTTAAAGCATGATCTAACCCTTCAATGACGGAAACTAGGGTTCACAAATTATACCTGAAGCTATGAGAAGTAAATGACAGTTTTCAGCAACTTCGATCAGTTAGCGACCTCAAGATTTTTTGCCGTATTCTTCCTCGGGTTGGACGTCGTGTGGACGACGATCTCCCAACCTTTTTTTTTCTTAGCTGACCTCTCTTTCTCTCCCTACGTGAAGAACGAATTTAGAAAAATCTGCTATTTTCAGATGCATCTGACGACCAAAGAATAGAGGATATATAGACTACAATAGGGGCCATAAGGAAAAAATAGGGTTAGGTCTCCTAACGGATCTAGTTATCCCATGTTCAGCCCGAACACACAACTTAGGTTCGTTAACAACAGCTCGGTCCACTGAAGAGCTATTATTGCACTACCTTCCTCATCGCAAATTACGTTTATGGGCTCTTTCTTATTATATGCCTGGTTGTCTCCCCATGTTAAGATATTGAATGTCAAATTAAGTTACTGACAACTATATTGATCGACATCTTTTATCCTTAAGTAGTACCACTCAACTTCATTTGTCATGTCGGATATAATCCATCTTCAGGGTTTATATGACAATCCTTATGAGCTCCTTAAGGGAACATCATCAACCTGATATATCGGGACATGGATTTCTTTTATAATCAACAACCCATCATACACATAATATCATTACCTAACTCATAGAGGTTGTTGACCCATAATGAATCTCACTCTTTTATGAGTCAAAGTAATGTACACTACATACATGTCTGTTATTATATCTGGATTAAGAGCACAAGTATCCATAATAATAGAGGATTTTGTAACGTAATCAGTACAAAGTGAACAACCTTAAATGGTCATGTTCAATGCACACAAAGTGGACTAGTGTAAATCTATAGTCAAGATAGACTAATGTCAGATTACACTACAACCTTACCAATGTGTTGTCCAAATCCATCTAGGTTTTGAACCATTTATGTGTTCTACAGGGAACAAATAATATGATTTTCTGTGTGACACCACATGTCATTATCTACAATATAGAATATCAGACACTTGTATTAATATTGTAACAAATATAATATGCAAACATTAGTACATATGATTCTCATTCAAAAAAGATAAGAAAATATAGTTAATACAAAATTATTTCTTTTACCTATCAGACATGTAACATATACCTGGAAAATTAAGTTCGGTAGGCACAACTGTAAATTACATTTAGTTGGCACCTAGGTTGCATGGACATGCACAAGGATTCAGATTCAAAATATGGCATATTATTCTTTTTTTTTTTTTTTGGAGTATAGCATGGATACCAGAAATGGTTAATTTATACACATTAAAGCATATCTTTATGCTTATTGTATATGTTAGATCTTGCTGATAGCTATATCTAATTATCTATGCATGATTTGGATAGTAACTAGAGCCTCGTTTGTTAAATTGTATTGTAATCGTAATCGCAATGTAATCAAGTAAAAAAAAATATTTTACTTGATTACATTGCGATTACGATTACATTACAGTGATCCAAACGGATCTTAGGTTCCAAAAGTTTATAGAACTGATTTGCTGCAAATAAATGTTACTTTCTCATATCTCAATCATGTTTGGAATGATGACGACCATGCCAATCACTTTCGACCATTTTCTGGTTCCATTTGGAGCCTAGACATGAATAGCTCTTATTCGACACAAGTGTCGAGGAAGTCTCATGCATAAGTGTCAGATGCAGATAGGGACAGGTAGTCTTTTGGAGGAATATCCGTGGCAACATAGGTTGGCACACTACGGTTACGTGACAGAAGGAAGATCCTTTATGTGTTCTTCGTGTTGACGAATTACTGAACTAGTTGTTTAATTCTTGCAGAAGCATCAGCAAAGATTCAGATGCAGAGTTACGTAGTATCATCTGCTCCTGTCATTCTCTACATTGAGGAACTCTTCCACTCTCGTGAATTGGGCATAGATTGGTGATATACAGTTGTGATAAATTTATTTGTTGGGAAATACTGTTGATATAAATACATAATTGTCGCATGCAAAGCTTATACATTTGTAGTGCCGGTGCATTTGGTCGTCTGGAATGTGTTGAGAATGCATAAAAGTCGAGCATGAGATAAGATGATTGGCTTTCAACAATGTCATGCCTGTTGTATGTATACTATTACTAGAAAATCAATCTGGTTCATTAGGTCTTCTATATTGCAGTCATAAATGTGACGTCTATTTATTTATCGACGTCTTGGGAAAGCTATAAAGGCCTGGGGTTTATCCTGACATGGAATTCTAGAGCCACTCTTGATTTCTCTATATTGATATTTCATCTGTGTCGTGTTGTGTCAGACACATTGGATGTATTATGACTTGCTATGTTCACATTTGTGCAACCATGGGTTGGACTTTCGGTTTCTCTCTCCTGTAATTGTAGAAAATGTTGCTCTCATCAGTAGTAGGATAAATACACTGCTTCGACACCCATCATCACTTTGACATCTATTGGTTGAAAGTGTAGTTCTTATTTGCAGTTATTTTTGGGTTGCTAAACAATTTTTCGTCATAAAAGTTCTGCTTTCTTGTATATGCAAAGCTGATCTATGAAAATGTGACGGCATTTATCTAAACTCAATGATTTGATGTTGTGATGTGGATTATTTGTGAAACAAGCAAATACTTGGTCACGGAAGGTCTAAAAAAATACATGCTGTAGTGATAAGCCGGCTAAATTTCAGAAAAATCCCTCCCAACTTTTAATTGCTCTCATGATCCTTGTTAGCTAGCAATCACCTGAATAAAACTTGTATTACACAATTTTTTTTTGTATCTTTCAGAAACGTATAATACTTGCGTATTTTTGAAAGATTTGAAATAGTACGTGACTTTTAAGCATGTGAAGTTTAAACGTGTTCCGTATGAATTATTAAAAATTTGGCCAAAAAAAATGTGGCGGGAACCTATTTAATTAACTAGAATTGAGAATTTGTTTAAGCATGTGAAGTTTTTAAGCACAATATTTTTATTTGACGAATATTTTGACCGAGTTTTTAACGCAATTTATTTGTATCGTGCCGATTTATATTCATACTTTTGTCGTCCCCAAGTTCTTACGTTTTCCGATTGCGAACAAGGCTCATGATAAATATGAAATATCTCACAAAAAACTTTTCCATTCTATCTATCTACAACTTTTTCTCCTGCCCCCACCCTGTTTTCTTGCACCAGCTTATTCTGGTGTTTGTTGTATCGTCATTAACCAATATTCTTGTGTTGAATTACCCAAATTTGAACTCTTTACTCTCTTTTTTTTCTTATCGTTCATCGTTCTTTAAGTGAGCGAAAATTCTCTCCAGGATGTCACTATAGGGTGCGAACAAAACTCATATCTTGTCTTCAAATCTAATAAGTTACTAACACTATAGTTTGGAAACGTTGTGGGAGAGGGGAAGGAAATTTGAGAGAAAAAAAAATGGAGGAAAGAAAAATTAATTTTAGCTTCTTTTGTTTGGATGAAAAAAAAGTAAGGAAAGAAAAGTAAAAAACTGTTATGATTTGTGATAAGATCAAACGTGGATGCCCTTATTCCTATCTATAACTACCTCTATCCTATTCCCTCTTCATATATATTGTTAATGAGAGTAGCCTAGATGATTGATTTGGCAACAATCTTTTTTCTCTCTTACATATTGATAATACCTTATAAGCACGACTAACCAAGAAGAAGGTTTCCAGCAAGGCCAACACAGAGAGTTAGAGCACGAGGCACTTGGTAACAATATATCTCATTCTTTATCCTCCAAGTAATTCTTTTTCATTATTTTACATTATTTTGGATGATTGAAACTATATATGTATGAATTGAACAAATATAATATAATATAATATAATAAAGATATAAATACACTAACTCTCCTATGTTTCATGAGTACATGGACTACCCCTATTCCCAAAATAATTACTGCCCCCCTCTCATTCAGAAATTTTATAAAACATACGGATGGTTACTGTTATAAGTTTCTGTAGAAAATAGGAACTATAGGGGTCGTCCGTGTAATTTGTTTTGAAAGTAGGGGTAATTTATGTAATAAGTGTAAAACACAGGAGTAGTTAATGCAATTTGTCCTATAATAAATTCGATGTAAACACGTGCTTGCTACTTTTCCTACAACACACATATTATCATTTGCTGCCATATAACACAAGTTATAAATAAATGCTTGCTGCCATTTATAATGTTGTCAAATGCTTGTTTGCTGCCATATAACATGTTGTCAAATGCTTGTTTGCTGCCATATAACATGTGTTGGAGCTTTTCCTTGACATGTAGAGAGCTTGCTCTCAACATGCCTAGTGAAGTTTAGTCTCACATTGGAAAAGCATCATGAGGTATCTCAACATATATACTTGGTATGTGTTGTTGGGATATGCACATGGGGTGGTGACCCTAAGGAGGGAACCATGTGGGTGATTTTACTAGGAGGTAATGCTAAGACTCCATGGTAAGCTTAATGCTTTTTGCTCTTGAAATTTATTCCATTGGAGCTAAGCCCCGTAGAGACTTAGCAACTCGGACTCGGGCTCATGAGACGTAATGTGGCATTTTGTTGGCACACTTTGCACTTGTAATTTATTCTATTGGAGCTAAGCACAGGAGTAGTTAATGCAATTTGTCCTATAATAACATGTGTTAGAGTTTTTGTACTTAACACGTCAGCATCGTCGCTAGGCACACCGGACTCAGACTCAGACTCGGGCTCATGAGGCGTAATGTAGAGTT
Organism: Iris pallida; assembly: GCA_029216955.1. NCBI lineage: Eukaryota > Viridiplantae > Streptophyta > Magnoliopsida > Asparagales > Iridaceae > Iris > Iris pallida. Next base: position 8,065,083 of record JANAVB010016197.1, on the reverse strand, counting down.
TTGTTGTTGCACTTTGCACTTAGCACGTCAGCATCATCGCTAGGTGCATAGTGCGCTTAAGTTGTGTCGTTTGCACGGCGGTTAGCGCAGGGTGCGCACGGTGCACAGGTTGTGCGGTGCGCAGGTGGCGCTGGTTGCACGTGTGGCACAGATGCAGGTGCGCCCAGTGTGCAGGTTGCGCTGTTGGCGCAGTTGGCACTGTGCGCGTATTGCACAGGTGGCGCGCGCTGTGCGCCATTTAGCTCAGATCGTGTCTGTGCACGATTGAGCAGTTACAACATGTTCGGGACGGTTTCTTCCCACATCTCGAACATGTTGCTAACTGGGCGATTACAGAGCGTGGCTTTTCGGTGCGCAGGTTGCGTTGTTGACGCTGTGTGCGCGGTGTACGCGTGGTGCAGTTGGCGATGTGTGCCATTTAGCTCAGATCGTATCTGTATACGATTGAGCAGTTACAACATGTTCGGGACGGTTTCTTTCCATATCCCGAACATGTTGCTAACTGGGTGGTTACAGAGGGGGGCTATAAAAGCTTCTCTGCTCTCTCTCTCTCTCTCTCTCTATACAGATAACATAATTATTTCTTAACACAATTTCTTACGAATTCTCACAAAGTTTGAGAGAGAAGAGAAGCAGAGCACCAATGCCACTTAGCGTAGGAATCCACTGCCATCCGAGGAGTCAGAAGAGCGGAGTGTTCCAAAGTTCTCCATCGAACTTGCTGGTTCCTACAAGCTGTTCGTGTGGGATGAATCAAGCTTTGAGCGCCGGTGATCATTCATTCCAGCAGGCTGTTCTTCCATCCATCGCCTGTCATCGTTGCTGCTAGCAATTCGATTAGTAACTTCTTTTTAGAAGTACTACATTCGTTTGCTGCTGTTACGAAATCTTTTTAGATTTTTATAACCCAGAATCCTCCAAGGATCTCTGTTGTGCACCTTCTTTGAAGTGTTGCATCGAAACGTTGTTTTTACAATCGTTTCATTTCTCAGTTTTCCATCGAAAATTATGCCCCAGGACTAACAACATGTTGTCAAATGCTTGCTTCCTACCATATAACATCTATTTTCATATGTAAACAAATGCTTGATGCCTCTTAATGCTAATTACTTTTGAAAGAATTCTAATGAATAATTTTAGATGGAAATAAAAGATATATAAATAAAATCTTATAGAGACCATTTTTTAAATATGCAGACATGTTTACCTTTTATTTCATAGCGATCCATAAGATAATGTAATATTTCTCGAATTTCTTTTTGCTAATTTTAATCTTTAAGGTAGCATTGGATTTGAATGTAAAGAATTATATGCTAACAATTGGTATTATAGCAACTCTAACAATATTAAATTAACATTATTATTCTTAGCCTATAAAATCTTTGGTAGAATTAGATAAATTTGTTGTAGCTTTATTTTTTGTAGATTAATAAAGATTATCAAAAACTTATTGTAACTTGAAGAAAAATGTCCAAAAATAGGTCCATGACCTTTTTTGACCATATATATATGGTAATCCTATATAAGATTGGATTTGACCATATACATGGTAATCCTACATAGGATTAGGATTGTATTTTTTAGTCTACATAGGATTGGATTTCTATGCTATATAAAGGGGTCTATAGGTGCTCATTGAGATATCTTATTGTGCTCAAGTTATTGAATAAGTTCGACACAAGAGAGCTGAAGTTGTTGAATAAGTTCAATACAAAAGTTTGAGAGATTTTTTTATCTTTGTGATAGTGTTCTTGAGTGCAAGGAGAGAAGTGTTGAGAGCTATTGTAATTCATTTTCTTCTTCATAGTGGAACAAAATTACCCTCGTTTATGGAAGTAGACATCTTGGCCGAACCACGTAAATCATTGTCTTTGCGGTTGTAAATTTTCTCTAAGGTATTCTCTGATTTCTTGGGTTTATTTCTGCTGTGCTCCAACAAATTGGTATCAGAGCTTTGGGAGTCTAGCCAGGTGTCCGACAAAGTTCTTAGAGAAAGTTAATTGGGTAGATTCTTGATATGGCTCCGTCAAGCAGGATCGAAGAGTATGAAATTGAAAAGTTCAATGGGAAGAATGATTTTGGCTTTTGGAAAAGCCAGATGAATGACGTTCTCATATCTCAAAAGCTTCACAAAGCTTTACAGAGAAAATCCAAGAAGTCCACTGACATGACCGATGATGATTGGAATGACATGGATCTCGAAGCATGTGCTGCTATTCGCCTGTGTTTTGAAAGGGATGTCATGTACTCTATGAAGGATGAAACCACCGCTGCTGGGCTATGGTTGAAGTTGGAATTACTCTACATGACGAAGACTCTCACCAACCGACTTTTTATGATAAAGTCGCTCTACAGACTAGTGATGGTGGAAGGTACGTCAATTCGGGATCATATTTTAAAATTCAGTCGAATTATTTTTGACTTGAAATATGTTGACATACATGAAGATGATGATCGTTTGGCGCTGATCCTACTATTTTCTTTGCCTGATTCTTATAAGAATCTTATTCAAACGTTACTGTACGGGAAGGACTCAATTTCCACAGAAGAGGCTATGAGTGCCTTATTGTCTAATGAGGTACGGGGGTTGGCTTCTAGTTACCTTCTAGTAGTGGAAACAGTAAAGACCAAGCCCAAGCCCAAGGTTTGACGGCAAGAGGGAGGACAAACGATAGAGCATCTTATAACAGAAGGTCGAAATCCAAGTCCAAGACACCTATTGAGAAAGTGAAGTATTTCAACTGTAATGAGAAAGGACATTATACAAATAAGTGTCCTCTTCCAAAGAAGAAGAACAAGAAAAAGGAGAATAAGACAGAGAGAGAAGGTGATGAAGCAAACTGTGCTTCAGAAGCTGACAGTGACGGGGTCTATTTTTCAGTGGCATAGGACAACATGAGTGACCGTTGGATTCTCGATTCCGGTTGTTCGTACCATATGTGTCCAAAGAGGAAGTGGTTTTCTTCCTACAAGGTGACAGATGGTGGTTATGTGTTGATGGGGAACAACAACGCATGTCGAGCTGTTAGAATTGGGTCTATCGAGGTGAAAATGTATGATAGAATTGTGCGGACTTTGGCCAATGTCAGACATGTTCCCGACCTCAAGAAATTATTTATTTTTCTTGGTACGCTTGACTCGAATGGTAACAAGTTCATCGTCGAGGGTGGAGTCTTGCGGGTTGTCCGTGGTTCTTTGGTGGTGATGAAAGGTCACCGACAGGGTAACCTTTATTTCTTATTAGGAAGCACTATGACTGGGACTTTAGCAGTCAGTACATCTGATTTGTCTGATAGCGCGCATCTTTGGCATATGCGGCTTGGGCATATGAGCGAGAAATGTCTGTCCTTACTGAGCAAGCAAGGATTACTGAAGAACTTGAAGAAGCCAAGTATGGATTTCTGTGAGCATTGCGTTTATGGCAAACAGCACATGGTGACCTTCAGTACAAGCAAGCAGAAGACAAGAGATATTCTCGACTATGTGCATACAGATGTATGGAGACCTAGCAGAATTCCTTCCAAGAATGGAGCAAGGCACTATATGACTTTTATTGATGATTATACACTTTATGTTTGGTTGTATTTCATCAAAACCAAGGATCAAGAGTTTGAAAGGTTCAAGCAGTGAAAAGCGATGGTGGAGAACAAAACGGACAGAAAGGTAAAGACATTGAGGTCTGATAATGGTACTAAATATACCTATGGACCTTTCAAAGATTTTTGTGCTCAAGAAGGTATCGTTTGACATTGGACTGTCAGGAACACACCGTAGCATAATGGGTTAGCAGAGAGGATGAACCGAACCATGCTTAAGAAAGTAAGATGTATGCTCTCTAATGCCGGTTTAGACAAGGAATGGTAGGCGGATGCTATACACATGGGGCGGTACTTGGTTAATAGATCACCAACTCCGTCTATAGATTATAAGACTCCATATAAGGTGATGACTGACAAACCAGCATATTACAGCACTTTGTGCGTGTTTGGATGCAAAGCTTACTATCATGTCAATGAGGGTAAGTTGGAGCCGAGAGCCAAGAAAGCCATATTCTTGGGATATGCACAAGGAGTGATGGGCTACCATCTGTACTGCTTGGTGGATAAGAAGTTCTTAATCAGCAGGGATGTCACATTCGACGAGTCTTCATTGTTGACTTTGAGCAAGAAGAGTGAGTCCGATCAGGATGGTGGTGTATCTAGTAAATCTCAAACTATTGAGATTTGAGTCGTCTGAGGATGCATCAGATGAGGTAGATTTTTCTGAAAATGTTCATCAAGCCCCACAAGACCAACAACCAGAGGAAGAGCGGCACCAACAACAAGATTCCTTGGCCACAACTAGGCCAAGGAGATCAGTCAAGCCAGTACACATGTATTGATTTAATGAACCGATAAAGCACTACGGACAGTTAAATGTGGTGGCATATGCCCTACCAATGGAGGATGATGAGCCTATCACCTTTAGACAAGCTGTCAAAGATACTAGCATTGAGAACTAGATGGTGGCTATGCAGGAAGAGATTGAGTCTCTCCACAAAAATTGTACATGGGATCTGGTTCCATTGCCCAAAGGCAAGAAGACTATAGGCTGTAAGTGGGTGTACAAGAAGAAGGAAGCTTCTCCAGAGTCAAGTGACACTCGGTTCAAGACAAGATTAGTGGCAAAGGGCTTCGCACAGAAGAAGGAAGTAGACTACAATGAGATCTTTTTTCGGTGGTCAAGCACACTTCTATTCGCGTATTGTTGAGCCTGGTAGCTCATCATGATCTTGAATTAGAGCAACTCAATGTGAAGACGACATTCTTGCATGGCAACCATGACGAAGAAATTTATATGCATCAACCGGAGGGATTTAAGGTGGTTGATAAGGAAAATTATATGTGTTTGTTGAAGAAATCGTTGTACGGGTTGAACCGGTCGCCTCGACAGTGGTACAAGCAGTTCGACACCTTCATGACATAGCATGATTTCATCTAAAGTAAGTATGACTATTGTGTTTACTTTCATAAACTTCGTGGTGGAGATTATATCTATCTATTGCTTTATGTGGATGATATGCTTATTGTCTCAAAAAGCATGGTAGAGATAGATAAACTAAAATCTCAACTTAGCTCAGAGTTTGAGATGAAAGACTTGGGTGGAGCCAAGAAGATTTTAGGGATGGAGATTAAAAGGGAGAGGGAGAAACAAAAATTGTTTTTGTTTCAGAAGTCGTATATTGAGAAGATCATTGCTCGTTTTGGTATGGAAAATGCAAAGATTGTTTCTACTCCCTTGGCGGCCACTTTAGGCTTTTAGTCAAGTTATTCCCTACTACAAATGAGGAAAAGGAGCACATGGCTCGAGTTTCTTATGCGAGTGCAGTTGGCAGCTTAATGTATAGTATGGTGTGTACTCGACCATACATTGTACAAGCCGTAAGTGCAGTTAGTCGCTTTATGGCTAATCCGAGAAAGAACCACTAGGAGGCCGTGAAGTGGATATTCAGGTACTTGAAGGGCACCACTGATGTGGGATTACACTTTGGTGGAGACTTTAGTCAAGTTAGTGGATATGTGGATTCAGACTATGCTAGTGATCTGGATAGGCGCAGGTCAACTACTGGATACGCGTTTGTTTTAAATGGTGCACCAGTCAGTTGGAGGTCAACTACTGGATACGTGTTTGTTTAACATGGTGCACCAGCCAGTTGGAGGTCTATGTTGCAGGCTACGGTTGCCCTATCGACTACAGAAGAAGAATATATGGCAGTGACAGAGACAGTGAAAGAAGGCCTATGGCTTCTTGGTTTGATTAATAACTTGGGGGTGAAGCAGGATGTAGTTGATGTGCATTGTGATAGCATGAGTGCTATCCACTTGGCAAAGAATCAAGTCCATCATGCGAGGACCAAGCATATTGATGTTCGCTACCACTTCATACGGGATGTTGTAGAAGACGGTGACATTGCACTTAAAAAAGTGCATACCAAGAACAATCCCGCTGATATGCTGACTAAGGTTGTTCCTGGAGCTAAGTTCCAAAATTGCTTGGACTTGTTCCAAATCCTACCAATTGCTTGAAAGCCCTTAGGGGCGGGATTGACGAGTGGTTGATTTGGTGAAGTTGTATGGTGGAGAAGTGTCGGCTCGATTTTGTGGCAAAATCTTACCGAGGTGAAGATATAAAAGAAAATATCCAAAAATAGGCCCATGACCTTTTTTGACCATATATATGGTAACCTATATAAGATTGGATTTGACCATATATGTGGTAATCCTACATAGGATTAGAATTGTATTTTTTAGTCTACATAGGATTGGATTTCTATGCTATATATGTCACGCCCCGACCCGGAATCACCCGAATCATCATCCTCGCAGGAGGCGTGATGCAGCACGAGCTTGGAGTTGCGCTCGTACAAGGCAAGATGACAAGTTCTCAAATGGTTATCTTTGAGTTGATATTAACAACGAAAGGAAAACAAAGTATACGAAACAATTCTCTTTATTGATATTCGAACTGAGATTACAAAGGCTTTCGATAGCCCAATAATATATGCCAGATTGGCTACAACACTCAGGTTCTCTCTTGCCCACAAAGGATTTCATCGTTCCATACATCATGCCTTCTATATCTCAGTCACATCAATCCTGTTGCAAGTCCGAGCGTCAATGCGATCGCACGCTTCAAACGCTACGACATTCCATGCCTCTGCGCGATCAAGCGAAGCTTCGCCGTGAGCAATCCATTTCCTGCACCCTGCATGAAAGCTGGTGGGGGATCAGTACGTTCGTCCTCGCATGTACTGACAAAAAAACCAACTTTCTAAACCAACATTTTAGTATTTATGTTCAATCATGCAACTTAGCTTATGATCTTGCTATATTCTCCTTAGGGCCGATTTCATGGCATACTCGAAAGCGGTAAAGCATGTTATCATAGCAAGCATGTTATTCGAATTGAATAGGCAAGTAGGCAAGCAATCTCGTGTTTGTTTCGTGGTGCGATTTCTTACAAAGTCGACGCACTCGCGCTTGCACTGACGCAAGGTGAATACGTCCCATTCCTTTCATGTCATGTTATAAGTGCTCTCTATGCAGGATCTATGTATGCAGAACACATACGTGCCTGCACTTTCAACCCATCGTTCTTTAACTATATGAAGGTCTTGGCGTAACCACGTCAGAATGGACTAAAGCTCTTTTTCTTTTCTCTTTTTCTTTTCTTTCTTTCTTTCTTTTCTTTCTCGAATTGGGTAGCCCGGCACCTCTCGTAGTGGGTTGCTGTCCCAATTACGAAGATCTACCGCTACATACCATCATTTACGGCTTTTTATATCTCGCTAAGCGGTCGCTAATCGTCTTACAGATGCGCGCCTATCAAAGATTATCTCCCTCCTAGGCCGAACGGTCCCGGTGCCCCGGCACAGCCCGTTCGGAGGGAACATTCCTTGCACGAAAGATTTTATAATTATCTCAAGTCCATTCGACCATGCAATGTCCTATTATTCAAACAACCAAAAATAGTCATGAGTTCGAGACTCAGACTTTATCATCTCGTATTTCTTCCATTAACTTTTTATGTTCTTACATTTCATACTTCATTTCAATGTTCAATGGCATCATGCCTCAACTCAATGTTCGTCAACCGAACGACCTAAAGGTCCCGAACACCTTTCGAGGTATCATGTCATATCCGACAGTTCTGCCACATTCATGCCACAACTGTATTCTTTCGCAACGAAGCTATCTTTTATGATCTCGTGCATGTAGGCACGTTTCGACACATTTATCATCTTTTCTCTTACGTCGTGCACTTGGGGCATGCATCGAAGCCGTATTTCTATGTTCTATGACTTAGTATTCAATGTTCGTGGCTTGCACGCTAGGGCGCTCGCCTATTATCTTTCAATGTGCTAGCCTTTCTAACTCGTGCACGAAGGCACGGAATGGCTCGTGCACGAAGGCACTCGCCGAATACAGTTATCCCATGTTCTCGAGGCTTGTGCACCGAGGTGCTCGCCTTTACGATATCCAATGTTCTATAGCGACTCATGCATTTGATGCGCGTTTTATTTCAATTGTTCTAAATAGTGTTCGACACACACTACGATTTATCTTCCGATCGGACCACGTCCGTGGCGTCGATAGGTTAACTTAGCATACAATGATATGTTCTGACTTAGGCATGAATGAGTAAAAAGAAGAGTCAATCCTCCCACCTTGAGTCGATACGCCTTGTCGTTTCGTCGAGCCGATGCAGCTCGATTTCATAACTTTGTTGCACAGCCAACTCTCCTGACTTAGCCATTCGAGCACTTCGTGCTTCATTGAATTATACGTCCGATTTGGCTTACCGTACCAATGACTCAGTCCGTCGCAAGGCGACGATTGGTTTTGCGGACCCCTTTCTGAATAAGGCAAAATATCGACCTCTAATATTTCAGCGTAAACGTATAGCCTGCACATGAAACCAACTAAAATCAATACTTGCATCGATTCGGACTTGTGCCTTGGTCGATTCGATTTCTTAGAATCTTCGAGCCGTCTCAACGCACTTATCCTTTGGGGAAATGCGGCACTTCGCATCGATTCAACTCGATGTAATTTCTTTGGAACAATACTGTTAGGGTTATATACTAAAAGCATCACTTTTTTAGTAACCTTATTTCCTTAAATTTTGAATGAGAATCATATGTGCAAATGTTTGCATATTGTATTTATTGCAAGTGTTAATTCAAATGTCTGATATTCTATATTGTAGATAATATGGTGTGTGGTGTCACACAGAAGATCATATTATCAGTTACCTATGGAGTATATAAATAGTTCACAACCTAGATGGACTTGGACAATCTATTGGAAAGGTTGTAGTGTAATCTGGTATTAGTTTATCTTGACTATAGGTTTACACTAGTATACTGTCACGCCCCAGAACCAGAATACTGGAGAGCGGGGGCAGACATAGCCAGCTACGTATATGAAATGGAATCCATCTCACTATACGGTCACGGCTGTCTAGATATATGAGGGTTTATCTACAAGCCAACAGTCTCTTAAGGTCATGAACAAGCCTAGTGTCTCAATCACAAGCAAGTAAGTAAAAGTCACAAGATGTATGATCATTAAATATACAATAGTAAGGCGTCCCAAACATTACATATTCAGTTGATCATGAAGCTAGTCGTTACAAAATGTCAGGACTAGCAAGAGTTTAGTCATACATGATCAACCCTAGGATCTGTTAATCATGTTACAGCCCGTAGGCAGACAGTAAGTAAGTGCAATCGAGCTAAACAGGTGCTCGTCGGCTAAACGCCTCAAAAGAATATTTTTACAATAGAGTGGGAGAGCCAAAAATAATCCACTCGTTGCCAGGGTTCCGTCTAGTGGCCACCATCTGGCTGGAAGGTCGGTAGATCCTCTGGAGCTGCTCCAAAATCTGGCCACACAAAACCAGCTGGGTCAGACCCCAGAAAGGGCAAGTGCCACAAAGGAAGCTTCACTTAGGAACTAAAACCAGCAATCAGCACAAGATATAAATAAAAGTAAGAACTGGAAATAAAGAAAATAAACCAGGATGATATACGACGAGATAACCATGGAACTATTCAGATAACCAGGTTACAACCCGTAAACCAAACAAGGACCGGGGTTGTAACCCTTCGTCTGAACAGAACTTGGAATTCTCACCATTTATCGGTAAAATAAATACAAGCATTCTGGTCATTCAATAATCTGGAACAGGATCAGGACAAGACTAGACTGGTTAGACTCCGTCCAATCACTTCACGGCCAAGCAAGAATTACGGCTTGATACTTTAACTAACTAGGGTTGTCACAAGCCTAATTACTAACAAGATGCAGTAAGATTATTCCACAGCCACAAGCCCTGCAGACCATCCAGGTTACCCGGGTTAAAAGATTAGAGTTGAATTCAGGTGGGTACATCGTCCAGGAAACGAATGTACCCTTAGGTAGCTTGAAGGGTGCAACACATGACAGTGTGCTGGAAATGTGCCCTACTCGACGGCAGGCTACAGATCCCAAGGCGTGCCCAGGTAACGGGATTGCCTGTAGCTGGAAAATCTCGTCATGACTAATGTATTAATCTAGTTATTAGCCTTAGTCCATTTTAGTAGGTACTCCTGACCGTGGTACTCAGGAGTCCCTGTCCTAGACATGATGCAAGACAGGACTGGTTTATTTATACAAACACAATCGCCCACGGTGTCCAGATTAATTATACAGGTCATGTCATGTCAGGTAGCCGTCGTAACAGCTATTCGAGATAATCATGTCAGGTTATCATGCCAAGTGTACTTGTCAGGAGTGTGCCACGACGGGCCACTATCAGGTCATGTCAGGTTATTATGTCAGGAGTGCACCAATACGGGTTACTATCACGTCATGCTCAATTATCAATTCCAAACATATCAAGTAAATTCGTGATTATCAAGTTCAGGACAAAAGGCGTAAGGATATAAAATGGACGTTAAATATCTAATAAAATATCAATATACAGGGCTATAGAAGATCTAGGGTAAGTAGGGTCAGGTCCAGTTGCGCCTAAACATCAGGTTGTGCCTGAGTCAGACTGCGCTCAAGTCAGGCTGCGCTCAAGTCAGGCTACGCTCAAGTCAGGCTACGCTCAAGTCAGCATATGCAAGACATACGTCTCCAAAAGACAGCGTATGGACTCCATACGACTCCTCTTCAAGGCAGCGTATGTACTCCATGCGACTCCTCATCAAGGCAGCGTATGAGGTCCATACGACTCCTCTTCAAGGCAGCGTATGTACTCCATACGACTCCTCTTCAAGGCAGCGTATGAGGTCCATACGACTCCTCATCAAGGCAGCGTATGCAAGACATACGTCTCCAAAAGGCAGCGTATGTACTCCATACGACTCCTCATCAAGGCAGCGTATGAGGTCCATACGACTCCTTGCCAAGGTAGCGTATGCAAGACATACGCCTCCAAAAGGTAGCGTATGAGTCAGACTGCGCTGCGCTAAAGAGCGCACGCAGCTCAGTGGCACAAGCTAAAAAGCTCGCGCACACTGCTCACTGTCTTCTCCAAATCAGCAAGAACTCCATGGTTTGAACCCAAAGCTTCAAAAGTCCATAACTTGGTCAAAATAAGTCCAAATCCAACTTTTTAAAGGTCAAAATTGGGTAGAATAAAATTTTCTACAACATGGAACCATCAAAACTTGAAAACAAAGAAGTTTGATAGATCAAAACCACCAAAATCTGAAAATAACTAATTTCTAGATCTACAAAATTAAAGCCTCAAAATGGAAAATGACAAGTTCTAATGTGTCTTAGAAACACGAGGAGAAGCTAATGGAACAATAAAAATGGGCTCTTTTGTGAAAGCAAGTTGCACTTGCCTAGACCTCTCTCTCCCTCTCTTTGGTAGGTAAGGAAGTAATGGTGGAGAAGATGATAAATGAAGAGAGAGAAAAGAGAAGGGTTAATAAATGGTAGTGGTGGTGGTAGGTAGGGGGTTCACCCCTTGGTTCATGATAAACCAAGAGCAATCCCAAACCGAACCAAGCCAACCCAAACCAAGAATAAACCAAGCTCAGGGAGGAAATTAAGCAAAAAAATCATGCAATACAAGAATAAATACGTACACGTATTCCAGAAATACGTAATACGAACCACAGACATTACATACACTTTGTGTGTATTGAACAGGACCACTTGAGGTTGTTCTCTTTGTACTGACTACATAAGAGAACAAATACCTCTATTATTATGGATGCTTGTGCTCTTAATCCGAATATAATAAAGGATATGTATATGCAGTGTGTATTATTTTGACTCATAAAAGAGTGAGATTCATTATGGATCAACAACCTCTATGAATTGGGTAATAACATTGTATGTATGATGAGCTGTTGATTATAAATGTAATCCATGTTCCGATACATCGGATTGATGATGTCCCCTTAAGGAGCTCATAAGGATTGTCATGTAAACCCTGCAGGTGGATTATATTCGACATGACAAATAAAGTTGAACGGTACTACTTAAGGATAAAAGATGTCGAATTAATATAGTTGTCAGTAACTTAATTTGATCGACGGACATACGATATCTTAACATGAGGAGCCAAACGAGCATATAATAAAAGGAGCCCACAAATATAATTTGGGATTAGGGAGGTAGTACAACAATAGCTCATTAGTGGACCGAGCTTAATGGGCCTAGATTGTGTGTTCGGGCTGAACACGGGATATCCAGATCCGTTAGGAGGCATAACCCTAATTTTTCCTCATGGTCCCTGCCGTAGCCTATATATATCCTCTATTCTATGGCCGCCATTATTACCGATCAGAAATCTGAAATTTTCTCTAAATTCGTGATTCACGTAAGGAGAGAAAAAGAGGGCTGCCAAGGAGAAGAAAAGGTTGGGAGATCGTCGCCCACACGACGTCCAACTCGAGAAAGGAATACGTACAGAAGATCTTGGGGTCGTCCACTCGAGATTGCCAGGAATTACTTATCTCCTTTCCGCCGCAGGTATAATTCGTGAACCCTAGTTTCCACCTATGAAGGGTTAGAACACGTATTAGATCTGTTTAACTTTCTATCGATCAATATACGCACCAAAGGAAGGGTCCTGGGAATCCCCAGTTCCATCAATTGGTATCAAAGCCACTTTGGATCTACGTATTGATTGATACGTCCATGTTATCCAATAAAACCTACGCTGTGTAATAGTCGGTAGATGTAGATCTGTTCTAACTCAGTTCTGCAGGCATCTTAGATCCAACTATTACGGTCCAATGCATGTTTTTGATTGTGATGTTTAAACCACGGACATGTCGTGGATATTGTTGTTGCTGTAGATGTAATTAAAATCACGAGGGTTGATCGTGCTTATTATTTTAATTTTGCAATCTAGATTATGTGTGAACTCCTTCGGGAGGTATAGGATTGATGTAATTTTAATTATTTTTGATCAATCGTGATGGCGGTGGTGGCTGTTTCAGACGTCGGACGAGATGCTGATTTTAAGCAGTCCAGAGGCAGACAGATGATTTTCGATGAAGGAATCGACAGCCAAAACCTTTTTAAAAAAAAATCAGGGCGCTGTCCCGAACCCCGCGACCTGACCGGGCAGGTCGAACCTCGAATAGATCTGCGCAGCGCCAGATTTTGGATTCAGATAGTTGAGGACGGAGCAGCAAAGATGACCATAATAGTTGGATATTTTCTCTTATTTTTGTTATTTTTCTTTTTCTGATTATGCATGTTTATTATTGTGTAGTTGTTTTTTTGAAAAACTAAGCCTACATTAATAATGGACAACATGGACATAATATCAACTCGTAGAAAAATTTTTATTGTTAAATAACTAAGTGGGAGAGGATATTTATTTAGTTTAAATCCTATGGTCTCTATTACTGGTTTGTAGGTGATGTAATTATACTTGCGTGTTGGCTATAGTGCTTTTCTCCATATCGGATGAGTATAATTATGGATCACCAGTACAAACTTCCTTAGGGATAATTGTAGAAAGTTACCTAGTATGTGTTCACTTCTCCATCTGAAGGAACTCATTACAAGGTAATGGACTTAGTATTAAGTAATGATATACACTTAGATACAAATAATGGTATCCTTTCCATCGGAGTCACTGCTATTATTTGTATGACCAGAGCAAGACCAACATATTAATTTTATTTGTCATAAAGTTATGTTGACATGATAGTAAAATTAATAAGAAAAACCTACTTGAACAAAGTTGAATTTATATACGTCCACACTATCGTGGCATGCTAAATTCATGGTGTTCAAGGTTTTGGTGAATTTCTTATTATTGTTTTGAGGGAATCAATATTTAGTTAATTCAAAAAGTTTTTTTGCCCTGCATAATTTTATTTATGTGATTCTCAGGATTTCAAAAATGGGTTCTTTCAGTCCACTTATGGTGATTCTTAAAGAAAATAAACTTACTGGACATAATTATATTGATTGGAAACATAATTTGGATATTGTTCTGACTGCTGAGGAGTACAAATATGTACTTGTTGAGGAATGCCCACCTAAGCCTGATGCTAACTCTGATGAAGAGGTCAAAGAGGCTTATAAGAAGTGGAAAAAGGCAGATGAGATGGCGCGGTATTACATTCTGGCATCTATGTCAAATGTACTGTAACATCAGCATCAGGCCATGGCCACTGCTTATGACATGATGTATAACCTCAAGGAACTCTTCGGACATCAGAGTAGAGCAGCTAGGCAGTTTACTATGAAATGTTTGATGAATACAAAAATGGCTGAGGGTACACCAGTAAGAGATCATATTCTCAAGATGATGGGTCATCTGAATGAGATAGAGATCCTTGGAGCTGAAATCGATGGGGAATCCCAGGTCGATATCATTCTCGGGACTCTGCCTAAAAGTTTTGATAATTTTTGCCTTAATTATAACATGAACAAAATGTTGTATAGTTTGGCAGAACTTGCAAAAGAGCTACAGGATGCTAAATCTCTCTTTAGGCAGAGTGGTCATGTTTTTGTTTCTGAAAAGGCTTCTACTTCTAAGCCAAAAGGCGGTAAGAAGAAGAATAACATTCAGAAACAGGTAAACTCAGCAAAGAAGGGCATGGGACCTCAAGGCGCGGTAAAAAAACCGAAAGGCAAATGTTTCAAGTGCAAAGGGTCAGGACATTGGAAGACTGATTGTCCACTTCTCAAACAAGGGAAGAAAAAAGGTCTATCTCATTAACTAATAGTTGAAACATGTTTAGTGGTGTTATCTACCAGCACCTGGTGTATAGATACAAGAGCCACTAATCATGTCTGCAATACATTGCAGGGGTTCCAGGAAACCAGACGGCTCGGTGATGGAGAGATATGCTTGTTCATGGGTGATGCTACAAAAGTATCGGTCGTTGCATTAGGAGATGTTACTTTATCTTATGGTAGAAATAAGTCTTTGACATTGAGAGATTATCTTTATGCACCTTCACTTAGAAGAAATTTAGTTTCTGTTTCTATGTTAGTTAAGGATGGATATTCAGTTTATTTTAATGACAATATTGTTATTAGAAAGAATAAACATTTTATCTGTTCTGGTGCATTCGTTGATAATTTGTATGTCATTAATCCTATTTCGCCCACAATGCAACTTATGGAAATGAATAATATGTCATCTAACTTAAATAAGAGAAAAGAACCTTCTTGTATGAACCAAACATATCTTTGGCACTTGCGATTGGGGCATATTAACCTAAGAAGGATTCAAAGACTGGTTGAAGATGGACCTTTGAGTTCATTGGAAGTGGAGCCACTACCAGTCTGTGAATCCTGCTTGGAAGGTAAAATGACCAAAAGGCCTTTTACGGCAAAGGGGTATAGGGCCAAAGATGTTTTAGAATTGATTCATTCTGATTTGTGTGGACCCATGACTATCCAAGCTAGAGATGGCTTTGAATATTTTGTCACATTTATTGACGATTATTCAAGGTATGGATACATTTATTTGATGCGCCGTAAGTCTGAGTGCTTTGATAAATTCAAAGAATACAAGGCTGAAACGGAGAAACGTCATAGAAAATGTATCAAGTCATTACGATCAGATCGTGGTGGCGAGTACCTCTTTGGAGAGTTTAGGGATTATTTATCAGAGGCTGGGATTGCATCCCAATTGACTGCACCTGGAACGCCCCAGCAGAATGGTATAGCCGAAAGAAGGAATAGAACTCTTATGGAGATGGTTAGATCAATGATGAGTTATTCGAATTTGCCAGATTCGTTTTGGGGATATGCCTTAGAGACTGCAACTTATATTTTGAACTTGGTTCCTTCTAAGTCAGTACCTCTTACTCCCACAGAGTTGTGGATTGGGCGTAAGCCTAGTCTGAAACATGTTCGCATTTGAGGTAGTCCAGCACATGTGCTGAATGGGAAAACAGATAAGTTGGAATCTCGTACAGAAGTACGCTTGTTTGTAGGCTATCTAAGAGGAACGAAAGGAGGTTTATTTTATAGTCCTAAGGATCAGAAGGTCATTGTTAGCACCAATGCCCGATTCTTAGAGGAAGACTATGTGATAAACCATAAACCCACAAGTAGAGTTGTTCTAGAAGAACTGAGATGTGAGACACCAAGTACTTCAGTACCAACAGTACAAGAGGATGAACCACAAATAACTGCACAATATGTCACAAATGTTACACCACAACCGATAGTGCCTCGTCGTAGTAGGAGGGTTGTGATACAACCTGATAGATATATGTTCTTGGGAGAGTCGTCATACTTCGTCACTGAGGAACAAGATTATGATCCCTGTACCTACAATGAAGCACTCAAAGATAAAGATGCAGAGTCTTGGCAAAAAGCAATGATATCTGTAATAGAATCTATGGATTTTAATCAGGTCTGGGAGCTTGTAGAACCACCCGTTGGTGTAAAAGCCATTGGATGCAAGTGGGTCTATAAGAGAAAAAGAGGATCAGACGGTAAGGTTGAAACCTTTAAAGCTCGGCTTGTAGCAAAAAGTTTTACTCAAAGAGAGGGTATCGATTATGAGGAAACCTTTTCTCCTGTAGCCATGCTTAAGTCTATCCGGATTCTTTTATCTATTGCAGCTCATCTCGATTATGAGATTTGGCAAATGGATGTCAAGACAACTTTCCTTAATGGAAGTCTTGAGGAAGACATCTATATGAAGCAACCAGACGGGTTCATTGAAAAGGGCCAGGAGCATCTTGTTTGTAAGCTCAAGAAGTCCATTTATGGACTTAAGCAAGATTCCAGATCTTGGAACATATGTTTTGATCAGGTGATAAAATCCTATGAATTTGATCAATGTCAGGATGAATCATGTGTATACAGAAAGTATGACAAAAACGTGGTGGTGTTCCTAGTACTTTATGTGGATGACATCTTGCTCATTAGAAATAATGTGAAGGTGTTATCTGATGTAAGGGTATGGTTAACCAAACAGTTTGAGATGAAGGACTTGGGAGAAGTAGGTCACATCCTTGGGATCAAAGTTCTACGAGATCGCAAGAAAAGGATGTTGGGCTTATCCCAAGCTTCCTATATCGATACTGTACTAACTCGTTTTAGTATACAAAATTCTAAGAAAGGTTTCTTACCTTTTAGACATGGAATTGTTCTATCAAAGGAGCAGTATCCGAGGACACCTAAAGAGATAGAGAACATGAAGGCAGTTCCTTATGCTTCAGCAGTAGGAAGCTTAATGTATGCAATGCTATGTACGAGACCAGACATCTGCTTTGCCGTAGGCATGGTCAGCAGATATCAGTCTAACTCAGGACAAGAGCACTGGACTGCCGTAAAGCATATTTTGAAGTACCTGAAAAGGACTAAAGAGTATATGCTAGTTTACCAGGTAGATAGTTTAGTTCCCTTGGGGTATACAGACTCAGATTTTCAGTCAGATAGGGATTCCAGGAAATCTATCTCAGGTTATGTGTTTACTTTGGGAGGTGGAGCCATTGTGTGGAGGAGTATCAAGCAAAAATGTATTACTGATTTTACCACGGAAGACGAGTATGTGGCAGCCTCTGAGGCAGCCAAAGAAGCAGTTTGGCTCAGAAATTTTCTGTTGGACTTGGATGTGGTACCTAGTTTGCCAAAGTCTATTATACTTTATTGTGATAATAGTGGTGCAGTTGCAAACTCGAAGGAACCACGAGCCCATAAGACTGGCAAACACATTGAGCGCAAGTACCACCTGATACAAAATTTCATAAAGAAAGGAAAAGTTGCTGTGATAAGATAGCATCAGCCGACAACCTAGCTGATCCCTTTACAAAGAGCTTACCAGCTAAGGCTTTTGATAGTCATGTTGAGGGAATGTGAGTCAGATGTGTAGTAGTATGGCTTTAAGTATAAGTGGGAGATTTGTAACAGTATACTAAAAAGCAATGCTTTGAGTATAAGTGGGAGATTGTTAGGGTTATATACTAAAAGCATCACTTTTTTAGTAACCTTATTTCCTTAAATTTTGAATGAGAATCATATGGGCAAATGTTTGCATATTGTATTTGTTGCAAGTGTTAATGCAAATGTCTGATATTCTATATTATAGATAATATGGTGTGTGGTGTCACACAGAAGATCATATTATCAGTTACCTATGGAGTATATAAATAGTTCACAACCTAGATGGACTTGGACAATCTATTGGAAAGGTTGTAGTGTAATCTGGTATTAGTCTATCTTGACTATATGTTTATACTAGTACACTTTGTGTGTATTGAACAGGACCACTTGAGGTTATTCTCTTTGTACTGACTACATAAGAGAACAAATACCTCTGTTATTATGGATGCTTGTGCTCTTAATCCGGATATAATAACGGACATGTATATACAGTGTGCATTATTTTGATTCATAAAAGAGTAAGATTCATTATGGATCAACAACCTCTATGAATTGGGTAATATGTATGATGAGCTGTTGATTATAAATAGAATCCATGTCCCGATACTTTGGGTTGATGATGTCCCCTTAAGGAGCTCATAAGGATTGTCATATAAACCCTGCAGGTGGATTATATCCGACATGACAAATAAAGTTGAGCGGTACTACTTAAGGATAAAAGATGTCAAATCAATATAGTTGTCAGTAACTTAATTTGATCGATGGACATACGATATCTTAACATGGGGAGCCAAACGAGCATATAATAAAAGAAGCCCACAAACATAATTTGGGATTAGGGAGGTAGTGCAACAATAGCTCATTAGTGGACCAAGCTATTGTTAATGGGCCTGGATTGTGTGTTCGGGCTGAACACGGGATATCCAGATCCGTTAGGAGGCCTAACCCTAATTTCTCCTCATGGTCCCTGCCATAGCCTATATATATCCTCTATTCTCTGGCCGCCATTATTACCGATCAGAAATCTAAAACTTTTTCTAAATTCATGATTCACGTAAGGAGAGAAAGAGAGGGCTGCCAAGGAGAAGAAAAGGTTAGGAGATCGTCGCCCACACAACGTCCAACTCGAGGAAGGAATACGTGCAGAAGATCTTGGGGTCGTCCGTTCGAGATTGCCAGGAATTACTTGTCTCTTTTCTGCCGCAGGTATAATTCGTGAACCCTAGTTTCTGCCTATGAAGGGTTAGAACACGTATTAGATCTGTTTAACTTTCTATCGATCAATACGCACACCAAAGGAAGGGTCTTGGGAATCCCCAATTCCATCAAATACAACTCCTCGCATCGACTTAGTTTGATGCATTTCTTGGGACAACTTAACTCTCGTATCAATTCGCATCGATACATTTTATTCGGTCAACTCGACTCGTTGAGTCTACGTCTCAGCGTAATACGCCGTACGGAGCGGGGCATTACAGAATATACCACTGAAAACAAGGTTCGTCCTCGAACCAAAACCAACACTCCAATTAAGTGTTTTATAGATCATTTCACGATCTCGTCCCACTAATGTTGTTCAGTTTCACACTATCTTGCAAGCTTTTCATTAACATTTCAAAGTCCTTTCTGCAGCTCGATTTGAATTTTGTATACAACTCGATTTGGATCCGTACCTATATTCAAGGCGTCCTAAATATATATGTATTTCGACCAAGTCCTGTGGTAGCAAATTGGAACAAAGCTGACAGGTAAATTTCAATCCTATGATTGCCATCTCATACTCTGTCACCCTCCGTTTCCAGAATACGTATTTTTATACATGTACTGCTTAAATGTATTTATTTAATATTATCATGTATTGTTTCGTATTTAGATCTCTTTAAATTCATGTTAATTAAATTCCTGCAATTAATTTTCTGTATTTTACTTCCTGCTTTTATTCTCTGCTTTAGCTTACTTTAGGTTTGGCCTAGGTTGGTTTATTTTCGGGTTATGGTGGTTCATCATGAACCGAACCCACCTACCACCACCCCTTTTCATTTAAAAGCCAACCCCCCCTTTTCTCTCTCTTCATTACTCTCCTTCACCATTACTCTTCTTCTTCTTTCTCATTACTCTCTCCACCTACCAAATCCATAGGCAAGTACATCTTGCTTCTTCATGAGGACCCATTTTTATGGTTCCATTCTCTTCCCCTTGTGATTCTAAGAGAGTTTAGAACTTGGCATTTTTCGTTTTGAAGTTTTATTTTTAGTAGATCTAGAAATTAGTTGTTTTCGGATTTTGGTGGTTTTGATCTATCAAACTTCTTTGTTTTCAAGTTTTGATGGTTCCATGTTGTAGAGAATTTTATTCTACCCAATTTTGACCTTTGAAAAGTTGGATTTGGACTTATTTTGACCAAGTTGTGAACTTTAAAGCTTTGGGTTCAAACCATGGAGTTCTTGCTGATTGGAGAAGACATTGAGCAGTGTACGCGAGCTTTTTAGCAGCGCCACTGAGCTGCGCGTGCTCTTTAGCGCAGCACAGTCTGCCTCATACGCTGCCTTTTGGCGGCGTATGGTCTTATATACGCTACTTTGATGAGGAGTCGTATGGACTTGCATACGCTGTCTTGAAGAGGAAGCGTATGGAGTACATGCGCTGCCTTGAAGAGGAGTCGTATGGAGTTCATACGCTGCCTTTTGGAAGCGTATGACTTGCGTACGCTGGCTTGGATAGTAAGGAAGCGTATGGAGTACATACGCTGCCTTGAAGAGGAAGCGTATGGAGTACATACGCTGCCTTGAAAAGGAAGCGTATGGAGTACATACGCTGCCTTGAAGAGGAGTCGTATGGAGTCCATATGCTAGCTTGACTTGAGCGTAGCCTGACCTGAGCGTACGCTGACTTGAGCGTAGCCTGACCTGAGCGTACGCTGACTTGAGCGTAGCTTGACTTGAGCGTAGCCTGACCTGAGCGTACGCTGACTTGAGCGTAGCCTGACTTGAGCGTAGGCTGACATGAGCGTAGCCTGCTTACCCTGGATCTTCTATAGCCCTGTATATTGATATCTTATTAGATATTTAACGTCCATTTTATATCCTTACGCCTTTTTGTATAAACTTGATATAATCATGATATGCTAATATTTCTGTTAAATATAGATTGTTACGTGGGATGTACCATGTGTCGTGAATTGAGTTATAGATACCCCGATTGACTGGAATTAAACCCTGAGAGTTGTAGACTCGACCCCACTGAATACTAGTTGACTCTCATGCCTTGTCACCATTGATAATGATTGTGACCTTGACTAATAGTTAATCATGCGTTCCTAGTTGGAACTAGGAGACTGGCTAGTCGTCTTATTGAATTGAATGAATGAGACACGTTCATATGAACTATGAACTATTGAAATCGACTGGCTAATCCCGAATATTGGCATACAGGCACATGCAGGCTTCAATTCATTTATTATTTATTTACCTTACCAAAGAAGCATGTGTACTTTATGGTCAAGGCATGATTACTCCATGGTTAGTTTTGATTGTTATATTACGCTATGTAAGACCTACAACCTGACCGCACTGGTATTATTGTAGAGTTGTGCATATCGTACCCCGTACGAAAGTACTCATTCTGAATGACCATGATCCACGGCATGGTACTTCACTCAACGTAGAGACTATTAAGTTAAATAAAATAATAATTGCATAGAGAGAACGGATTCCCGAGTTCTTACATGGCAGCCCTCTTGGGACCAGTAGTGCCCGACAGGCCGGTTGGTCCCCACAGATACTGCTAATCTGCCACACTGGCAGGAAGCGGTATCTGGTTATATTATCTATTGAATATTGTATATTAATGACGGGCGTCCCGCTGGGACTCGTCTAATTCATGATTGGCGCAATTGATTGACTGGGTAAACTAGCCTTGCTTGCTCATAGTCAGAACTGAGGAATCCTCATTGCATAAAACCAAGGTAACTTGGGACTTACAGTAGCAAGCCGTAGTAGTTGAATGGCCGTTTAAATTGATTTGTTTGTGTACTGTACCTACTCTGTTACTTAACAGAGATGATCAGAATGTCAGGACATGACGGGCCAACTTCTGTCCTTGTTTGGTTGGGAGGTTGGTTCGAAGTGTCGTGATGTTGTGTGAGTCCTAGTAGATAGCAGAGATCTATTATCATATTCTCTTATTACTGGCTTCATATCTCATGTCGTGCTTCCTTTGGTACTTGCTATTAGAGGTCTAACCTCTCTGGTTTTGCATGGCCAGATTTAGAGCCAGTCCCCGAGGATCCAGCTTACTTCTACCTCCAAGATGGTCAACACTAGAGGGATGATCGCAGGAGGACTCGAGTGGGTTTCTTACCTCCCCGCTCGTTTTGTTATTCACTTTATACTTTGCCGTTTGGCACCGACATGTTAGTCGGATTGTCTTGTACCTATTTTTGCATAAATGTAACTAAGTCAGGCTGCAGCTGCTAACAATTGTGTATACTTACTACATCATCTGGCTGTATTTTGTAAAGCCAGATATCAAGAACATTTTGACTGAGCGTTTGGGACGCCTTACTGCTTTATCTCACATGTTCTCTATTTCTGTTTCTTGTTTGAATGATTGAGATAAAAGAAGTAAAGTGACCATAGGAAGACTTTTATGTAGTATGCACCCCCTCGTCTTGTAGATAGCATTGATCGTATTATACGGTATTCATCTACCCGTAATACGTAGCTGGCTGAGTCATTCCCTCGCTCTCCAGTATTCTGGTTCTGGGGCGTGATAAGGTTTTAGTGGTGGCCCATGCAGGTCTGATTTCAGACTTGTGGGGTATTTTAATAGGATGTCTCAATCACACATGTTTTCCCTTGATCTCATGATTCGTCAATTCTCAACTCTAGCTTGACATTCCAGTATCCTTTGACTTCATTGATCTTTCATGTCCGGTCGTTTGATTGTTCTCTTATCCCTTTTCTTAGGGGTACCTCGTCCGTACCTGTCAGAGCTGGACATCAACAACATGGACAGCAATATGGACAACCTGACCAGGATGGTCAGCAACAAGGGCCGGTACTAACTCAAGAGGCTACCCAAAAAGAAGTGATAGTGGAAGCAGCAGCTGGACCGCAGTATCCGGATGTTCCACCACCACCAACAGTTCTACCTACCCCCGTGGAAGTAGACACACCGGCCCTTCTGGAGATCATGAGAGGGATGATGGCTACTCAGCAACAGCACCATCCCTTGGCATTCGCATTCACGATATGGCAATACGAGGGCCAGTACCACCACCCAGGCAGCAGCAGCAACAGAAGAAGAACCAGCAACCCCTAGCGGGCTGTACTTATTATGGGAAGATGGGGCACACTAGAGATATGTGTCGAGCATTAAACGGACTGTGTTTGATATGTGGAAATTCAGATCATCGGGTTACTATATGTCCCATGAATTTGAGGTCAGGAGGACTAGGACAACAGTTTCCTGCTCTGCCAGCACCAGGGGCAGGCCAGTATCGAGGACCAGTAGTGGCAGTAAGACCATTGGCCCAGCGTCCGTTAATGTCGCAGGCTCAGATGTTTCGGCAGCAGGGACCGCCGATACAGCAACACCAGCATAGACCACCTCAGCATCATCAAGGCAGGGGCCAGCAGCAGCACAAGGCTAGTCCGCAACATGGAAACCAGCAAGGAGGTCGAGGGCAGGCATTCACACTGTCCTTGGAGGAGGCATTAACATCGGGAGATGTTGTGGCAGGTAACATTCTCGTCGGCTCATATCCCGCAGTAGCATTGTTTGATTCGGGAGCATCACACTCATTTATATCTGCACAATTTGCGACACGGCTAGGAATGGAGTTCAAGGCATTGCCAGGGAGGTTGAATATACTCACTGGCAATGGGCTCGTAGGAGTTAGTAGAGTTATTCTAGCGTGTAGTGTTGTAGTTTGCGGGCATTCCTTACCCGCCCGGTTGATAGAATTTTCTGTTGGAAATTTCGACGTTATCTTAGGCATGGACTGGCTGAAAGACAG
The DNA here is from genome assembly GCA_029216955.1 of Iris pallida. NCBI lineage: Eukaryota > Viridiplantae > Streptophyta > Magnoliopsida > Asparagales > Iridaceae > Iris > Iris pallida. The sequence continues at coordinate 8,041,200 of JANAVB010016197.1, read as the reverse complement.
TCATGCAACAATAGATTGTAGTAGTGGGAGTGTATCTTTTGATATTCCAGGCATGAAGAGGTTCACCTTAGTCAGGTCAGAGGCAACTTAGCAAGAGCAGGGAGTAGTAACAGCAATGGAAGAAGTTCAAGTTCCGAAGGTAGTTGAAGAATTTCTAGACGTATTTCCCGAAGAACTTCCCAGTCTGCCACCGGTTAGAGATATTGAGTTCAGTATAGAATTGGCACCTAGGACTAAACTAATATCAGATCGAGTTTACAGAATGGCGGATTCGGAGCAGGCCAAGGTGTATCAGCACATAGAGGAATTGAAGGAGAAGAAGTTTATCCAAGCTAGCATATCACCATGGGCAGCACCAGTAGTACTTGTTGGGTCATCCAGATTATGCATCGATTACAGAAAGCTTAACGCGGCAACAGTAAAGAACAAGTACCCACTACCCAGGATCGACGACTTGTTTGACCAGTTGAGCACAGCTAGAGTTTTCTCCAAGATAGATCTTCGTTCAGGGTACCATCAAGTGAGGGTTTGGAAGAAAGACATTCCTAAGATAGCATTCAGGTCGAAGTATGGACATTATGAATTCTTAGTAATGCCGTTTGGTTTGACCAATGCTCCAGCTATATTCATGGATTTGATGAACCGCATCTTTATGCCATATTTAGATCAGTTTGTCGTGATGTTTCTCGACGATATTCTCGTATATTCTGCTAGTGAAGAGGAGCATGAAGCCCACCTCAGGAAAGTGTTGCAGGTTCTGAGAGAGAACCAGTTGTATGCCAAGCTCAGCAAGTGTGAGTTCTGGACGGATCATATTTCATTTCTGGGTCACATCGTATCAGGAGCTGGAGTAGCAGTGGATCCCAAGAAGGTAGAAGCAGTAGAGAGTTGGCCAGTACCCAAGACCGTAGCTGATGTACGGAGTTTCTTGGGATTGGCAGGATATTACAGAATATTTGTATCAGACTTTGCGAGGCTTTCAGCACCTATGACCCGCTTGACACGAAAAGATGTACCATTCGTCTGGTCGGCAGAATGCCAGGCATCATTTGAGAATCTGAAGTAGAAGTTGATATCAGCGCTTATTCTTACATTGCCAGTTCGGTCCGGAGGTTTTACGGTATATTGTGATGCGTCAGGTAAAGGACTTGGATGTGTCCTTATACAACATGGGAAGGTGATAGCATATACATCTAGGCAGCTTCGAAACCACGAGAAGAATTATCCAACTCATGATTTGGAGTTGGCGGCAGTAGTATTTGCTTTGAAGTTATGGAGGCATTACTTATATGGTGACCGTATGGACATGTACACCGACCACAAAAGTCTGAAGTACATCTTTACTCAGAAGGAGCTGAACATGAAGCAGAGAAGATGGTTAGAGCTGATCAAGGATTATGACGTGGAGCTTCAGTATCATCCAGGCAAGGCTAATGTGGTAGCAGACGCTCTCAGCAGAAGAGGCGGCGCATTTATGTTGACAATACAGAAGCACATCTTAGAAGACCTTCAGGAGATGGGCATCGAAGTTATACTTCCTAATGATATAGGAATTCTGGCGAGTCTACAAGTTCAATCCGACTTGATAGGCAGGATCAGGACAGCCCAGGCACAGGACCCAAGGATTCAGAAGCTTAGGGCAGAATGTGAGTCAGGACTCAGAAAGGAGATACAAATTCATGAAGATGGTACGCTTAGGTTTGGATCGCGCTTATGCGTACCTAGTGGAGATATTAGACAGGAAGTTATGACAGAAGCTCACAGTTCCCAGTATTCTATACATCCTGGAGGGACCAAGATGTACCAAGATATCAAGCAGCACTTCTGGTGGAACGGAATGAAGAGGGAGATAGCTAGGTTTGTTTCCCGTTGCTTGATATGTCAGCAAGTAAAGGCAGAACAGCAGAGGCCAGCTAGATTATTACAACCGCTTCCTATCCCGGAATGGAAGTAGGAGCATATTACAATGGACTTTGTGACCGGTTTACCGAGATCACCAAGTGGTAAAGATGTTATTTGGGTGATAGTGGACCGGCTAACAAAGGTAGCACACTTTCTTCCTTTCAGAGTAGGGCAATCTACAGAAAAGTTGGCAGAATTATACATGCAGCAGATAGTCAGGCAGCATGGAGTCCCTGTCAGTATTGTGTCAGACAGAGATACCCGTTTCACCTCACATTTTTGGAAGAGCTTACATCATAGTCTGGGCACCAAGTTAAGATTTAGCACGGCCTACCATCCACAGACGGACGGGCAATCAGAAGGGACAATTCAGACTTTAGAAGATATGTTGTGAGCTTGCACCCTAGATTTTGGAGGATCTTGGGAAAGCCACCTGCACTTAGTTGAGTTTTCATATAATAACAGTTATCAAGCCAGTATCCAGATGGCGCCATTTGAAGCACTATATGGTAAGAAGTGTAGGTCGCCACTAGCATGAGATGATATCGGGAAGAGGAAGATGCTAGGTCCAGAAATGATTATCCAGACGGTTGAAGTAATTAAGGGAATTAAAGAGCGACTTCGTGTTGCGCAGGATCGGCATCGTCATTGGGCGGACCAGCATCGTAGGATGCTAGAGTTTTCTGTTGGAGACCACGTGTTCTTGCGGATCTCACCTACCCGTGGGGTCATTAGATTTGGCGTTCGCGGGAAGTTGAGTCCGCGATACGTAGGACCATTCGTTATCCTTGATAGGGTAGGCGATGTTGCTTATCGTTTGTCCCTTCCACCTTCGTTACGAGAGGTGCATGACGTGTTTCATGTATCTCAATTGCGAAGGTATGTATCGGACCCCAGCCATATCCTCGATCATTCAGAACTGGTTGTTGGTACCAACCTGTCTTACGAGGAGCAGCCTGTGTCTATCTTGGACCGAAGAGAGAAGATACTCAAGAACCGAACAATTAACCTTGTCCGGGTTGCTTGGGGTCATCACTCTTTGGGAGAGTCAACGTGGGAACGTGAGGATGATATCCGATCACGGTATCCACAGCTGTTTGACTCACAAGGTATATTTTTTTTTGTGTACCTTGATTGTCTTGATTCCTCATGCTTATCACCTTTTGGGTAGAATTGCTGGATATCGTAGATTGTTAAATATAGATATGTTACTTGCTATGGACATTGTAAAATGATTGCTTGATTGAATTGCTTGTGCTTAGATTAGTTTAGCCCCGATATTTCTATCCTGCTTGGATTTGAAATTTCGAGGACGGAATTTTTCTAAGGAGGGTAGAGATGTCACTCCCCGTTCCCAGAATGCGTATTTTTATACATGTACTGCTTAAATGTATTTATTTAATATTTATCATATATTGTTTCGTATTTAGATCTCTTTAAATTCATGTTAATTAAATTCCTGCAATTAATTTTCTGTATTTTACTTCCTGCTTTTATTCTCTGCTTTAGCTTACTTTAGGTTTGGCCTAGTTTGGTTTATTTTCGGGTTATGGTGGTTCATCATGAACCGAACCTACCTACCACCACCCCTTTTTATTTAAAAGCCAACCCCCCTTTTCTCTCTCTTCATTACTCTCCTTCACCATTACTCTTCTTCTTCTTTCTCATTACTCTCTCCACCTACCAAACCCATAGGCAAGTACATCTTGCTTCTTCATGAGGACCCATTTTTATGGTTTCATTCTCTTCCCCTTGTGATTCTAAGAGAGTTTAGAACTTGGCATTTTTCGTTTTGAAGTTTTATTTTTAGTAGATCTAGAAATTAGTTGTTTTCGGATTTTGGTGGTTTTGATCTATCAAACTTCTTTGTTTTCAAGTTTTGATGGTTCCATGTTGTAGAGAATTTTATTCTACCCAATTTTGACCTTTAAAAAGTTGGATTTGGACTTATTTTGACCAAGTTATGAACTTTGAAGCTTTGGGTTCAAACCATGGAGTTCTTGCTGATTGGAAAAGACAGGGAGCAGTGTACGCGAGCTTTTTAGCAGCGCCACTGAGCTGTGCGCGCTCTTTAGCGTAGCGCAGTCTGCCTCATACGCTACCTTTTGGCGGCGTATGGTCTTGTATACGGTACCTTGATGAGGAGTCGTATGGACTTGCATACGCTGTCTTGAAGAGGAAACGTATGGAGTACATGCGCTGCCTTGAAGAGGAGTCGTATGGAGTTCATACGCTGCCTTTTGGAAGCGTATGACTTGCGTACGCTGGCTTGGATAGTAAGGAAGCGTATGGAGTACATATGCTGCCTTAAAGAGGAAGCGTATGGAGTACATACGCTGCCTTGAAGAGGAAGCGTATGGAGTACATACACTAGCTTCACTTGAGCGTAGCCTGACCTGAGCGTACGCTGACTTGAGCGTAGCCTGACCTGAGCGTACGTTGACTTGAGCGTAGCTTGACTTGAGCGTAGCCTGACCTGAGCGTACGCTGACTTGAGCGTAGCCTGACTTGAGCGTAGGCTGACTTGAGCGTAAGCTGACATGAGCGTAGCCTGCTTACCCTGGATCTTCTATAGCCCTGTATATTGATATCTTATTAGATATTTAACGTCCATTTTATATCCTTACGTCTTTTTGCATAAACTTGATATAATCATGATATGCTAATATTTCTGTTAAATATAGATTGTTACGTGGGATGTACCATGTGTCGTAAATTGAGTTATAAATACCCCGATTGACTGGAATTAAACCCTAAGAGTTGTAGACTCGACCCCACTGAATACTAGTTGACTCTCATGCCTTGTCACCATTGATAATGATTGTGACCTTGACTAATAATTAATCATGCATTCCTAGTTGGAACTAGGAGACTGGCTAGTCGTCTTATTGAATTGAATGAATGAGACACGTTCATATTAATTATAAACTATTGAAATCGACTGGCTAATCCCGAATATTGGCATACAGGCACATGCAGGTTTCAAATTATTTATTTATTTAGTTATTTATTTATCTTACAAAACAGCATGTGTACTTTATGGTCAAGGCATGATCCTGAAGTAACAATATTCGGGATTAGCCAGTCGATTTCAATAAAGTACACATGCTGTTTTGTAAGATAAATAAATAACTAAATAAATAAATAATTTGAAACCTGCATGTGCCTGTATGCCAATATTCGGGATTAGCCAGTCGATTTCAATAGTTCATAATTAATATGAACGTGTCTCATTCATTCAATTCAATAAGACGACTAGCCAGTCTCTTAGTTCCAACTAGGAACGCATGATCAATTATTAGTCAAGGTCACAATCATTATCAATGGTGACAAGGCATGAAAGTCAACTAGTATTCAGTGGGGTCGAGTCTACAACTCTCAGGGTTTAATTCCAGTCAATCGGGGTATCTATAACTCAATTCACGACACATGGTACATCCCACGTAACAATCTATATTTAACAGAAATATTAACATATCATGATTATATCAAGTTTATGCAAAAAGACGTAAGGATATAAAATGGACGTTAAATATCTAATAAGATATCAATATACAGGGCTATAGAAGATCCAGGGTAAGCAGGCTACTCTCATGTTAGCCTACGCTCATGTCAGCGTACGCTCAGGTCAAGCTACGCTCAAGCCAGCGTACGCTCAGGTCAAGCTAGTGCATGGACTCCATACGACTCCTCTTCAAGGCAGCGTATGGACTCCATACGACTCCTCACCATCCACGTGAGCGTATGCAAGTCATACGCTCCCAAAAGGCAGCGTGTGAACTCCATACGACTCCTGACCATCCACGTGAGCGTATGCAAGTCATACGCTCCCCAAAGGCAGCGTATGAACTCCATACGACTTCTGACCATCCACGTGAGCGTATGCAAGTCATACGCTCCCCAAAGGCAGCGTATGAATTCCATACGACTCCTGACCATCCACGTGAGCGTATGCAAGTCATACACTCCCCAAAGGCAGCGTATGAACTCCATACGACTCCTGACCATCCACGTGAGCGTATGCAAGTCATACGCTCCCAAAAGGCAGCATATGAAAAACACACGCCACCTAAAAAGGCAGCGTATGGACTCCATACTGCGCTATGCTAAAGAGCGCGCACAGCTCAGTGACGTGGCTAAAAAGCTAGCGTACACTGCTCACTGTCTTCTCCAAACAGCAAGAACTCCATGGTTGCACCCCAAAGTTTCAAAAGTCCATAACTTGGTCAAAACAAGTCCAAATCCAACTTTCCAAAGGTCAAAATTGGGTAGAATAAATTTCTCTACAACATGGAACCATCAAAACTTGAAAACAAAAAAGTTTAATAGATCAAAACCACCAAACTCCGAAAATAACTCATTTCTAGATCTACAAAAATTAAGACTTCGAAATAAAAAATGCCAAGTTCTAAACTCTCTTAGGATCCTGCGAGGAAGATAAATGAACTACAAAAACATGGGTTCTCATGGGGAGCAAGTTGTACTTGCCTACGGTTTGGTAGGTAGAAAGAGTAATAAAGAAGAAGAAGCGGAGTAATGGTGAGAATGAGTAATGAGGAGAGAGAATGGAGAGGGTGGCTTTAAATATGGAAGGGGTGGTAGGTGGGAGCTAATGGGCCGGGTTGCAGGGGGATCCAACAAAGCCAACCCGAGAACCCAACCTAGGCCGAACCACAATAGGCTAACTAAAGCAGAGAATAAAATAACAGCAGAAATAAAATACAGAAATAAAATTGCAGGAAATTAATTAACATAAATTAAAGGAAATTTAAATACAGGATAATACATGATAAATATTAAATAAATACATTCGAGGAGTACATGCATAAAATACGCATTCTGGGAACGGAAAGTGACAAATTTTATATGTGATATCGCATGGGTCATCTTATGGGTCTGCACCATTCAATTTGATTTGGCGGTCAAGTCTTCTAGGGTCAGCTGCCCCGAAGCTACGCTCGATAATTGTGGATCATCACCGAAGGATAGTTTACTACGAATCATGCTATATCTTATTTCGGAGCCAAATCACGTTCCGACAATTTCTATGCGACTACCCAAATTTTGGACAAAATCATTTCTATCGGCGCAACTGATGCACAACTATCCTCCGAGTAAAGTCATGTACTACCGTTGATGATTTCGCAATTTACGAAGCATCTTCTCGCATTGAGTTCGAGTCTATCTTATTTGTGGTTGAAACAAGAGATGCTATACGCATCGAACAATCATCAATGACGTATAGTCTCGTCTTGATCAATCACAATGTTCATGATCAACCAGTTCGTTCATTCTCGTATAATTATTTACAAAATTTTGATAGTGCGAGGCACACTCCATTTTGTATTCTCACATCGTGCTTGCATTTCCTAACGTATCAATCTCGATACGTCGTATCAATTTTGATAGCGTAAGGGTCAACTTTGATTCTATTTCAACGTCGACAACTTGTATTGCATACGTCCAAGTTCTCTACAAATATTTTTGTACGTCTCGAATTGTTTCTCGATTCGTTGCATTTCGTTATGCTTTGATCGTGTAACCGAGTTACCGATTATCCAACATCGAACCCTCGAGTTATACGATCATGCCCTCTAAGTTTCTGCGTGTTTCAGTCATACTCAAATGAGTTTCGTCGTAATGTAACCAACTATCTCTTAGGCACTATTTACCCTCATCAACCAACTCTTCACCGAAGTCGCACATCGTGCGATCTGATTATAATTTGCCTTGTCCAAAATTTCTATCGAGATCGAAAGTCGTGCGACTCATTTGTAAGTTCAAGTTTTTTCCTTTCCCGTCGATCCGATTATTGCTTCAAGGCATAATCGTTTCGCTAGTCTCGATCGTCCGACCGACTTATAATTTCCGTCCGACGTATCATTCATTGATACGAGTCTCGCATTATCGTTCCAACCGATTTTTGAAGAATACTTGTATCAACATACCGTCATACAAATTTCCAATCGAGTCTCGGTACTCTTTCGTCCGTTACGGACAAACCTTCCACAATTCTCACAACGCGTCGATGCAATTCATCGTACAAGTGGTATATCATATACCATTCGGAATCAAGTCATTCATCGCATACGTGGTATGGCATATACCACTCGAAAATTAAGTCATCTCCCTCGCATTATACTTAGTATGAACCGACAATCTCTTCCGACTCACGATTTCCGCAGTGATCGTGCTTGATCACAACCGTAACTTTGATTAAATCAAAATTTGACACAACTCGGCCAATGTCTTCATTTGCCAACATAAGTTCGGTGTGCAACCGAACGATTCATTCTATCAATTTATGATTTCAGTTCCTTCCGTTGCACCTCGTGCAACAATTTATTTCCAATCTCCTTTGCACTCCGTGCAATGATTACTTTGATATGTGTTGCACCACGTGCAATAATTTACTTTCGATACACGTTGTACATCGTGCAACGATTTATTTTCGATATTTTATTTTACCTCGTGCAACGATTTATTTTCAACATCTGTTGTACCTCGTACAACGATTTATTTCCGACTTTCAAAGTCAATGCTCAAATCCGTTCAACACATTCGATATTGACTTATTACTTTCATTACAACATACATTCACAATCAACTCGTTGTACTTCCTGTAACGCATTATTTAAGTTCCCGCATTGGTGCAACCAATATTCACAACCCATTACACTTCATGCATCGTTTTGTTTCTCATTCGACATGTTATATTGCAACAACATCATCTCAAATCGCATTTCACAATTTGTTGCACTTGCAGCAACTAACATTTCACGGCTCGTGTATTCAATGCAATGAAACGTTTCACGACTTTCTCCGCAACATCAAGTAAATTCGAAGTACTTGCGACAATGTTACCCGGCTTTGTATTAGACTTATTGTATGGAACATCCAGTGCGACATCGAGTAAAGTCAAGAGTGATTTTGATTGGTGGTGGGCAACTCTTTGGAATTGAAACAAAGCAAACGTCATGAGAAAGTTGAGCCTAGAGCTCTGATACCAATTTTTCACGCCCCGACCCGGAATCACCCGAATCATCGTCCTCACAGGGGGCGTGATGCTGCACGAGCCAGAAGTTGCACTCGTGCAAGGCAAGATGACAAGTTCTCAAATGGTTATATTTGAGTTGATATTAACAACGAAAGAAAAATAGAGTATACGAAACAATTCTCTTTATTGATATTCGAACTGAAATTACAAAGGCTTTCGATAGCCCAACAATATATGCCAGATTGGCTACAACACTCAGGTTCTCTCTTGCCCATAAAGGATTTCACTGTTCCATACATCATGCCTTTTATATCTCGGCCGCATCCTGTTGCAAGTCCGAGCGTTAATGCGATCGCACGCTTCAAACGCTATGACATTCCAAGCCTCTGCGCGATCAAGCGAAGCTTCGCCGCAAGTAATCCATTCTCTACACCCTGCATGAAAGTCGGTAGGGGATCAGTACGTTCGTCCTCGCATGTACTGATGAAAAGACCAACTTTCTAAACCGACATTTTAGTGTTTATGTTCAATCATGCAACTTAGCTTATGATCTTGCTATATTCTCCTTAGGGTCGATTTCATGGCATATTCGAAAGCGGTAAAGCATGTTATCGTGGCAAACATGTTATTCGAATTGAATAGGCAAGCAGACAAGCAATCTCGTGTTTGTTTTGTGGTATGACTTTTTACCAAGTCGACGCACTCGTCCTTGCACTGACGCAAGGTGAATACGCCCCATTCCTCCCCTGTCATATTATAAGTGCTCTTTATGCAGGATCTATTTGTGCAGGACACATACGTGCTTGCACTTTCAACCCATCGTTCCTTAACTATATGAAGGTCTTGGCGTATCCGTGCCAGAATGGACTAAAGCACTTTTTCTTTTCTCTCTATCTTTTTTTTTCTCGAATTGGGTAGCCTAGCGCCTCTCGTAGTGGGTTGCTATCATAATTACGGAGATCTACCGCTGCATACCATCATTTGCGGCTTTTTACATCTCGCTAAAAGGTCGCTAATCGTCTTACGGATATGCACCTATTAAAGATTATATCCCTCCTATGTCGAACGGTCCCGGTGCCACGGCGCAGCACGTTCGGAGGGAACGTTCCATGCACTGAAGATTTTCACAATTATCTCAAGTCCATTCGACCATGCAATGCCCTATTATTCAAACAACCAAACATAGTCTTGAGTCCGAGACTCAGACTTTATCATCTCGTATTTCTTCCATTAACTTTCTATGTTCTTACATTTCATACTTCATTTCAATGTTCAATGGCATCATGCCTCAACTCAATGTTCGTCAAACGAACGACCCGAAGGTCCCGAATACCTTTCGAGGTATCATGTCATATCCGACAGTTCTACCACATTCATGCCACAACTGTATTATTTCGCAACGAAGCCATCTTTTATGATCTCGTGCACGTAGGCACGTTTTGACACATTTATCATCTTTTCCCTCGTGTCGTGCACTTGGGGCACGCATCGAAGCCATATTTCCATGTTCTATGACTTAGTGTTCAATGTTCGTGGCTTGCACGCTAGGGCGCTCGCCTATTGTCTTTCAATGTGCTAGCTTTTCTAACTCGTGCGTGAAGGCACGGAATGGCTCGTGCATGAAGGCACTCATCGAATACAGTTATCCCATGTTCTTGCGGCTTGTGCACCGAGGCGCTCGCCTTTGCGATATCCAATGTTCCATAGGGACTCGTGCATTTAATGCACGTTTCATTTCAATTGTTCTAACTAGTGTTTGACACACACTACGATTTATCTTTCGATCGGACCATGCCCATGGCGTCGATAGGTTAACTTAGCATACAATGATATGTTCTGACTTAGGCATGAAGGAGTAAAAAGAAGAGTCAATCCTCTCACCTTGAGTCGATACGCCTTGTCATTTCGTCGAGCTGATGCGGCTCGATTTTATAACTTTGTTGCACAACCAACTCTCCTGACTTAGCCATTCGAGCACTTCGTGCTTTATTGAATTATAAGTCCAATTTGGCTTACCGTGCCAACGACTCAGTCCGTCGCAAGGCGACGATTGGTTTCGCGGACCCCTTTTTGAATAAGGCAAAATGTTGACCTCTAATATTTCAGTGTAAAAGTATAGTCTGCACATGAAACCAACTAAAATCAATACTTGCATCGATTTAGACTTATGCCTTGGTCGATTCGATTTCTTAGAATCTTTGAGCCGTCTCAATGCACTTATCCTTCGGGGCAATACGACGCTTCTCATCGATTCAACTCGATGCAATTTCTTTGGGACAATGCAACTCTTCGCATCGACTTAGTTCGATGCATTGCTCGGGACAACTTAACTCTCGTATCGATTCGCATCGATAAATTTTATTCGGTCAACTCGACTCGTTGAGTCAACGTTTCAGTGTAATGTGCCGTGCGGAGTGGGGCATTACAAGATAAAGGGGTCTATATGTGCTCCTTGAGATATCTCATTGTGCTCAAGTTGTTGAATAAGTTCGACACAAGAGAGCTAAAGTTGTTGAATAAGTTCAACACAAAAGTTTGAGATATTTTTTTGATCTTTGTGATAGAGAGTTCTTGAGTGCAAGAAGAGAAGTATTGAGAGCTATTGTAATTCCTTTTCTTCTTCATAGTGGAACAAAATCACCCTCGTCATTGGAAGTAGGCATCTTGGCCGAACCACGTAAATTATTGTCTTTGAGGTTGTGAATTTTCTCTAAGGTATTTACTGATTTCTTGGGTTTATTTCTGCTGTGCCCCAACATAACTAAATACCCATTTTTGATGTAACACTTTTCTTCCAGTATCACAATTAGTCCATTATTCTTGTAATGAATGCTTGTCATACAGATTCATTTACTTTCTATGTTTCTAGATGTTTAATTCTTTTAGTACACTTGTTTGAAATTTTGAATTCATTTCTTATTCAATATTTGAGTGGCAACCCCAAATCCGAGGAGCCATGACCCAATCGTCCTAACAATATTATTGCTCCCACATGAGTTACATGCTTACATTATGATGCTTACCACTATATGCTCTAATAGAGACAATGATGCATAATAGAGTTTTTTTCTTTAGAAAATGCTCCAAAGACGATAACATTATGATATAATAATGAGTACAAGCATTTTTAATCTCGTATATGGACCTTTTAAATAATCCCACCAACAATTGGCTCGAAATATATAATAGTTAAGGTTGATACATTTCAGGTTTAAGTTGTTAATTCATAAATCTCCTCTTATCTTACTAATATATTGACCAAGCTTAGTCTCATAGAAAATGATATCAACCAAATGAAGATGACATGTATTGTCATCTGAGTTTATGACCTTGTCTATTTTCTATGTATTTTTCTAATACTCAAGCAAATGTGAAATTTATGTAAGGGCACGTATAAAAATATGTTTGCATTTTGAATAAGCCCTTTGAGACAACTGGAAGACTTCCACAATCGAACATGATTTCTGTAATTAGACTTCTGCGTGCGCTTGTATCTCTCAACTAGACCACTCTTAAAATAGATACCATAGTCCTATGCTTCTAAAATAATATAAGTTGGTAAATGAGTTATTTTTTTTGGTTAGAGTTAATAGTGAACCTTATTATAATGTATATTCTAATATGAGAGAGTTGCATGGTCGAGTTGAATAGCAATTGATTCTTCTACTATTGAATACTTGAGGTAGTTTTATTTGTAAATATGCACAAATTGCATGTTCATGTATGTCTAAACATGATTGTTTGCTTAAGTTTTGTACCACCTCAAATGGGCGTATGTATGACAGGTATTTTACTGCATGTCCGAGAGAAATCAGTCACCCATGAACTAATTTTTGCAAGTCGTAATGGGTTGATGTCTTCCGAAAGGCCAAAAAAATTGTCAATTACAAAATATGGTTGATAATACTTTAGAATTTCCAAGAAAACAGAAAAGTCTAATGTTTAGTTGTCATACAAACTATCATAGACATGAAGTTCTATGTCTAAATAACTTACAAACACCAACATGAATGTTGGTATTTCATAGTTCCATATATTTTAAACTTGAAAACCTCATATAAATTAGAAAACTTTAAAGTTTGTACCATAAGTTTTTCCAATCTATAAGGTGATTACATATGTATGTTTGTCCTCCCAACTATTATAGACCTGAAGCTCTATAGTCATCTTAATTGATAGTTACAATACTGCTACACACACCATCCTTAAGAATATGATACTTTTATCCAATATTTTAATTTCACACACCATCCTTAAAAATATGATACTTTTCTCTAATATCAATACTAGATCGAACGTAGTATTCACAATAGCTGGTCTTTGCTCAAATTAATTGAAGGCTCTGACAGAGCATATTTTATCCAATAGATACATACACTTATAACTCCAGAAGAAATTTACCGAGTTTAAGGATATAAGGACAAATGGGTATCATATTAAAACTCTAAACAAGGAATATCATTGTGTCTAGAAAACTAGAAGTTCATTCTAAAGAACTAGAAGTTTGTCCTATGGAACCATAAGTTCGTCCTAAAGAAATTATCCAACTATTCACTAGGGATACACGTTAGTTATATTTGGGATGTCAAGTCACATACTACGTTAAGCAAGAAGCACAATCCTACGGGTCCATTGTAAGCCAGAAGCTGAATGATCCAATAACTTATAAACTGTGACATGATCGACTAAGACATCTCGGGACAATGATAATGAGAATTATCTCATGTGGTCATGTCTTAGCAAATAACAACATAACTAATAATCAATTAGGTTTCCTTAATCTAAAGAAAATTTGTTTCTAAACCATCAATCCTGAAGATTGTATTTGAATAATAAGTAGTCTAGTTTTATTTCCAGTTGCATTATTTTTGAATTTATATTTCTTATGTTGGTATTATTTTAAACTATAATCTTGGCATCTATATTTTGTGAATTATAATATTAAAAATTTCTATGTTTATCTCCTTAGATTATTAAATATTCTAAACATGAGATATCTTTAATGTAAATTTATGATTTGTCACTTTGATAAGACATAATTCTTGTCGTTAGGGGGAGCTAGGAAGAAGATAGATGCCTCGTTCCAAAAGAACATCGTAAATTATTGTTCTAGAATAACTTTATCCCGTTCTAGAAGAACTTCATAAAGCATTGCTCTAGAAGAACGTATTATGGCATACTTCCACTTTATACAATATTGACTAAAATAGAAGAAATTATCCCTTGTATTTCATTGAAAATAAATTATTATATTCTTACTCGATGACTTTAATAATGCTCAATAAATAGTTATAGAACTATGAATGTATCTTATATAAAAGAAGTATATATCAAAAGAAATAAATAAAGGCATCAAATAAATAAGTTGTATAGTACGTGTAAGACCGAAAGTTATAAAGATCAGGTCTCCAGAAGAAGAGACTGAATAATATATCACACCATAAATGCTCTTAAAGAAGTAGCTCCTGAAGAAGCATCTCCTGTAAAGAAAGGTTCATGAAGGTCCGAAAGATGTCATGAACCAAAGATCCAATTCCTCAAAGTATATTGCTCCGGTCGAGGATATGCCACATATCCCATAAGAGATTGAGAAAGAGGTATCGATACCCAAGAAATATATGTTTGATACATATTAAAGAGAAATTTGGAATAAAGAAAAATTGTCAAAGATGGCATTATCAAATGAGAATAAAAAGGGTGATAAAAATTAACGATAACACTAAACCACGAATAATCCTTGAGTGTTAAAAGATAATGAAAATATTCGATATCTCTTGCAAAATGTTGAGTGTTCGGTCCTATAGTACAAAACCCAAAGGAATAAACTCGGTTGGTTTTGAATGGGTGTTTGTAACAATTAAAAAGAGAGATCCAAATGTAAAGAGCAATGTAAGTCGTTCCAGGATGCTTGAAATGATCATGAATAGAATGTAAAAAAAAAATTTGGTCATGATAACCTAGACAAAAAAAATGCAAATCCTCGGAGGATTTATATCTCCAAGTATATCCTTAAAGGATTATCATGATATCGCCGAAGGATTTGCAAAACAAGTTACATATGGAGTAAAACCATCTCGAAGAATGTGATAGGCTCATTGAGTATTTATCTAGAAAAGGATATAATAATAAATTATTAATCTCCAGTCATATTTATGAGGAAATTCCTAAACGGATTCGTCAAAACGGTCATTTATGTACATGACAGTATATCCTGAGGAGATTAAAAATACCTCATAAAGAGAAGATCATCTGAAAAGACAAAAAATATGACAATATCTTCTGAAGAGATTTGAAATATTTTCTAAAGAGAATGTAATCTCCCGAAGAAAGAATCTTCCGAAGAGATAATCTCCCGAATAGATAAGAGATCTCATATGATCTCTTGAAGAAATAATCTCTAGAAGAGATCTACTATAATCTCCTGAAGAGATGATCTCCCATAGAGATAAATCTTCTGAAGGGACTTAATTATGTGAGTAGTTATCATTTACTTAGTATACCTATAATGACCAGGTCAATGGGATCCTTTACGACCGAAAGAAAAAAAGAACATGTTCTGGGTCATGAAGTACCATATTTAAAGAATATAAATATAATTTTTTTTATTTTCATTCACTAAACACAATATATTTATGTGAACCTGTTGTATGCAACTACACATATATACTAGAAGACATAAGGCACAAAAAAATTCTTGATTTAATTCATATAATGTTTTAATTTTATGAGATATGCAGATACATGGTATTTATCTGAGCACCCTTAAGGGAATATCACAAATAAGGTATGTTTTATAGTGTTATAGTTAATTTAGAGATAAATAAAGCAAATCACTGTAACAACCTTATCAAAATATTCTTACACTTAATGAAGCAATCAGAGAATGTGCATGGCTATGGTTTCAACAGTTCAACAATCAGAGAGAAAGTTGCAAGCTTCTAGGAATAACCAATAAGCATACAACTATTCGTTAGGATATGAGAATAATATATATAAATGTATAGGCAAATATAGTATTGGGGTGAGATATAATATTCAATATATTAGAGGGTTGATTTTTATTTATATTGATGTAATTTATTTTATAATTTTGAGGGGGAGCATCCTGAAGATACCTGCATCTTAAAGATGCTAATGGAGACATAATGAATTATGTCTTTGCGCATTGTACGAGACATCTTGAATTATGTCTTTGAGCATTGTGCTTTTTTTCAATGAGATTTTTTCCACAATGTTTTTCCTTCAAAATATTTTTAACGAGGTACTATAAGTCGTTGGATTCCTAAAGAATCATATTCCTGAAGAATATTATTATACATTTTCTTTTACCATGAATGTTTTCCCCCAAAGATGGATTTTTTCTTAGAAAGTTTTTAATGAGATAATAATTAAGGTGTGTATCCAAGGGAGAGCGTTATGATATATGGATAAGACCAAATATGGATGCCCTTATCCCTATTTATAACCACCTCTATCATATTCTCTCTTAATATATATTATTAATGAAAAAAGCTCTAGAGGATTCATTCGGCTACAATCTTTCTTTCTCTTCCATATTTATAACAAAAACTATTTTTTTGTTCGTTTGTGGGACATAGATAATAGCACTACTTAAGTTTTGACTTTCTCAAGAAAAAGAGAACAAATTAATTGAAGGATAATTGGGTAAATTTATCAAATTTCCTCTTGTTTGTTCATTTTTTCTATTCTTGGGAGGAAATTTTGTGTGGGGCCTTCATAAATTTTCTTCCGAAATTCCTCTCATCCACTTTCCTTTTCCCCTTTCCAAACATCAGAACTTTGGATTTTCTACCCACTTTCCCCCCAATTTTCCATTCCTCCCATTTTCTTCCCTTCCCAAACATATCATAAGTATCCAAAGTAACATAATTTTATGAAAGGTTAGACAAACCATTGGTTGAACTTTTTTTAATTTAATGTTAGACAAACCATCGGTAGGGTAAGATGTTAGGATTTGGCTCATATTAGTAATCCTAATAATAAGGATTGGAGCAAATTCCTAGTCCTACCTAGTCAATGAGTTTTAATTATTATTTAATACCTTCTTAGAATTCTATGTTGATGTATACACATGTGACATGTTATGTAAATGGACCTAGGGTTCCTTGTGTGAGGGATTAATTGTGCTCAAAAGAAAGGTATTGGGTAGCCACCAACAGGATGAGAGAAGTAAAGAGAAAAGAAATAGAGAAATTGAAGAATAGAGAAATTTGGTTTCTTAGATCTTTTTTGGTGTAATCTCTAGGAAATTTTTTGGTTGTGTACTTTCTCAAGCAGTGGGGGTTAAGAAGTTGTAGCGATCTTGTAAATTATTGTAACCTTATTTAGTAGTGTCCTTCGCTCTCATGGCGATTTTTTTATCGGTTATTGTTTTCTACTTAATTCTTGTGTGTATGTTTTTAACTTTTGAGTATTTTTTCGCATAAGTCAACCAGCATATTTGGTGTGGGCAATGGTAGATTCGTCGCGGACGCTTATCTTGGGGAATAGTTTCTGCTTTTATTTCCAACATAAGAGAGGTCCGAGGGTGTGAAACTAGGAAAATAAAATTGTTCCATATTTAGAAAAATAAACATAACTTTTATGTATTAAGCATAATTAAATTCTATCTATATAACAACTTAAATTTTTTCCTTAGTGTCATTAATTATTTGATTTAATTTTCTCTGACTTCCGTTCATTTTTAAGTTGGTTTTCTCTTGCATATTTCATGTTACAAACTAAATAAGATTTTTTGATATAAACCCTACCCTTTATGAAATAGCTCTATAATATTGTTATTTGATTAGTAGTTTCCTTGTTCATAAAAGAAAAATTGAGTTATACTTTATAAGTGAAGTGTCAACCTTTTTCCTCCTCCCGACTTATGTCCAAACGCTCTACCCTCGCTCCCGTCCCCCGAATGCCCTTAAAGTCCACGATGGGGGTTACAAGATTGTTCTAAGAAAATGAAGAAGACACAAATTTATCATTTGGATGTTAGAGTTAATTCTATGGCCAAATTAGTCTTGGCATTTGGATGTTAGAGTTAATTCTATGGCCAAATTAGTCTTGGTAGGCAAAGATGTAAGACTTATAACTATCATTCTTCATGATTGGGAGATTCTCGAACAAATAACAAAGATCAAGGAACCTATGTCGAGAATTTGCTAGATTTAAGGGATATATAAAAGAACCCTAAGTTTCTTATCCCTCTCGTCACTTTCTTCTTTATTATTACAACTCTTCCTAAATCCTAACAATACAACTAACGAGAACCGATTAAAGAAGTCTCATAAAAATTTCAAAAACTTCAAACTCACCCAAAGTGGAGGAGTGCCGCCACCAAGGACGTCGAGAACCTTTCTAGTAAAAAGATGGTTATGATTCTCTGATGGAGGTCGTCGGGGAGGAGGTGTTTGAGTTTCCATAGAAGAATATGGTTGATTTTAAGTATCCGATGTCTATATCACAAAAAAGTGTACACATGTTGTGTTGGCTACTATGTTATCAATATTATTGTAGGGCCAATATGACCATATCACCACTCATATACATACCTTAGAATACCATGAACATTTTTCAAAAATATATATATACTAGAGATTAATTTGAGTTCTTATTATGGTTAATCGATTAAGTTTAGTATTATGAAATTACTAATGTTCATACAATCACTGTATTGTTAATACCTAAACTTGACATAGTCCTAGTCTGCATTAAATTTATCTGAAAATTGCTGAGAAACCCAATTTTGGGGTTGGTTTTTATGAAAAACCCACCCGCAGGATGGGTTTTATGAAATGCCCCGAATTATATATTTCCATGTTAAGTATTCCAAGATTCCCTTTAGATGCTCTGTATTTACAAAATTAATACCATAACTACCCCTCCGCACAAACTCAGATTTGGATTACGATTCTCGTCTTCTTCTTCTTCTTCTTCTTCTTCTTTTTTACGAGAGATCTGAATTCCATTGCTCTTATCTTTAGCAGAGATCACAAAGATCGTTCATAGTTCACCGTGTTTTTTCAGTCGAACTCCGATCATCGCTCATCTTCTTCTTCTTCTTCTTTTCCGACAATTAGGTCAATTATGGAGAGAATATCTTCTTTTTCTTTTCCATAAGAGTTAGCATCATTTTGAAAGAAGAACAAAAACTCTGTCAACTAGGTCAAATTTCTTTCAATAAAAAAAAATTAGGTTTCTGTCAACTATTCTCCGTCGATATAACACGAAGAATAGTCATTCTCCTATATTTTAACAAGGAGAATGCCATTCTCCGTATAAATTAGGCATTCTCCGTGTTACTAAAATGGAGAATGATATTCTCCGTGTTTCTAACACGGAGAATGGTCATTCTTCTGTATTTTAACATTTGAATGACTATTCTCTGTGTCATTTAACACGAAGAATGGCCATTCTCCGTGTAATTTAGCACGGAGAATGCCATTCTCCGTATTAAATTACACGGAGAATGGTCATTCCAGTGTTAAAATGCAGGAGAATGGCCATTCTCCGTGTAAATTAACACGGAGAATGCCATTCTCCGTATAAATTAACACAGAGAATGGCATTCTCCGTGTTTCTAACACAGAGAATGGCCATTCACCTGTGTTTTAACACTGGAATGACCATTCTTCGTGCTAAATTACACGGAGAATGGCCATTCTCCGTGTAAATTAAGACGGAGAATACCATTCTATATGTTACTAACACGGCCATTCTCCGTGTAAATTAACACGGAGAATGGCCATTCTCCGTGTTATTTAACACAGAGAATGGCATTCTCCGTGTTTCTAACACGGAGAATGGCCATTCTCCTGTATTTTAACACTGGAATGACCATTCTCCGTGCTAAATTACACGAAGAATGGCCATTCTCCGTGTAAATTAAGACGGAGAATGCCATTCTCCGTGTTACTAACACAAAGAATGGCCATTCTTCGTGTAAATTATGACGAAGAATGCCATTCTCCGTGTTACTAACACGGAGAATGGCCACCCTCATGCAAAATTAACATTCTTCGTGTTCTAACACGGAGAATGGCCATTCTCCTGCATTTTATGGTCAGTTAAAACTTTGGAGGGCCATAACTTTTGACTGGGAGGTCAAGACGAGGCCCGGTTTGTAGCAAATTGAGCGTATCTTCGAGGTGCCTGAGATAAACGAATTCACCGTTTGTCGGTCTTCCGAAATTTTAGAATCGCAAAAAATGATATTCGGACCTCTGTTTTAGTACTTTTGTCGTTTGTCTCGGTCTTTCCGAAATTTTTCGACGAGTTTTTGAAGATTTTTGAGGAGAAAATCTAGATTCGAAAGTGAGCTACATATGGAAGAAGATGAAGTATCGAAACTTTTTTTAAGAGTAGTTTCGTGGGTGTTTTCAATAAATTAGAAGGAAGGGCAAAAAGGTCATTCGGAACCCTCTTTATATATTTTTTGCTAATTCTGGGCACGCGATGAAATGTTATTGCACGGTGGGTTTTTTCTTAAAACTTTTTCATTTTTTGGGCATTTCATAAATTTTCCCTAAATTTATCATCCTTTCTAGTATGATATTGATTTGTGTAACGTCCCACTCCTAAAGTACTTAGGACCAGGAATATGTATACATGCTAGCAGCACATCTCCAATGGATCAATCTACCTAACAAGCCCACTAGAGAATGCTTAAATTGTAAATTATAGAAATAACTCATATCAACACACACAGGTCATAGGTACAATGATAATCTCATCCACGCAGAAAAATATGACATAATATATCCAAGTCTAATAACAATAATAATAATGACATCTATCCTGCAGTAAATAAGGATAATAAATGTACTGAGAAAGACAATTTGTCATCACAACAAATAAATAAAGTAAAGATCCAACTAACAGCCTGCTGAACTAAAACTAGAAATAGAAATGTTACTAAAGAGAAACTACATGAATAAAAAAAGTGCTCTAGAACTATCTTATCCTCCTACAATGGTACGTCTCCAGTCTTGACTCCAGAACCATAACCTCTGGGTAAACCTCCTCATCTAAACATATAAAGGGACCAGGTCCTCAGGGGACATAACAAGGTACAAGAAAATAACATGCCAATGTAACATAAAAAGAAATGCAACTTCTAGAAATGGTAACTACCACAAGTGAGAACATGTCCCGGATATCAGGCTTCAGCTACTGAGGCTCACAAGCTCCTCAACAGGCTATTGCCCTCAGGTACCGTGTCGTGGGACCAATGACATATGAGTAGATAAAGTTGATAACCATCTAAGATCTGCTACAGAGACGAAGGTATACTAGTACTAGACTACCATCCAAGTCCCTATATGGAAATGAGGATATTCGAGTATGTATATATATATATATATATATATATATATATATATATATATAATGGCTCTCCCCTTTCCCTACCGCTCTCTCCTGCGGGATTCCCCCCTACGCCGCTAGCCGGCGGGCTCATCCTCCTTTCCTTCTCTTCTTGGCCCCATGGCTCTCCCTCCAGATCTCCTCGCCTAAGTCGGAATCTCTTCCCCATCGGTCTCACCATCGCCCCCCGCTTTCGCTACCTTTCCTCCGCCGCCCGTCCCCCTCTCCCACTCCTCTCCCCCCGACGGCGTTCCGTCTGCTACGTCGTCCCCGCTAACCCTCTTCCGCTCACCCCTCCTTCCCTCCCCTTTCGCCTCCCCCTCTGTCCTTCCCTCTCCTCCTGCAGTTTCCCCTCCCGATGGCCGGGCGCGGCCCTCCGCCTGCAGATCCCGCCGGAGCCCCCTTCGGGGTCCCTGCCCTCGAGCTACTCCGCCCCCCTTGGGGTTCGGGCACTGCACGGGTGTCCCGGCCTCCGCTCCAGAGCGGCCCCCGGCCTTGCAGTTTACCCGCCCACTCTCCCGCCCTAGTTTAAATTTTGAATCCCCGCTTGCTTTTCTCGCCTCGATCTCTGTGCTACATGAGGGAGGATCTGCAGCAGGCGCATGACCCATTTCTTCTTTGGGCGTATGGCCCCCCCCACCGCCTGGGCGCATGGTCCCCTACCCCGGGCACATGGTCCGCTTCCCCGCCCAGCGCTTGGCCTGCTAGCCCAAGGCCCCCCCTTCGACGTCGGGCGCATGGCCCTTCCTTCTTGTCTCGGGCATATAGCCCCTTTCCTTGGAAGGGGCGCATGGTCCCAGTCCTCGTTCGTAGACGTATGGCCCTCTTTCCCTGCCGTGGGCGCATGGCCTTCCTCCCCCGTCATGGGCGCATGGCCCCTTCCTGCAGTGTCGACCTCCGTGTCGGAGTCGTCGTCGTCTCCTCGAGCAGGGCGTCCGTCCGCCTCGCCCGCCGCCGAGCCCTTTTCAGCGGCAGGGGCTTTTTCGGCCTCGTCGTCGCTTGCTGGTAACTCGGGCGCTTTTCCCTCCTCTCCTATTAGCGCCCTTCCGTCGCTCCCGAGGCCTGGGGCGGCGAGCGCATCCCCTCCTCAGCCGGGACCGTTTTCTGCTCCTGGACGCGTGCTCCCGGCGGACCTTCTTGCTCCTGGTCCCTCCTGGGGGAGCACGCCCCCAGTTCGCGCCTCCACCTATTGCAGCAGCACCACCCCCCCCGTGTGCCGCCCTTCTATTCCCGCTACCCCTCCTCTCCGTGGCCAGAGCTCGGCTTCGGCTTCCAGGCCGGCTGTTGCTCAGCTCTCCCTGTCCCCCTCTGTGACCCTCCAATCAGCTGCACCATGGCTCCCACTTCCTCGTCTGGTGCCCCGTTGCCTTCTTATGTCGACATGCTGCGCCCGGACCGTGCAGTCAATAAGGGTGGCCTATTCCTCGACGCCCCGCTCCCTGAAGTTGTGTATCCCATGAAATCCCCTGTGCCCAAGGTCCGCTTCTCTATTCAGGAACTGTCCTCTCTATCCACCTCCTTCCCTTACACCTTCGTCCTCAAATTTTCTAATGGATGCCCGAAACTTGATCGGGTTAAGGAAGTTATTATCAGTTGGCGGCTTTCCGCAGATTACAGAGTTGTACCCTTGGACCCCAGGCATATCTTGCTGTACCTATCCTCCGAGCTTGATCACAAGACCATGTGGTTCAAGGGCACAGTTAGGGTGGACTCCCACCTTTTGAAGATTATCAGGTGGTCAGCAGACTTTAACACTAAAGAAGATTCAGCAAAGGTTGCGGCCTGGGTGACCCTCCCAAACCTTTTCCTTATTTGTTTCGTCCCCGCAGCCCTCAGACGGATCGCCAACTTTTTTGGGACCTATGTGGCCACAACAGAATAAACTAGCAGCCTTACTAAAGCTCACTACGCTAAAATATGTATGGAACTCGACCTCACTAATGAGCCACCCAATCACATCCCCCTTGAGCTGGACAACCAGATGCATACCTAGCGAATAGTCTAAGACAACCACATCATTTTCTGCAAATACTGCCATCTGCGGGGACACCTGGCAGAATACTATTTCCGTCTTCACCCTGAGCTCAAGAGGAATACCGTCCGAAAAGACGGTCCAGGTAAAGTCGACAAAAATCAGCAGTCGCAGCCCTCCCTGCTGTTTCTGCTTCCAAACACCTACGTTAGATTTGACGAATATGAAGGCTCGCCAGTAAAGGTTACCTCCCCTAGCACAGATATGGCTCACATCACATCCGCATTCCTATCCACCTCCAACAAGTTCAATATCCTGGATTCGGAAGCCACCGAGCCCTCTTAAGCGCTTGTCATCCTTGAGGACCCTCACAAGCCCCTGGAACCGAGCTTCGAGATGGCATCATCCAGTGATATCCCCTTGGATGCTGGTGCGGAAGCCTCCTAAGACCTCATATCCGTCCCTATCGAGCCCCCTGTCAGCCATCTTCCGAGCGATGTGATCACCGTAGATGAAGCTCTTACAATCCTGGGTCCAGAACAGGTCTTGAGAGGTCATCAGGTCATGGTCGCAGGATTCTCCCTCCAGTTAACAGGAGAGCAACCAGGATGCACA
>JANAVB010016197.1:8007342-8012342 GCA_029216955.1 Iris pallida | reverse complement strand
TATATATTATTTAAACAGTACATATCTTGTTAGTCCAAGACTGAATCAAACTAATTATGATATAACAAAATGAATTTAATTGATAGTTAATATTAGCAAATGATTTAAACGATATTTTATAAATTCTAAATCAAAAATAGTTTGACAAAATTCTGTTGTCATCCAAATATATTCTATAGTGGTTACAAATAAAAATCTATTTTCTAACCAAAATTTATTAAAATAAAACAAAATAAAAATTTTGAAATCAGGGATGTGGGTTTACAACTCTACCCACCTTGAATATTTTGTCTTCAAAATTTCAAATAGCACGATTAGGCACGACTATGAAGAATAATCAGAAACCAAATTTTTAATTGATATGAATAAAACGACGAATGGTATAATCAAGGGAGTGATATGATTCATGATCTAATTAGTCACGCGTAATCATAGATATGATAAAAATGATAAAGATAATAGACAAAAGGAGAGTGTGATTCGGCACGATCGATATTCGGTCAATTGGTCTAGCTGACAACCAAGTGTTTAAGAATGATTTAAATTGAAATGATTTGGCATGATCCAATTACAGTCAACATGGTCTAGTTACGAACGAATTTCTAAAGGATGATCAAGGTTCTAGATGCAATCTAAACAAGGCTATAGTCCCATAGATATAAGTTAAGATATAATCACGATCAGGGTTAATCATGCAAATCATCCATGCATGATAAAATTAGAAAGTTGGCACGAGTATGAACAAGGTCAAAACAGTCATGATCAAAATGGAATGCAAAATATAACATTAGCAATAATTGATTGGAAATATATGCACGATTATGATTATGGTCAAGAGAGTTTAGTCGTGATCAATTTGTTTAGGGACGATCAATTATTTGAGCAAAACTGTTTGGGCATGATTATTGAATCAAACCTAGAAAAGGATATAAATTGACTCGGTCGAAATATAATAAAAGGAGTCTAGTCATAATCGAAATTGTTCAAGGGTGATCAAATCTAAAATTGTTTCGATATGCTTAAGATATTTATCCCTAATTATTTAGGCACGAGTTTAGAATCAAAATCTAGATAAGCTTAGGAATCCAGTCGAAATTACATTAAAAGATGACAATATGAAAAATAGAAGGATAAGAAAGGAAGGAAGAATTACTGATTTATTGAGAAGGTTGTGACTACGAATAAGCACAAATCAATTTGAAAACTTAATAGTTATATGCCAATAAGACGTAGTCTCTATGGTATTCGAAGCTCGTAAACATAATCGAAGTCATTTTACCGATAATTTATGTCTCGCCAGTGTACAGCTAGCTGCATTAAACCCTTGGTTCCATAACTCAAGCTATGTTGCGGTAACGAATAACCTATCAACTCTATCTAATCTTGACATAACAACTCAAGGATGAAATAAGACGACCAAGACATAATTTTTAATAATGTTCGATCACCCCACGCTTACTTGAAATTATTTCAACTTAGGGGTCATGCCACGCCAGTGCGCTGCTGGCTGCAGTGAACTCGCAGTCTCGATAATTCAAATAAGTGATGACAGTGCGCTGCTGTCTTGTCATTGTAAGCCATCAAAATTAATCCAACTATGTCCCCAAGAATATCAAAGGAGTTTAAAATATCATACAAGTTGATAAAGATAGAGAAAGTGTAAGTATCTGTTCTTCAAGTATAAGATCAGCTTCTTAAAAAGAAAAGAAAATAATTGATTAGGAGGGATAATGGTCGAAGTCAAAATAAGTAAAAATATTATAATCCTTATTTCACGGACATTCAATATTCAACGATTGAGAGGAAACTTTTGAAAAAACTTAACTCTAGATTAATAGACAATTGAGTGAGAAGTTATAAAAAAAAATTCCTTAGGTCCAAGGAAAAGAATATAAGTGATACGAACTTATGATATGTCGATGTTTAGAAAATACATAAGATAAAGTTGTACAAATGATCGTGATTAGCGAGAAAATGACCGAAGGCAAAGAAATATAAACTTAAATTTATATTTCTCTAATATTCAAGATCGAAGGAAAAATATGTATAAAGCACTATGTCTACTTATTATGAATATATTTATACCCAAGTATATAGTCTAAGTAAATCTTAAAATTCCTAGATATCATTCTAAGAGAAGGTTATCCTATTTCCAAGTAAAATATAAATTTAAATAGCAAAAATACATATATTATATTCAATATATAATTTATAGAAATTATTCCCAATACTAGAAATGGACTACCAAAATATATATACACATCTATATATCTACATGGACGACGTTGGTCGCTTTACATGACCACCAGGACTTGGGTTGAGTTCGGGCTAGTTTGGAACAATCGGGTTTTGTAAAAGTCAATAATCTTAATAATAAATAATTAATTTATTCCTATGGTTATGTCATGATTTGGCCTGGTTTTCCTAGTTAGAATACATCTATGACTCGGCCTTCTCTACCATGGCTAGAACACTAGTCAAGGCACTCGACCACACTCTCAATGCCAAAAATTTTGGTTATCTTGCACTCCAAAACTTAACCGTGACTAAGGCCTTCAATAATAAATATTTATAAAATTCTAAAAATTATACTTTAATTCAAACAAATAAATAAGAGGATATTTTCAAACTTTCGGGAAGATGTTACGAATCTACCCTCCTGAGAAATACCGTCGAATCAAAATGCGATAGTGTATCCTTCTATGAAAGTCATCTAGTGAGACCTATGTAGCAACCTTAACTACCCAAGTGTCAATTTTAAATAGGGACTCCTAGTCCTAACCATTCTCTTAAAATTGATTTACTCCTAGATGTGAATGAGCATTTCCTAGTCGCAGGCTCGCAGTAGTATTACTAATATGGTACTACCACGAGTTCGCACAATTTGCAAAAACGGACCTGCATGGGCCACTACAAAAACTTGTCATGACCCGTACCCGCTTTTCGGATACAAGACGTGTCCAAGCCAGCCTACGTCGCAGAGTCGACGGTAGAACGCTGTCACGGCCAATATGCTCAAAATCATAAAATATACATTTATTGCTCATTCACATCATTAAATCAAGTTTAAAATTTACAAAGTTTCACAACTTCACATTAGCTAGAATATACAATGTCTCAAAAATAGAAAAGACATCTAATTCAACTATCTAGGTTGACCTCAGCATACCCAAGCCTTTCAATGCTAAGAGTGATCGCAGCTAACCTGAAAAATATTAGTTTCCAGTCAGGAATGAAACAAGTACATCTCATAACAGATTCAATAAATGACGAAATCCATAAATCTGTAAATAATAATGAAATACACACAAAGACAAGTATAGAATCATGAAAGAAACTGAGTATGGTGAACAAGGCAAATGAGTACTAAAACAGAGTAGACCTGTAACTAGCAATGTATACTGTAGAACTAGACACTGTACCTATTTAGTGAGTTGAAATACTTCTTTGACATGTAAACGACTAAGGCTAAATTCGGACCCCGCACATGAAATGTGCGACTGCTAGTAGGCAAGAATAAGATCCGGCACCCGCACGTGTAGTGTGCGACTGCTATTAGGCACGAACAATTTTAGGTTTGTTTACATGTCTAGAGTATTTCTCCGCCCGACCAGTACTCATGGATCCAAACAGGTCACGAACACGGTAATAGATTAGTCACGAACAACATGTAAAGGATCCACAACCACTATCTCGTGTAACATCATGTCAAGAACCAATGGAATATCAATGTAAAACACTAATACATACATGATTCAAAGAGATAATCATATATAAAAACTATCAGAGATGTACTCGCCTGAGGTCCTGTGCTAGTGAAACCGATAATACTATACCACTCAGTAGCCACAACAGTCAACACATACAGAAGTCTCTAGATGTGAAATAAACATTTACAACATTTTCAGAATAGTCAAATTAGCTAGAATTATCTGTCCTTAAGTCCAATTCTGGACACAGGGACAAAACGGTAATTTGGGTCAAAACGGTGTCGCGTTGGACCGCTTTGCACCGAAAAGTATGCCAGAGTCTATGGTCTCTAAAGTCGTCAAACTATATGTCTACAGGTTCAGTTTTTCGATACGAACCCAACCGTATATCAGAAGTTGGATTCCGGCAGGCCGTACACAAAATCGCCCGTTGAGTCGGATCGTGGGGCCTACAAAACGCGATCCGTCAACTGTCTCATAATCGGACCAAACTTGGCATACAGGACCAAAAAAATGATATGGTCCTGTTGGCGCAAGTTGTATCTCGATCTGACGAAGCACAAAGTAATTGAAAAACTTGCGCAAGGCCGATACGGTGAATTTCGATGGATACACATCAAATTCGTCGCGCACCGCGACCAATTTTAATTCCGTCAAAGCCCAACGTGCACAAAACCGATAGCACCATTTTGATGCTTTCGGTTCGCGACCACATCGCCTGGATTGGCGGGACACGTCGTATCGAAGAATTTTTAAGTTTTGAAAACAGGTTTTGGGTAAACTTTGGAATCCAATTTCTCGGCGCGTAGTCGATGAAAATTGACTTCTGGAAAATGGGTTGTGGATTCCTTCAGGTTGTCTATAAACCTATTCAAGCACCCTACGAAGATGGATCGAAGGTGTCGGAAGTCATATAGGTTGGGTTTATACCTACGAAGATGGATCGAAGATTGCTCAACCGTGCGCGGAGAACTCGATTGACGAAGTCGGAAAGCCACCCACTATTGCTGTCGTTCCCGCACCCTGCCGCACCCGTGCGCATGCGAGGCATCCTTCGCCGGTCAGCGGAGGCTCGTTGGCGGCGCGGAGGCCGGGGAGGTTCGTCCAATGATCTGGGGTCGCGTGGCGTAGGTTTTGGTTAGGGTTTTAGAAAGTTTACGAGGGTTTGATTCCCCCTCTTTTGCGTATATAAGTTTCTGTTTGTATTTGACTTGGGTCGGCTTAAGGGGTCTGTTGTGGGCTAGATTGGGTGTGGGCTTTCTTTTTGTGCTCGGGTTGGGCTGTTGGGCT
>JANAVB010016197.1:7915945-7953445 GCA_029216955.1 Iris pallida | reverse complement strand
TATTACTGGTAATTCACATTGGCTCCTATACTAGGTGCCCTCGGTGCTGGAAAGTCTGGCCTAGGTAGTTGCATCATTGTGCTGCTCTCTGGGACTCGAGCAATCTCGTACCGAATGTTGGCTCGAACCGCAACCTAGGCATAACCTTAGTCTACGTCGACAATCCTTTACGGTATAACCTTTCTTATTGCAATAATGGCAAGTAGGCAGTATAGGTGTGATAGCTGGGATGGTCCCTGCTGCTGGTTCATCATTGCTTGTTTTGCTGTTACTTCTTGCTGTGGTATGGCGGGTGCAAGCCTCTTCTGGCCTGCCTCATTCTTGTGGACTAGCTCCAGGTGTCGTACAGTTGTAAGAACTTCCGAATACGTAGAATGTATCGTGGCTCCAATGAGTTATTGTAGCTCGAAACTCAGACCATCATAAAACTTTTCTGCTTTCTCTTCTTCAGTCTGGATCAGTGTAGGTGCAAAGCGACTCAGTTATAAAACTCAACATTGTACTCTTCTATAGTCATGCTTCCTTAGGTAAGATAAAGGAGTCGCCCTTTTTTTTTCCTTCCGTCCCTTCACGCATGAAGATCGCTAGTCCTGAAGTTTCGCTCTGAATGTGATGGGATGAACATCTCTTGGAAGAGCTTAGAGAACTCCTCCCAAGTGACATTGTCCGGCTCAAGTCATTTCTCCTCTGTAAGCTACCAGTGATGCGCATTGTCGGTAAGCTGCTTTCTGATGGAAATCATCCAACGGTCCTTAGGTAGCTCGGCCGCCTCCAACTGCTGCTGAATGTTGGTTAGCCACTCATGAACTTCAATGGGATCCTCCTTACCTAGGAATTTGGGTGGCTTCAGCTTGTAAAAATCTACAATGGTTCATGTCGATAGCTGATGGACTGGTGTGTCGCCTGCTCCAGAGTTGTCGCTATGCGGTTTCCCGTATCCTCCATCAGTCTTTGCTGAGCCTCTAGCTGGGTCTGCTTTCTGCGCTTACATCATCACATAGAAGAGCTGGAACATTTGTTATGGGTCCATCGGTTGTCTGAACTAGGAAAACAACATTGGTTGTATCGATGGTACTG
Source organism: Iris pallida (assembly GCA_029216955.1). Lineage (NCBI taxonomy): Eukaryota > Viridiplantae > Streptophyta > Magnoliopsida > Asparagales > Iridaceae > Iris > Iris pallida. The sequence continues at coordinate 7,952,368 of JANAVB010016197.1, read as the reverse complement.
GCGTCTGTGGAAGGTGAGCGACGAAATATCATCCCTCCTAAATATTGATGCATGCCAAACAGTCGGGTCGTCAGGCTGAGTAGAAGAACCTCTGACCGGTGGTTGTAGTCGCATCAACGTGGGTGACTACTGTCATGCCCCGATCCCACTAGGGTCATTCGTCCTCGCTTTGATTCCTGCGGGATCGTTCGTCCTCGCTAAGGCGTGTGTAGAATCGTTGAGCACCTCTAGAGGGGGGGGGGGGGTGAATAGAGTGCGTGTGTGCAGCAGAAAATAATCACCAATTAAAAAAAATTAAACTATGGCAGATATGTAAGAGACAGTAAATAAAGATAGAGAATTCAAACTCAGTAACACAGCGATGTATACTGGTATCCCTCTGAGAGGACTAATCCAGTCTCGAGTACTCTTGCTCGATGTTAATCCACTATGGCACAAGCTTTAACTGAGAGCTTGCAATCTCTTACAATACCGTGCTTGGTGACAAGCGCACGACCAGCTTCACAATACCGTGCTTGGTGATGAGCGCAACGACCAGCTCCACAACAGAAAAGTTGTTGAAACTTGAACGACCTCTTTACAACTTTTGAGTAACCAAAAGACTCTAAATCAACTCTGATAGTACTGGCTTTTGGCTAAGAAAAGTGTAGGTGAGATTTGAAAATCTTAGATCGTTTTGAAAACACTTGAGTAGTAGAGAAGAGAAGATGAAGAATGAATTGATGATTTGAAACGAAAAGTTCTTCTCTATTATAGGTGTTTTCACCAACCGAACTCGGGCAGAACTCGGACAGAGTTCGGGTGCAAATATCTCGTAAAGAGACGTTGCTCGCTGATTTGGAGGCAACAGAAGTTTGAATACAAACTGACCGAACTCGGGCCGAACTCGGCTAGGAGTTCTGTCAGGAGATATTTGAAATTCTTTTGTAAAAACAGTTTTCAAACATGTTTTTGGTTATTTGTAAAATCATTTGAAAAGACTATTTTCGAAATATGTTTTGGAAATATTTGTAAAAGAAAATACGAGTGGTAAAAGTAAGCTTTTGAAATAAGGACAGTTTTAACCCTAAGCCAGTATTACCAAAATTGATTTTACAAAGTAATTCCTAGACTCAATAAATATAAAATACAGAATAAAATAAGAACTGAGTCTTCAGAAGATTTGATGATGTTGACGCTTTGATTTATATGATACATCGTCCGTTGAATATGATTTCATGAATCCTGAAATGATTAGCAGCATTTTCTATATTTTGTGTATTGACTAAAGTATATGTTGATTATCAAAATCGAGTGTGACCATGGAATGGGCCAACAATCTCCCCCATTTTGATAATTGACAAACTTGAGTCTATACCAAAATATATTTTTATCAAATAGAACAAAATATCAAAAATACCTGAAAAAAATTTGTTTGGATTTTTGTTTTTGGCTTGCTTTGGTATACTCTTTTTCTTTTGCTTTGGTATACTCTTTTTCTCCCCCTTTGTCAAGTAGTAAAATGAATAGGCTCCCCCGTAAATCGTGAAGCCAACAATAGAAAAGACAAGACAAAGTGAAGCAAAAAGAAATAATCACAGCATAGACATATATGGAAACAACTGGAATAAAATGAACTATCTCATAATAAACTGAAATATCATAGAAGTTTCTACTAAAAAATACAACTGATAATGTCTAACTAAACAGTTTAGACATGAAATGAAATAAAACTACTACATCAATTGCATCAACTAATCAAATCAAAATCCACTATCCCATGGCTGAATCCACGTCACATCGTGGGGTCGTCCGCACCTGGAGGATCATGAGGGAAGTATGCTGTGGTCGGGTCGAAATACTGAAAAGTAATCTCATCAGTAAATCGAGGACCAGGGAAAGCCGGGTGAGGAAGGATGGTGATCGGATGGACTGGATCCTGAGCCAGGCTATAGTGAAGGTCAGCAATACTATTTCTCAGCACCTGGGCCTGAGAAATGTGCCTGAACTCTGAGTCCTGATGACGTTGCATAGAGACCGTAACAAAATCATCGAAGCGCTGGAAGAAAGTCTGATCGAATCCTGGGGCAGGGGCCGGAGCAGGATGAGCATCAGCTGCAGGGGCCTCAGCATCAGCAGCTGGAGCAGGAGCAGCTCCAGGAGGTACAGGGAATCAACGAGAACGAGTCAGCTCAACAGGTGGAGAGGAGATGACACACGTCTCAAGATCAATCTCGAAACGTCGAAAGATCGAAGCAAGGTGCATCGGATAAACTAGATTCCTGCCTGCATTTTTGCAGTTAAGCATCCAGTTCATCATGGTTTTGGGAACGGAGAAAGGAATGCCAAAGTGGATGTGATATAGAGCAGAAAGTTCCAAAAAGGTAACTTCATCTGTAGATCCTTTCTTCGAAAGAAGAGCAGAAAATACCATACGATGAAGTTCATAAAATGTTTGGTTCAGATGTTTGGAAAAGATTCTCCGGGGAGGAGGGTTAGGGTGACAAATTAATTCCCTAAAGGAAGCCAAAGTGACATCGGCAGGGAACTGAATGTGGTAGATGTCAACTAATGCATCACCAAGATCAGGAATATGAAAATATTCACTGATATCAGTGGCACTAAATTCTAACTCTTGCCCAGCAATACAAGAATAGAAATTACCGTTAGGTTTTACTTGCAGATTGCAGTAAAACATGCGAACGGCGTTGTCATAAATGCTCTCTTGGACCTCGAAGAAATCGCGGTATCCAAGTTGGTCAAAGATTGGAGCATATTCAAAGAAAGTAGTAAAGTTAACGAAGGCTCCAGAGCAAATACGATGACTAGAGAAGGAATCAAACCAGAGATCCGAGAAGTCTTTGTCGGGAAACAAAGTAGAATCGTAATCTTCGGGATCTCTAGGTCTAGCTGGACTAAAGAGACTAGCAGGGGTATAGTCAGAGGATGAGGAAGCACCTTGGGAAGAGTTTCCTCTTTCTGACACCACCATTAGACTTGTGGCGTCGTTCTGGCATGTTTTCATATAAAATTTGTTAGATTTGGAGAACGTGGGCCCGGGCACGCATTTCGGTACAAAACGGGTCCCACATTCTGGGTCAACGGGACTTTTTGACGCCGGCTCATCGGAATCCAATTCCGGATATACCGTTGAGTTCGTATCGTCATTCTGGACTCGTTGACATATAATTTGCTAGGTTTTGGTGGACATTGGGTCTGGCACGCATTTCGGTGCAAGTCGGATACCAATATCCGGGTCAACGGGTCATTTTGAGTTCGGCTCATCGGAATCCAATTCCGGAGATACCGTTGAGTTCGTATCATCATTCTGGACTCGTTGACAGGTAGTTTGCTGAGTTTTGAGGACTTTGGCTCCGGCACGCATTTCCGTGCAAACCGGAATTCCAAGTTCTGGTCAACGGGCCAAAATGAGATCGGGTCAACGGAATCCAATTCTGGAGATACCGTTGGGTTCGTATCGTCATTCTGGTTGCGTGGACATATAATTTGCTATATTTTATAGACTTGTTTTCTTGCACGTTTTTCGGTGCAAAACGGCTCCGACACGGACACCGTTTTGACCCGAAATTACCTTTTTGCCCTTGTGTCCAAATTGGACCGTTGGGTAGACTATCCTAGCTATTTTGACCATTCTGGACACGTTGGCGATGTTCATTTCATCGTCCGACAATGTTTGTTGATAATTTCTCTAAGTTTAACCTTTTTATAATTAATTAATAATTAATTCACATAATGTTCGTATTTCGGGATTAGTACAACGAAACTGAGATCAGCCAATTCCAGTGATCTCGCATCGCTGAAATTGACATGTTGGACACGTGGATAACTATAATAAGATTATCAACCTTACCGATAATCTTCTTATCTCGATTTGCGTGTCGTAAGTTTCGACGTACAAATAACGAAGTACACTTTATATTAGATTAGATTTACCCTGTTTGACCAGAGTTGACCAGTTGACCCAAAGTCAACTATAAGTCAACGCTTGACCTAGTTTGACTAGATTATTGACCGGAGTTGACCTAGAGTTAATTTGACTTAGAAGAACCTAGAATAATATAGATTGCCTGTAGGGATTCATTTATTTAACTTAAACACCTTGTAACCTGTGTTGCTTTAAATAGGACTCTGTGGCTTCAGTGGGACCCCCTATACTTATCAGCTGTTCAGGTTATCGAGGCGAGTACATTCTCTGATCATTTTATATCCTGTTTAGAATTATTTTCTGCAGTAGATTACTTTACTTGTACTGTCACGTTGGTCACACGGATTGGTACTATATGGATCTCTACATGCGATGTTATCCCCCTCGGGAGCATCGGGTACATTATGCTTGTGCGTTTCACTTACATCATGTACTCCTGTGCTTTTATTACATGTGCACTCCTGTGAATCTTGTACTCTCATGTTCACGGAGCCCCCATGTATACTATCACGTGCACCCTATATGGGCTCCCATGTGATATCCTGTGCAATAACATAACCTGTTTAGATCCTTGTGTATTGATTGGGGATACGGGGGAGTGCTAGTAGTCGTGTGAACATTTCCATTGTAGTGTAGATTCCTGTGCAACCTCGACATCCTGTGCAAATCTGTCCTGTTCACATATGCTATCTCGTACTCTGACGCACTAGCCACTGTTAGTTCTCTATGTATAGTAGATATTTATATTACAGTTCTCTTCCTGTTTACATACAACATTTCTTTAGTACCTGTATCTTACTTTACTGCATGTTATATGTTTTCTAACCTGCTATGATCTGTTGAGATGTACTGTGCTCGCTCCAGTCCTGACTGGACCTGTTGATAAATTTTACAGATAGCCTGGAGGTGCCTGCTAGCCTAGAGGAGACACATTAGAGGTTGTTTAGGTAGTTATTTCATTTTGTCTGGAGTTGTATTTACTTTGTGGATTACTGTATCTTTATTTGAGTTTTGAGATGTACTTCTGGGTTCATGTATCTTAGACACTTAGACTTCTATCTCCTGTATTTATTTTGGATTTCATGCTTTATCTATTCTTATCATGCTCTACCTTAGATGTGATTGAGTTTGTATCTGCTATGTCACCCCCATTCGGGGAGTATAAACTGCTTAGCTTTATATTGTTAGATGTTGTGACCTAGGACAGCGTTCTACCGCCGACACTGCGGCGTAGGCTGGGCGTCGTTACGTTCTCGTGCCCTAAATCTAGGGTGCGGGTCGTGACACGTTTTTAGTGGTGGCCCATGCAGGTCGAGACTAAAGTGTAGTGGTATTCGAACTAGAGTACCACTACAGCCTGCAGTAGGATTAGGATATATTTTGAAGGTACTCAATCACAGATAGGAACCCTTGAGAGATTCCTGGGACGACCCTGGAGAATCTTATTTAACTTCGATTTGAAAACTCTCTTTTTCCCTTGATTTAATTTATTTTACTTTTGTTGTTAAATTTGATTTTTACGGATTATTGTTGAATTTGAGTTTGTATTTATTTCGATGGAAGATTCTCGAATTTTGAATTTTGATGATAGCTGTTGCATTCGAGTTTGCATTTTGAGGGATTGTGTTCACTTTTGAATTTTGATGTTCGTTAATAAATTTTGATTTGATTTTTGAGTATTCATTGTTGATTTAATTTGATTTTTGGCAAGATGAAATTATATGGGCTAGGTCATCTATGTTATGGAATCTAGTCTTCTATAGTCACATTAGCCAGCATGGTGAGGACATATAGTCTGACTCTAGATGTATTTCTCGGGTGTAGAAATTTAAGATTTTTGCAGCCAAGCATGCGGCACCGCAAAAATGTTAAATACCATGATTCTAGAGATATGTGCATAAGTCAAGGGCTCTGTGATTATCGTAGCCTTGCTTACTAGTATGACGAGGATTTAGAGTACCATGATTTTGGATAGACGCATATGATTATCAGATTGTGCTTAAAATATTTTTGAACATGTTTTCTTACTTTTTCTCAGTCATTCAAAAAAAAAGGGAATTTTGTTGATGTTTTGCCTAGTTTCTTGTCATTTAACTTAAGAGTATGTTTAGTTGTTTTCATAAACCTTTGTGTAACTTCTTGCTGTGAGTTTTTCTTAATACAATGAATCGATAAATTTGTTAGACTTTATCTTGGATTTGATAATTTAACTCTGGATTTCAGAACGGTTTCTTCTTTAAACAGATTTTATCATTATTCTTTCTTGCCATTTTTCTTGTATTAGATAATAATAAAATTGTCTTGATTTCGTCAATCACCTGCTTGCAATCTTGGTAGGAATCTAAATGTTAGTCTTAACGTAGAATTAATTTTATTGGGACATGATAATATGTATATGAATATGTATAGCAGACATTTGTCTAACACGTATGCATGCTACACTTGATTTTTCCACATATCTAGATACATATTGATATGTTGTTGATGTCCAAATTTTCATAACCAATGTTTCTGGTTCTCTGCTTTTCCATGTTTAAGTTCGTAATTTTTAAATATAAATTTCATGTTATTATTTAGATTTACGTCACTGCACATGTATGTTATACGTAGGGTTTTAATTCAAAAGAATTTAGTTGAAAATTGTGTTTAAACTTGTCAATTTAAGACTGTGTACATATTAACTCTTAATACTGAATTCCAAATGTTTAGTTTAAATTACTGTTTTATTTTCTTAATATAATATTTAGAGCTGCGTACATTGTTGCAAGTAGGAATATAAATTTAAGTTTCATATTCTTACATGTTAGTTGTGATAAACATTGAGTTGGGTTTTAATGTTCAAGTTCTCCAAAATTCTGAAAACTAGTTACATGTTAACATTTTACATTGATTTCCATATTTAGTTAAATTTCAGATTTAACATGTAATATTGAACTGAATGCGTAGGTAACTGTATTAGTAGTATGTTAGGGTTTCATTTCTATCATGATAGGATGTATTGGGAGCATTGAGATAGTTGTGATGTTCAAACTCCTAAATTTTGAATTTGTATTATGTTAATATTACACTGGTTAAAGGTTAGCTTATTTTAGATATTTTGTTTTTTTTTGTGTGTAAATGCTGAACTAAAACTGGATTTAACCTTTCAATACTAAGTTATAACCCTGTACAAGGACACACACACACTCTAACTTAGTATACCCTGTCATGTAACCTTACCCTTCTCCTCTATGTTATGATTGTATATCTAGATAGATGTATATAGAGCTTAGGCATACATGTTATAATGTATATAAATACGTAACTAAATCTCTACCTTTTTATAGATGTATATGGTTAACCATGCATGTTATGATTAAATAGGTTGTATATAGTAGATTGTTAAACCATATGCCATGAGTAATGTAACTGGATAGCTATTGTTTGAAACCCAAATCCTTGTATACACTTTCATGTATATTCACGTACACACATGGACTACTATCTAACCATATGAACATGTCCCCATACACATAATGCTAGTTTTCCCTCTCTAACGCTCTCTCTGTATAAATATTGTTATTGGATTTCAATGCAAGTGACTTTCAATTCTTTAACTTGTGATTTTAATTTTCTTGGGATAGTATTTTTTTCAGATGATTGGTAGTCACCTTCCTTTATTTTTTTTATGAGTACCAGTTTTCATATGGGGTGGTAGACAACTTTATAGTTTTGATGGTTGTTGTGTCTGTATCTTTCTATTTTAGCACCCTGGATTGCTTGTGTGTTTGATACCCCATGACCGTTGGTTAGCATGACTAGTAAACCTAGATGAGACTTCACTGTCACCGTTACCATGACCCTGGATATTGTCTTTTATTTGATGGTATGATTTGTTTAAGTTCTGGGACTTTGATTTTGGGGGTTTGACCTAGAGGGAGTAGGGACATTTTAATTTCGAGGACGAAATTTTATAAGGTGGGTAGGATGTGAGCACCCTGAATTTCGGGTTAAAATTTTTTTATTTTATTTTATTTTTCTGATTATTCGGTTTTGATAAATATTTTATTCTATTTATTTATCTGTTAGTGTACTTTTTCATGCCATTGATATTTGGAGTATCAGGGATGTTCAACTCTGGAAATCCTCTTCACGAGTTTTGGAATGGACACGATTACCTTCATGACGGTATATGGTGTCCCACCCAAACTTGTTCCCTTGTGCCCCTTTTTCTTCGCTGAACTTCGGGTCGAATTAGACCGTTCGATCAGTAATTGATTTTTCCACTTTTTTTCCTTGATCATTTTCAGCGCGTTACCATGACATTTAAATTGGGAGCGCCAGACCAGTCATTTCCTTGAAACCAACTCCTCATTGATGATCTACTCGAGACGCTCGTCACCCATGACCTTCGTTTCCCACTCATTCATGTCATTTTGGGCTCCATTTGATTCGCACAACTTTCCCGACGCGTGACCCGATTTTATTTCACGCCACGGCGTTACATTCATTTTCCAACTTGATTTGTGGGTCCCCTGTCGACCAAAACCTGTCCACCCCAACTATGGACATGGCCCACTTTGAGTCTACTATCCGTCCGCCACTTGTGTCCCATTATTTGGAATCCCCATGTGCTACTTATTTACACATGATCATCGACGCCTATTTTTAATTCAGTTTTTGCACAATGTCCAGTTTTGATCCAATCCGGCTCCACCGAGCCCAGTCCAGCTCCACAATTTTCTCCATCATGACACCCTCATAATTCTTGCCCAAAATATTAATTACTCATTTTGCCTATTTTTCTATATTTAATAGAAATTCTATTGATATTAATTTCTATTGGAATTGACCTATTCTAGCTATAATTGATCCTAGCCCTTTGATCCCCTTCAATTAATCACAACCATTGATTCCCCATCAAATTTTTCCTAGCAGCCAACAAAGTTGGCCGCCCTAACTTTGATGTTGGAACACACTTTTTCTCTCTCCATCTTATCTCTTTCTCTCTCTCCCTTCCTTAATTATTATTCTACACAACCATGCAACAAACTTCAACACAGCAGCCTCTCTTCTTGGCCTAGCCGATCCCGACCTTCTCCTCCTCCTCCTCACCATGCTCCGGCCACCCTCTTTCCCGTGGCAGCCCTCGCCGTCGGCCACCTTGCTGCACCACCACCACCACCTCCAACACTCTTCCATGCACACAGCCACCACCCGACCTCCATGTCGCGACCACCAACTTCGTCAGCCGCCGCCACCACCACCTGTGCAGCGCCGTCGTGGCCTCGCCGGGCCAGGCACGTGCGCGCGCAGCCCTCGCCGTGGCCAAGCCGGCCTCCCAAGCGACGCGCAGTAGCAAAAGGCACAGCCGCGCACCCCCTTGCGCGCGCGTGCGCGAGCTCCGACGAGTCGCCGCCGGCCACGCCGCCGTGGCCGTGGCCTCCTCCGCAGTGGGCGATCACCGTCGACCCCCCTGGGGTCAGTCCCTCGCTCCCCGGTGCGACGCATAGCCTATTCGTGCGTTTACGTCGAAATCCCGTCGTGACGCGCGCGTTTTGAACTCAGAAAGTGAGCTCCGTCGCAGCGACTTCGCACGCGTTTTCCCGAAGATCCGACCGTTGGATCGGCGATTTCTTCGCTCCGTCGCAATTTCGGTATATCCACCTTCATCCCTGTCAATTTTCGTCCGTTAATTTTATCGTTTGATACATGAAAACCGGCCACCAAGTTGACCATTTAAATTGTATTAAATTTGGACAGTTTTGCGGGGCCAACTTCGTCAGCTTGTATCTCCTCCACCGCAGCTCCGTTTGGTGTGCTACCAGTTCCGGTGCGAAGCTGGTATAACCCTCTTACTACCCCTCCAGTTTCGTTTCATTGTGAGCATGTTTGATTGGTTGAATTCGACGCCAAAGTTGGTCGTCCGAATTCGTAATGTCCAACTTGTAAAATTCTATTTTTGAACACGGGACTCCAGATTTCATTTCTGACACCACCATTAGACTTGTGGTGTCGTTCTGGCATGTTTTCATATAAAATTTGTTAGATTTGAAGAACGTGGGCCCGGGCACGCATTTCGGTGCAAAACGGGTCCCACATTCTGGGTCAACGGAACTTTTTAACGCCGGCTCATCGGAATCCAATTCCGGATATACCGTTGAGTTCGTATCGTCATTCTGGACTCGTTGACATATAATTTGCTAGGTTTTGGTGGACATTGGGTCTGGCACGCATTTCGGTGCAAGTCGAATACCAATATCCGGGTCAACGGGTCATTTTGAGTTCGGCTCATCGGAATCCAATTCCGGAGATACCGTTGAGTTCGTATCATCATTCTGGACTCGTTGACAGGTAGTTTGCTGAGTTTTGAGGACTTTGGCTCCGGCACGCATTTCCGTGCAAACCGAAATTCCAAGTTCTGGTCAACGGGCCAAAATGAGATCGGGTCAACGGAATCCAATTCTGGAGATACCGTTGGGTTCGTATCGTCATTCTGGTTGCGTGGACATATAATTTGCTATATTTTATAGACTTGTTTTCTTGCACGTTTTTCGGTGCAAAACGGCTCCGACACGGACACCGTTTTGACCCGAAATTATCTTTTTGCCCTTGTGTCCAAATTGGACCGTTGGGTAGACTATCCTAGCTATTTTGACCATTCTGGACACGTTGGCGATGTTCATTTCATCGTCCGACAATGTTTGTTGATAATTTCTCTAAGTTTAACCTTTTTATAATTAATTAATAATTAATTCACATAATGTTCGTATTTCGGGATTATTACAACGAAACTGAGATCAGCCAATTCCAGTGATCTCGCATCGCTGAAATTGACATGTTGGACACGTGGATAACTATAATAAGATTATCAACCTTACCGATAATCTTCTTATCTCGATTTGCGTGTCGTAAGTTTCGACGTACAAATAACGAAGTACACTTTATATTAGATTAGATTTACCCTGTTTGACCAGAGTTGACCAGTTGACCCAAAGTCAACTATAAGTCAACGCTTGACCTAGTTTGACTAGATTATTGACCGGAGTTGACCTAGAGTTAATTTGACTTAGAAGAACCTAGAATAATATAGATTGCCTGTAGGGATTCATTTATTTAACTTAAACACCTTGTAACCTGTGTTGCTTTAAATAGGACTCTGTGGCTTCAGTGGGACCCCCTATACTTATCAGCTGTTCAGGTTATCGAGGCGAGTACATTCTCTGATCATTTTATATCCTGCTTAGAATTATTTCCTGCAGTAGATTACTTTACTTGTACTGTCACGTTGGTCACACGGATTGGTACTATATGGATCTCTACATGCGATGTTATCCCCCTCGGGAGCATCGGGTACATTGTGCTTGTGCGTTTCACTTACATCATGTACTCCTGTGCTTTCATTACATGTGCACTCCTGTGAATCTTGTACTCTCATGTTCACGGAGCCCCCATGTATACTATCACGTGCACCCTATATGGGCCCCCATGTGATATCCTGTGCAATAACATAACCTGTTTAGATCCTTGTGTATTGATTGGGGATACGGGGGAGTGCTAGTAGTCGTGTGAACATTTCCATTGTAGTGTAGATTCCTGTGCAACCTCGACATCCTGTGCAAATCTGTCCTGTTCACATGTGCTATCTCGTACTCTGACTCACTAGCCACTGTTAGTTCTCTATGTATAGTAGATATTTACATTACAGTTCTCTTCCTGTTTACATACAGCATTTCTTCAGTACCTGTATCTTACTTTACTGCATGTTATATGTTTTCTAACCTGCTATGATCTGTTGAGATGTACTGTGCTCGCTCCAGTCCTGACTGGACCTGTTGATAAATTTTACAGATAGCCTGGAGGTGCCTGCTAGCCTAGAGGAGACACATTAGAGGTTGTTTAGGTAGTTATTTCATTTTGTCTGGAGTTGTATTTACTTTGTGGATTACTGTATCTTTATTTGAGTTTTGAGATGTACTTCTGGGTTCATGTATCTTAGACACTTAGACTTCTATCTCCTGTATTTATCTTGGATTTCATGCTTTATCTATTCTTATCATGCTCTACCTTAGATGTGATTGAGTTTGTATCTGCTATGTCACCCCCATTCGGGGAGTATAAACTGCTTAGCTTTATATTGTTAGATGTTGTGACCTAGGACAGCGTTCTACTGCCGACACTGCGGCGTAGGCTGGGCGTCGTTACGTTCTCGTGCCCTAACTCTAGGGTGCGGGTCGTGACACTCTTTGACGTTTGGGGGCCATGAGGAGATGGATAAAAAATACCTTCAAAGAAAAGGAAGAAGAAGGAAGATGACCGCCCACTGGAACTCGTCAAACCCTTGCTAAGATGGAGGAGGAGAGGCTTCTAGTAGAAGAGAAAGGCTTTCCACATTTTGGTGTGAAGAAAAAGTGGAAGGAAAGCTGGATTATATAGCCTCTAGGGCCGGCTGTTCGGTTCTGGAAGTTACCACAGCGCCGACCGAACTCGATCCGAATTCGGTCCGAACTCGGTCAGAGTTCGGGCCGAGTTCGGCCACTTGCATTCCCGAGACAGACAAAGCAGTCAGGTAAATAAAAGTTGTAATTAATAACGTTTGACTGGTTTATTAAATAACTGCTGTTATTTTCGGGTTAACTATAGGGGTTGTCCCAGCTAACGGAGGTTCACCGGAGAACTCTTAAATACCGCTTCGCTTCGACCGTAGCCGTGGTGACAGACATACCCTTTGTAAGTTTGTCCCCAAAAATAATTTTCGTTAAATAATAAATTATCAAGTCATAAATATAGTTTTAATTACCATATGCATTACGAGTCCGAGAATTCAAGAATGCCGAGCTCACGCCTCAAGATGTTAAACGGTCTTCAGCCAATGGTTTAGTGAATATATCTGCTAGTTGATGAACAGTATCAATAAATTCTAAGCAAATATCCCCGTGTTGTTGATGATCACGAAGAAAATGATGTCTAACTTCTATATGTTTTGTGTGTGAATGACAAACAGGGTTCTTAGTCAGATTAATTGTACTAGTGTTATCACAATAAATAGAAACATTTGTATAGTGCAGATTGTAGTCCTCTAAGGTTTGCTTCATCCACAAAATCTGAGCACAACAACGTCCTGCGGCGATATACTCAGCCTCAGTTGTTGATAATGCTACTGAATTTTGTTTCTTGCTAAACCAAGAGACTAAGGCCTTTCCCAAGAAATGACATGTGCCACTGGTACTTTTACGGTCCAGAGTAACCTATAAGGTCAAAGGATTTGGTTTTGGGATACCATAAGCCAACTGTAGAAGTTCCTTTAAGGTATCGGAAGATACGCTTAACAGCACTAAGATGTGATTCCTTAGGGTTTGCCTGATAACGTGCACATATGCAAACGCTAAACATAATATCAGGGCGACTAGCAGTTAAATATAATAAACTACCAATCATACCTCGATACTTACGCTGATCGACAGGTTTGCCACTTTCATCAGCATCAAGCTTTGTAGATGTAGCCATAGGAGTCCCGATTGGCTTTACATTCTTAAAGTCGTACTTTTTCAGTATGTTCTTCGTGTACTTGGCTTGGTTGATGAATGTTTCGTTCGAGTGTTGTTTGATTTGCAGTCCTAGGAAGAAGTTCAGCTCTCCCATCATACTCATCTCAAACTCACTCTGCATACACTTGGCAAAATCTTGACAGAGTTGTTCATTAGTAGAACCAAATATAATGTCATCTACATAGATTTGCACTAGAAGAATGTCATCATTCATGGATTTAAAAAATAAAGTAGTATCAATCTTGCCTTTTGAAAATCCATTTTCAAGTAAGAAGGCACTTAGGCGTTCATACCAAGCACGAGGTGCTTGTTTGAGTCCATAAAGTGCTTTCTTAAGCTTGAAGATGTGATCAGGTTTTTGAAAATCTTCAAAACCAGGGGGTTGTTTCACAAAAACCTCTTCTTTCAAAAATCTATTTAAAAATGCGCTTTTTACGTCCATTTGAAAAAGTTTGAAATCATTAAAACATGCAAATGCGCTAAACATGCGGATGGCTTCTAGTCTAGCAACAGGAGCATAGGTCTCATCATAATCAATTCCTTCTTCTTGATTATAACCTTGTGCAACTAGACGTGCTTTGTTGCGTAGAACTTGTCCATCTTCACTTAGTTTATTTCGGAACACCCATTTGGTACCAATTATCGATTGACCAATAGGTTTAGGAACGAGTTCCCAAACTTGGTTTCTCTCAAATTGATTAAGTTCCTCTTGCATGGCAGAAATCCAAAATTCATCAGAGAAAGCTTCATCAACATTTTTAGGTTCTATTTGTGAAATAAAAGCTACATTAGCTGCTACTTCAGAATCTTTAAGGGATGAACGTGTACTTACACCTTTGGATACATCACCTATAATGAGAGTTTCTGGATGATCTGGCTTGAATCTCAATGATTCAAATCTTTGGGCCATACCTTTCATAAGGCTCTTCTCAGATCCAGCATCTTCGAAACTTTTATCAGTTCTTGCCTCTTGGGTAGGATCTTTCTCAGAACTCTTCTTAGTCTTTTTAGGTGCATCTTCATCATCACTGTAGCTAGATCTGTGACTATTCAACTCATCAAAGGTAACATTAATACTCTCTTCAACAATTATAGATCTTTTATTAAAAATTCTATATCCCTTACTCTTAGCAGCATATCCGAGAAATATCCCGTCATCTGCTTTGGAGTCGAACTTTCCCAAGTTATCCTTGGTGTTCAGGATGAAACAGCGACAACCAAAAACTTTAAAATAAGAAATATTTGGAATTCTTCCAAACCAAAGCTCATATGGTGTTTTTTTCGAGATTGGTCGAATTAATACCCTATTTAAAATATGACAGGCTATACTAACAGCTTCTTCCCAAAAATATTTAGGAAGATTATGCTGATTAAGCATGACTCCAGCCATTTCGCTTAGAGTTCGGTTCTTCCGCTCTACAACACCATTCTGTTGGGGAGTTCTAGGATAAGAAAATTCATGGTAATATCCACTATCATCACAAAACTTTTTGAAATCAGAATTTTCGAATTCGCCACCATGATCACTTCGGATACGAGTAATCATGAAACCTTTTTCGTTTTGTACCTTTTTACAAAATATCTGAAATTCAAAAATAGCATCACTTTTGTTTGATAAAAAGTAAACCCAAGTAAATCGAGAGAAATCATCAACAATAACAAAAGCATAGAGTTTACCGCCAAGACTAGCGACTCTACTAGGACCAAATAAATCCATATGAATCAACTACAAAGGTCTCGAAGTACTTACAAGGTTGATGGATTTAAATGTAGACCTATGTGCTTTGTTCTTTTCACAATCAGCACATACCATATCTCTCTTGAATGAAATTTCAGGGAGTCCTTTTACCAACTTCTTTGTATTCAATCGTGAGATAGTATCCATGTTTGCATGTCCTAGTCTCATGTGCCATAGCCAGCTTTCATCTTGATTGGCTACTAGGTACCTTCCTGCATTATTAGTATTCTCCAAAAAGAAAACATAAATGTTGTCTTCTCTAATCCCTTTATATACGGGATCACCAGATGACATATCATATATGGTACATTTATCTTTCACAAAATTGATATCATAACCATTATCTGCCAAATGACTTATGCTCAATAGGTTATGTTTCAATTCAGTTACTAGACAAACATCCTTTATTATTGGATAAGGAGAAATACCTATAGTACCATTACCTATAATATCACCTCTCAAGTTATTTTCGAAGGAGACGTATCCTTCTTTCTTCATCGATAGCGTAGCGAATAAGGATGCATCACCAGTCATGTGTCGCGAACCTCCGCTATCGAGGATCCATTTGCTTCTAGCATGAGAGGGTTGAGGGTCCACCTACAAAACAAGTAGATGAATCCTTTGGTACCCATTTTCTGAAGGGTCCATACTGATTAGCTTTAGGTCTCCAGACTAAAGTGTGATTGTCAACAAGCTTTCTTGCTAAACAATACTGTGATATGTGTCCATGTGTACCACAATAAGTGTAAGTCAGTTTAGAACCAGATGTGGCTGAAACTGTGTTCACATGCTTGTTTGGTTTCTTGGAGAACCTACAAGTGAAAGCATGATGATACTTGTGTTTCTTCTGTGCTTTCTTGTTTTTAGTCCTCTTAGGTGTATGCTTTGCATTAGGACTAAAATTAGGCTGTGTCACAGGCATTTCCTGTTTGCCTAACTTGATTTCTAACTTTTTAGAAATCGCAATAGACTCTTCATATTTAGCAGTCATAACTAAGAGTCTCTGTTCTGTTACTAAGTGCATCCTCTTCTCTGTGTCATACAGTTTTTGTATCTTACCATAATCTCTTTCTTTCTTTTGAATAGTGAGGATAGCCTCATGATAGTCTACCTTGAGTTTGGCTATCTCTCCCGTGTTACCGGTAGTAGACGTCTCTTTAATATCTTGAATAAGATTGGACAGTCTAGCTAACTCGGTTGTGTATGCCGTAATCTCTTTTCGAGATTTCTTATACTTGTCAAGCACATTTTTGTGTTCTTCAAGTAAATCGCTAAAGGCATTTTCTAACTCATCGAAAGTAAAGTCATCATATAGAGGGTTTGAAGATACCTTATCAAATGCCATAAGACAGATATTTGCATTGCCGCAGGGTCTATCCTTTTCTTCAGAATCACTGGCATCACTTTCATGCCAGATACTTGTGTTGGCATACTTTCGACCAGTTGTAGCTTTTCTGCTTGATCTTGATCTGTCATATGGACTGCTCTTCTTGGTGGTTGGACAGTCCTTCTTCATGTGCCCTGACTTCTTACATCCAAAGCATATGGTTTCATCTTCATTGCTTTCTTGGACATCTTTCTTCTTTCTGCTTGTATACTTTAGGTACTTCCTGAAGTTCTTCACAAGTAGGGCTTGTTCATCACCACTTGATGATTCTTCATCTGAATCGTTGTATGTAGGCTTTCTTGCTTGAGCTTTGAAGGCAATAGTTTTCTCTTTTGGTGTTGCTTCTTCAAAATCTTACAAGTCGAGTTCATGGGTCATGAGCTTGCCCATCAAAGTTTCCAACGACATTGTGGTGAGGTCGTTTCCTTCAATAATTGCTGTGGCTTTTGGATTCCAGTTCTTTGTTAGAGCCCGCAGCACTTTTCTGATCTTCTCGTGATTGCTGTAATCTTTACCAAGAGATTGCAAAGGATTAGTTATATCAAGGAAACGAGTAAACATATGTGTAATTGACTCACCGGGTTTCATCTTAAAAGATTCATATTCCTGAGTCAGTCTACTAATTTTGGATTCTTTCACTTGGGAAGTCCCTTCATGGGTTACCTCAAGGAGTTTCCAAATTTCGTGAGACGTCTTGCAGGTTGAAACTCTGTTGAACTCGGTTTTGTCAATTGCACAGAATAGTGCATTGATGGCTCGAGCATCAAGACTAGCCTTTGCTTTTTCAGCATCGGTGTACTTGTCATGCGGGTTTTCCATAAGAATACCTTCAACCACTGTGGGTGGTGGTTTCTTATACCCATCAATGACTATTGACCAAAGATCAAAATCTAGAGATTTAAGAAAGAAAGTCATTCATGTTTTCCAGTACGTGTAATTTGTTCCATCAAATAGGGGAGGTCTATTTGTGGATTGCCCTTCACCGTTGAATATAGATTTCACGGCTGCCATATATATTCTCTAGGGTATGTTATATAAGAATATAACCTGCTCTGATACCAATTGTAGGATCGTTGAGCACCTCTAGAGGGGGGGTGAATAGAGTGCGTGTGTGCAGCAGAAAATAATCACCAATTAAAAAAATTAAACTATGGCAGATATGTAAGAGACAGTAAATAAAGATAGAGAATTCAAACTCAGTGACACAGCGATGTATACTGGTATCCCTCTGAGAGGACTAATCCAGTCTCGAGTACTCTTGCTCGATGTTAATCCACTATGGCACAAGCTTTAACTGAGAGCTTGCAATCTCTTACAACACCGTGCTTGGTGACAAGCGCACGACCAGCTTCACAACACCGTGCTTGGTGACGAGCGCACGACCAGCTCCACAACAGAAAAGTTGTTGAAACTTGAACGACCTCTTTACAACTCTTGAGTAACCAAAAGACTCTAAATCAACTCTGATAGTACTGGCTTTTGGCTAAGAGAAGTGTAGGTGAGATTTGAAAATCTTAGATCGTTTTGAAAACACTTGAGTAGTAGAGAAGAGAAGATGAAGAATGAATTGATGATTTGAAACGAAAAGTTCTTCTCTATTTATAGGTGTTTTCACCAACCGAACTTGGGCAGAACTCGGACAGAGTTCGGGTGCAAATATCTCGCAAAGAGACGTTGCTCGCTGATTTGGAGGCAACAGAAGTTTGAATACAAACTGACCGAACTCGGGCCGAACTCGGCTAGGAGTTCTGTCAGGAGATATTTAAAATTCTTTTGTAAAAACAGTTTTCAAACATATTTTTGGTTATTTGTAAAATCATTTGAAAAGACTATTTTCGAAATATGTTTTGGAAATATTTGTAAACGAAAATACGAGTGGTAAAAGTAAGCTTTTGAAATAAGGACAGTTTTAACCCTAAGCCAGTATTACCAAAATTGATTTTACAAAGTAATTCCTAGACTCAATAAAATATAAAATACAGAATAAAAATGAGAACTGAGTCTTCAGAAGATTTGACGATGTTGACGCTTTGATTTATGTGATACATCATCCGTTGAATATGATTTCATGAATCCTGAAATGATTAGCAGCATTTTCTATATTTTGTGTATTGACTAAAGTATATGTTGATTATCAAAATCGAGTGTGACCATGGAATGGGCCAACAGCGTGATGCCGTGCAAGCCTAAGTTACGCATGCACAAGGCCAGTACCTACACAAAACTACTAGACAAAGCAAAACATCCGTATACAGCATATATAAACCAACATTTGGACACGAAAGCCTTGAAATAAAAATACTTCTTTTATTAATAAACTTGATAGGAATACAAGTACAAGCTTTGAAAACTCAGAATGCCTTATCTTGGCTACATATTTCTCTTTGAAAACTCTCTTTTGAAAATAGTCGCAATGCCCATACATCATATCCCTTTATTACATGCTGGAAATATAAAGACACCTTCAAAGGAAAATAAACTTGCAACTTGACTGGAAATGAAAGTAGTTTGAGGCAATCCACGAGCTCTACTGGGCTAGACGAGCTTCAATACCTCACTTGAAATCCCCCTATTCCCTTGCTTTCTAAAAGAATGCTCACAACGTGGGTCAGCACACATCATATACTGGCGAGCGGCTCTTAGCCAAAACTCACAAATATCTGCACTAATTCAATATGTGAAGGTACATATTTACTAGTGCTCTTTCTACTTGTCTAGGTTCTTTTTAACAATTTATAAGAAACATGACAGCAAAAATATTTCATAACCAACTTACCCATCGTCGATAGTCATCCCTGCACAAAACAGGTTAGCACAATTTGCATATGTATATAAGAAGCATTCTTATTTTCCGACCCTGCATGTTAGGCTTGTAAAATCTCTGTCTATATGCATGAACCTAGCTACTGTGGTCCATGGGTATTCCTATTACTAGCAATTAGAACGTTCTAGCCCAACTACTAATAGACTGACACCCCCTCTTACTGCGGGGACTTCTAGCCCTAGGTGTCATGTTCTCTCCTAGGCCGATCGATTCCAGGTGCCCCCAGAATCGATCGAGAGATTACCTCCTTGTGCACAAGTTGTCTAGACCAATACGAATGCAGCTATCAAATAATACTACTATGCATGAGTCTAGCAACATGTAAATATTTCTATTTCTTCTTCTTCTTCTTCTTCTTGCACGGTTAAGCCGTGATTTCCATATCGAGCTATCTCTTTTAGGCAATTCATAAGAGCATAAAGTTCATATTGAAACAAATAAGCGACAGTTCCGAATTACATTTGATTCATTCATTTATCTTCTCTTATCTTTTGTTACTATGGTATCATTGACCACTGGGACGCAACGAAAGAGTGAACTAGAGATCATTTTCTTAGGGCGTACAAATAAATGCAAGCCCGGTTAAAGCAACTCACCAAGATGAATCTTAGTAGAGAGAAGGAGGGACTTCACGCGCCGTTCACGAATAGTTCACGCGTCCTACATTAACACCAACAGTTGATTAGCATACTTCGATCTCTTTCTCTCAAGATTTGAAATGATTGCGAAATACGATGAAAGCAAACAATGAAAACCAATCATCGAAAACCAACACGAAAACACATTCATCAAAACCAAGCAGCGAAAGAAAATATCCAGTGAAAACTATTAGACTCATTTCAATAGAAGCCGATCTATCAGTTGGAAAGGTTCATTATATTTCGTCCGTCATCAATCGATACCGGCAATAGTTTCTCCAATACTCAGTTCAAGACTGAGTCAGCAAGCCGTGGGCATTACATAGTGGGCCGCGAGAAGCGGGACACTATATAATATCCCACCGAGAAAAAGTTTTGTCCTTAAAACTTAAGAAACAATCTCACCTCCACTTGTATTGCACTCTGGATGAAGTCGGGTGGACAGTTTAAAAACACGAGCATTAGTCCGCAGCTGTTGGTCGTACAGATTGTCTCTGATTGGCGATGGGTCCTTCAGCGGCCCATTCTCTTCCGTATCATTGTGATTCGGCGGCCGAACTCTCTTATTCTGGCAGTTCATAGCGCGGTGGCCCTTTTGACCACAGTTGAAGCACTGTTCGTTAGCAGAACGGCAAACTTCCTTTGTGTGTCCATGCCTACCGTAGAAAGTGCACACGGGCTTATTATTTTGTTCCCCACCAGTCTTTTTTTCTCCGTCCCCATCGTGATATCTCTTGGCAGGCTGATTACGCCCGTTCAAAATTTTAGCTGACGCCTTCCTCAAGCAAAACTGTTCCATCTGTAGCGTCGTCTCAAAGGCCTGAGAATACGACTCACATTCTCGGTTCAACACACTCAACTAAATGTCATCATTCAGACCTTCAATAAATCGATCTATGCGAGTCTGCTCCGTGGGTAACATTACAGTCACAAAATTTGCCAGCTTGGCAAATTCATATTTATAGTCCTCCACGGACATGTTTCCTTGTTTCAGAGTTATGAAGTCATTCTCCATCTTCTTACTCATGGCTTGAGGCAGATACTGATCCAGAAATGCCTTCTTGAACGAGGCCCATGAAATCTTTCCATTCCTAGCCGTTGCAAGCAGCGTCGACATCTTCGCTTTCCACCAGTATTTTGTCCGCAGTCGTAGTAGCAGAGCGGCACACATTACCTTCTTGCTACTCGAAACTCCTACGAATGTGAACAAACTTTCCATTTTATCGATCCAGTCCACTACCTTATCTGGTGATGTCCTGCCCTCAAATTTTGGAGGTTTCACATCCAAGAAGTCCTTTGGCTTAAAGAAAGAGTGCCTTTGCATCGGCTGGGGTTCGTCACCATCCACGGGCTCAATCTTAGGTGTGCCCATCGGTTTGGTTGCTGCGGTGGTATCTCGATTTCCCGCTAGCACAGTTATGAGCTGAGTCAAGGCATCCAGTTGTTTCTATTGAGCCTCCAGTCGGATCTGTTGTATCTGGCCACACTTCTCATTATCTTACCTCTGTAGTTCCATTATGGTCATGATCCGCTCTATCGGATCGGTCAAGCCAGATGGTCGAGGAGGAGCCATTTCTCTGCAAAAGAGTATAACTTATGTTAGTCTCATAAAATATTATGTACTTATTGTATGGGGTATTGGTTTTTCATTACTCAAAATCGGGACCTTTTGAAAGCCATCAAAATAATTTATAAACTTATTCGAAAACGATATTTGTAAGAGGCCAAGGACGTAAAACTGTGCTCTGATACCACTTTGTCACGACCCGATCTCGCTAGGGTCGTTCGTCCTTGCTTTGATCCCTATAGGATCGTTCGTCCTTGCTAAGGCGTGATGCCGTGCAAGCCTAAGTTGTGCTTGCACAAGGCCAGTACCTACAGAAAACAACTAGACAAAGCAAAACACACGCATACATCATATATAAACAAACATTTGGACACAGAAGCCTTGAAATAAAAATAATTCTTTTATTGATAAACTTGATAGGAATACAAGTACAAGCTTTGCAAACTCAGAATGCCTTATCTTGGCTACATATTTTTCTTTGAAAACTCTCTTTTGAAACTAGTCGTAATGCCCATACATCATATCCCTTTATTACATGCTAGAAATATAAAGACACCTTCAAAGGAAAAAAAACTTACAACTTGAATGAAAATGAAAGTAGTTTGAGGCAATCCACGAGCTCTACTGGGCTAGATGAGCTTCAATGCCTCACTTGAAATCCCCCTATTCCCTTGCTTTCTGAAAGAATGCCTACAACGTGGGTCAGCACACATCATGTACTGG
Source organism: Iris pallida (assembly GCA_029216955.1). Classification (NCBI taxonomy): domain Eukaryota; kingdom Viridiplantae; phylum Streptophyta; class Magnoliopsida; order Asparagales; family Iridaceae; genus Iris; species Iris pallida. The sequence goes on along the minus strand of JANAVB010016197.1, from coordinate 7,930,039 downwards.
CGAGCGGCTCTTCACCGAAACTCACAAATATCTGCACTAATTCAACATGTGAAGCTGCATATTTACTAGTGCTCTTTCTACTTGTCTAGGTTCTTTTTAATAATTCATAAGAAACATGACAGCATAAATATTTTATAACCAACTTACCCATCGCCGACAGTCATCCCTGCACAAAACAAGTTAGCACAATTTGCATATGTATATAAGAAGCATTCTTATTTTCCGTCCATATATGTTAGGCTTGCAAAATCTCTGTCTATATGCATGAACCTAGCTACTGTGGTCTATGGGTATTTCTATTACTAGCAATTGGAACGTTCTAGCCCAACTACTAATAGACTGACACCCCCTCTTACTGCGGGGACTTCTAGCCCTTGGTGTCCTATTCTCTCCTAGGCCGATCAATTCCAGGTACCTCCAGAATCGATCGAAAGATTACCTCCTTGTGCACAAGTTGTCTAGACCAATGCGAATGCAGCTATCAAATAATACTACTATGCATGAGTTTAACAACATGTAAATATTTCCATTTCTTTTTCTTCTTCTTGTACGGTCAAGCCGTAGTTTCCATGCCGAGCTATCTTTTTTAGGCAATTCATAAGAACATACAGTTTATATTGAAACAAACAAGCGACAGTTTCGAATTATATTTGATTTATTTATTTATCTTCTCTTATCTTTTGTTACTGTGGTATCGTTGATCACTGGGACGCAACAAAAGAGTGAACTATAGATCATTTTCTTAGGGCGTATAAATAAATGCAAGCCCAGTTAAAACAACTCATCAAGATGAATCTTAGTAGAGAGAAGGAGGGACTTCACGTGCCGTTCACGAACAGTTCACGTGTCCTACATTAGCACCATTAGTTGATTAGCATACTTCGGTCTCTTTCTCTCAAGATTCGGAATGAATACGAAATGCGATGAAAGCAAACAATGAAAACCAATCATCGAAAACCAACACGAAAACGCATTCATCAAAACCAAGAAGCAAAAGAAAACATCCAATAAAAACTATTGAACTCATTTCAATAGAAGCCAATCCATCAGTTGGAAAGGTTCATTGTATTTCGTCCATGATCAATCGATACCGACAATGGTTTCCCCAATACTCAGTTCAAGACTGAGTCAGCAAGCCGTGGGCATTACATAGTAGGCCGTAAGAAGTGGGACACTACAACTACTGCATCTTACGGAGCATCCACAAGAATCTTGTCATCGGCTCTTGGGTCCATTACACTGCGCGTGAATCGAAACTTATGAGCTAAGAACAAATGATATCAAGCAGGATGCAAGTCAAGGAGATAAGTTCGAAGTCTTTGAGTTTTCTCGCGTCGTGATACTATATGTATATTTGATGGGATGGATTATAATGCACTACCCAGACTTAATAACATCGGGTCTCGACCAGTCGTTAATCCTAGACGAAGCCTACGTAGATAAATATAAAGGCTCGAGCTAGATATACTATACCCTTCCAAGTACCCAAAAGCTTTGAATAAGGGCACAGTTACAAGTTTTTTTGATATTTCCTTTTGTCCAAGGACGTGGATCATGACACCATATTTAGTGATATAGGAGTAGAACACTCGGAGATGTCAGCAAGGGCATTTAATTGGCTAGTCTTCATGCCTTCCTAACACCTTGTGCATAAAAGCAGTAATCATTGTAAGCTAAAGCCATACATGCCAAGTAGATTATTCAGATATGACCAATTATACATAGAAAATCCGAATGCCACTTGAAGAATACTGGAAAGTTTATAGACAATGCCAAGGCGGGGAGATACTTCAACGTAGATTGTAGAAATTCTAGATTTACCCTACCCTCCAGAGATCCTCATGTGCACATTATATTGGCTTATACCAACTTCCACTGCTTAGCGAACTAATTTTACAAAGGTTTTAAGTCTGACAACAGCTTTATAGGCATAGAAAATGGACATAAATAGAAGATGACCTAGAACCCTTCGACTTGATCTCTAAAAGAAAAGAGCCGACTATCTTTGAGGAACCAGCCTATAAAGCTTTTGATAAGGCTTATACCAGTGAAGATATCTAGATAACTGACGGTGAACAAAAAACTAAGCCTATTGTAGTAGCCGACTTTGATGATGAGGATACACCATCAATTAAGGTAGGGCTCAAGTCGTGCAGAACCGAATCCTTTACAACTACTGCACATCCCCAAAGAAAAAGAAGGTGGTGAGACATAAGAGAGCTTCCACACCGAGTCCACCATCTTTCTCCGTTGTAGAGAATTGCCCCCACCGCCTCCTAGAGAACCTTCAACAACAACCACCTCGACCTTTGAAGTAGACTCCATCCTTGAACCTGCAGCTCTATGCATTATGATGATTATCTTAAAAAGACTAGAATCCACTTATATTGAAAGCCAACATAGATAATTAAATATCATGTTGAACCTCCAAAGGCTACAAAGAGGTCAGAGCCGAAGGAGATAGTGAAAGTGAAGATAGATTCATCTCCAGGTGAGCCACTATGTAAAATCCCCAAAACATTCCAGATAAATTAAAGCAATTAATAAAATATAGTAGTTAATATATATATATATATATATATATATATATATATATATATATATATATTTTATATATATATATATATATATATATATTTTATATATATATATATATATATATATATATATATATATATATATATATATATATATATATTAACTACTATATATATATATATATATATATATATATATATATATATATAGTAGTTAATATATATAAATATATATAAATATATATAAACTACTATATAAACTACTCTCTATATATATATATATATATATATATATATATATATATATATATATATATATATATATATATATATATATATATATTTTATATATATATATATATATATATATATATATATATATATATATATATATATATAGTAGTTTATATAGTAGTTTATATATATATATATATATATATATATATATATATATATATATATATATATATATATATATATATATATATATATATATATATATATATATATATATATATATATATATATATATAAACTACTATATATATATATATATATATATATATATATATATATATATATATATATATATATATATATATATATATATTATTAACTTTTAATGAGAGTACATGATACTTTTCTGCCTAACATAAAAGACCACATAAACTCTACCTTTCTAACTTTTCTGACCATCCTTAAGACTAATGCACATATTTGGCAGAAATTTTTTGTTTGACCAAGGAAGATGACCTTAGGTGCATGATTTGTTGAGGAATGGCTCTATGATGATTTTTGGACCTCCTTTGCTTGTCGACATCCTCACCCTCGACCGTAGGACTCTGCTGCTTCACTTCTGCAACAATATATTGCCTCGACTCCATATGATCTACCTTGTCGGAGCTTTACTGAGCTACCTGTCACGACCCGATCCCAAATAATTGGGTCGAACCGGATCATGTCCAGCCTGCACCGTTGTTGAGACGGCGGCAGTAAGCTGTTCCATTAGCAGGTAATCCACAACAACATCTAAATTTGTCATAACTCAAAATTCGAAAAATAAAATTTTATTAAACTTGAAATAAGTACAACTGGAATGTGAAAGAACTGAATTAAAAGCTGAAGTCAAATTACAAAATTCTAAACAACAAATCTAGAAACTGAAAATATAGCTAAGTGTTCGGCTCGCCGGCCTCAAGTCCAGCGTCCTCCAACAGGGTACAGAACCGGGTCAAAATTAGCTGTTGTATAGTATAACAGCTCAGCATCCTCAATGTTCCCTAAAAATGTTATCTCCAGTCAGGAGGGAGCAAAGTATAATTCATGCTAATTTAAACAGTTAAAATAAATAATAGAATCATGCACTTTTAAACAGTTTAGAAATGACCAGTTTCAGCAGTAAAACAGTGTGATTTGAACAGGCAATGAAATATGACCGGCTTGGATTTGTTACAGTAAAGGATATGGGATTTGTTACAATAAAGTTACAGTATGGTCATACTCATTACACTATTCTCCCAGTCCCCAGTAGTTACAGTGCTCTCAGAGAGAGTTTCGTGTTTGCATCATGGTTTAAACTTGCAGTAAAGCGATTAATTAAATAACTGTAAACTAACACAAACTATACTTGCCTCAAAGGAATTGACTGGAGAGGTAGAAGACTTCGAGACGGGAAATCAGAATCGTCCTCGAATTCCTACATTCGAGAAATTGACTCAGATTCCAGGTTTACCAATCTAGCTACGCTAGTTGAAATCTCTATTTGTGTCATAGTCCAATTTTAATTCTTTTAACTAACAAAACACGAAAACACGATTAATTGTGCGTTGAATTAGTACGAGGGAAAAAGATCGTTTTAAACTTTTGAATTCGAAAAACTCGTCGATGCCAGATTAATTTATTAAAACTTTGTATTTCCATAATTTATAAATATAAAGCTAATTTCTTACTTAGTGAGAAATACATGATTTTTAATTAATAATAAAATTGATAGATTTTAGGTGAGAAAATCTTAATTATTTCTTATACAAAAGTACTTTTTATTTAATTTACTCGTTTAATACAAAAACTCGCAAAATCAGAAATAACTAAAATCTAAGCTATCAATTACAGTTACAGACCACAGCCAGCTGGGCTTATGCCCATTACAATTTATTACATAAATTGAAATAAGACAAAACTGCCGTTAGTCCTAAACTTTAAATATGAATAAAAATATAAACAGAATTAAATAGTAAAAATAAAGATAAATATAGAGTCTCATATATGGTCCATTCCTCAACTGGGCTAATGCCTCAACGTCCGGGCGAAGCCGGTTTCGTTTGCACTTAGCCGGGTCCATTGACCGATACGGTCGTCACCCAAAATAAAATATCAAATAAAATTCTGAAATCCATTTTAAATTCATTTTTAAAATAATCTAGAATTTACGGAAAAATTCGGCAGCATCTCCTCTGTTTTTGGTCAACCCAAAAACTGGGAAATAGCGCCGATAATTTTCCTGCAAATACCAAACCAGGGAAACCCAATATGTATATATATAATAATCCACAACCAATCCACAGAATAATCGGAACGACCCGAATAATTTTCGGAAGTCCGATTCCAACCCAAAAATTATAGAACGCTACCGGAAAAATTCGAAAAGCCAAAACATACCAAAAACCAATTCTCGAAATATTCAAGAAATCCAAAATAATCCACAGAACCTTTCCGAAGGTTCCGAAAAAACACGACGTCGCTAAAATCGAATTCCCAAAGGGAATCGGGGACCATTTCTCATCATAGACTAGAATAAAAATGGGCGGGACAGGGGTTATACCTCAGGTTGCTCGGCTAGAGCTCTCAGATGAAATAATAGGAAGAAATAGAGATTCAGACAGCAATAAAATCCCAGAATAGCACTGGTTCGGAGTCCGAGACGCGTCGGAGCGCTGGGACAGCGCTGGGAACGATGCACAGGGCTGCGTCGATGAAGAACGTCGACAAAAGACGCTGGAGGCGTCGAGGAAAGGACGCCGGAGCTAGGGCACGACGCCTAGGTCAGCGGGGTGGCCGGGCGCGACGTGGGATCCGGCGAGGGTCGGCCGGGGCAGCGGCCAGAGGGAAGTCGGCGCGGGTTGGCCGGACCAGGGTCGCCGGCGGGGCGTCGGGCCTGAAGGAGGCCGGGGAAGAGGGATCGGGGAGAGAGGAGAGATAAAGTTTTCCTCTGTTGAGAGTAATTTGAGCAAGAGGGGAAGAGATGTGAGTTAATAAAGGGGGAGTGGGTTGATTTGTGTGGAGAGAAGGAAGAGTGGGGAGAGCTTTGACTGAACGTGTGGAAGAGAAAGGGGGTGCTGGTCCTCGTGACCAGCACTAAGAGAACCATTCTCCTTATTTTTTTATATAACCAAATCAGATTATTTAGGAAAAGAAAGAAATGGGATTGGGTTCGGGCTCAGGCTCGGGTCTGGGTTCGGACTCGGGTCTGGGTTTGAACTCAAAAATCCATGTTAAATAAATTTTGAAATATTTTTTTTAACACTCAGCAATAATTATAATAAAAATAACAATAATAATACTAATATTAATTATAAAGAAAAATGGGTTTCACAATCTTCCCTCCTTAGAAAATTTCGTCCTCGAAATTAAAGGCAAGGTAGGAGAATCGAACAGGTACGGGTACTACACCCGTAACTCAGGTCCAACAATAAAAATTTCCAAGGCAGTCGTGGATGAGACGGTTTAGGGACAAGTTTCATTTATGATATCATCCATATAGAAAATACAAAAGCGAACCAAAGTACACGAGGTTGATCAGACCATCATGCACCGGTCCTGATTAGACAATATTTAGTGGGTGCACCCAATAAAATACCGTCATGATCAAGCTTGATAAAAAGATAGCTTGCAAAACTAGGCTAATTTAGCAGCATTAGTCAAGTTTAGAACGAAAAGATAAGGAATAGGAGTTTACGTGATGGCTCAAATTCTGATCTTCTTCTCACCTCTGACTACACTTGCAACTGGTTTCTCTGGCTCTGAAAGGTTGAGTCCAATCTTCAGCTCTGAATTATCCAATATGTGACTCGGATCCGAAAAGTAGCGTCTGAGCTGTGATACGTAGAAGACGTTGTACACTCTCAAGATTAGCTGGTAGAGCTAACCGGTACGCTACTTCCAACTCGTCTTAAAACTTCAAATGGCCTGATGTACCTGGCCTCAATTCCCAGCTCCGTCAAAACTGTTTGTTCCTCTGGTAGAAGAAACTTCACAGAAATGCTATCTCCTTCTTCCAACTTCACCGGTCGACTACTACTATCAAATCCAATGCTCCTGTCTGTCTTGGGCAATCTTGAACTTGCATTCACCTTCTCTACTGTGTCAGTTACCATCTCTGGACCCAGCAGTACTCTTTCTCCTACGTCGTCCCATGTAAGTGGTGTACGACAACGACGTCCATAGAGAGCTTCAAATAGGATCACACTAATGCTGGCTTGGTAATTGTTGTTGTAAGAGAACTCTACCAAGTGCAAATGATCTTCCCAAGACCCTCTAAACTTCAAGACGCAAAATCTCGACATGTCTTCAGGCGTCTGGATTGTCCTCCCTGATTGTCCATCGGTACTCCATGAATCTGGTAGATGTGCCGCATGTACAGTGCTGCCAACTTCTGGGTGGATAGACCAACCTTGAAGGGGGATAAAGTGAGCTGACTTCGTCAGTCAGTCTATGATAACACAAATGGCATCCTTCCCTCCTTATGATCGAGGCAGTCCCGACACAAAATCCATTGTTATATGCTTCCATTTCCACTCCGGAATGCCAAGCGACTGCAATAGTCCCGCTGGTCTCTGTCTGCTAGCTTTTACTTATTGACAAATTAAACATCTAGCCACATACCTGGATACGTCCTTCTTCATTCCATACCACCACACTATAGTACGCATATTTTGATATATTTTGTTGGCTCTTGGATGTATGAAATACTGCGACTGGTGCGCTTCTTGTATCAGCTCGTTCCTCAGTTCGCCAGTTGGTACACAAAGCCTCGTACCATTCTTCAGCGCTCCGTCACTGGCGTTTTAGAATCCTTCAAGTGTTCCTGCCAGCACTTGATCTCTAAGTTTGCAAAGTGTCTCGTCTTGAAATTGCGTCTCCTTGATTTGGTCCATCAGACTCGAGCTCACTTGCAACTTCTTCAACAATGGATCAGCATCCAGCTCCTTCCTTCCAGGCGGTATAATCTCCAGTCCAAGTTTCTCGATGTCCTCTAGCAGATGCCGCTCCTTGGTCAAAATATCGCCATAGGGTATCGATTAAGTGCATCTGCGACCTCATTAGCCTTACCCGGGTGGTACTGTAGATCGATGTCAAAATCCTTCATCAGCTCCAGCCATCTTCTTTGCCTCATGTTCAGCTCCTTCTAAGTGAAATCATACTTCAGACTTTTATGGTCTGTATATAGTTCCACTCTCTCTCCATAAAGATAATACTTCCAAAACTTCAATGCAAATATCTCCGCTGCAAGCTCCAAATCATGTGTGGGATAGTTCTTTTCATGAGTCCGTAATTGCCTAGTTGCATAAGCAATCACTTTCCATGTTGTTGAAGAACGCAACCCAGTCCTTTACCTGAGGCATCACTGTAGATTGAGAAACCACCAGTTCCTGCGGGTAGCGCAAGGATTGGTGCAGTGGTAAGTCTCTTCTTCAACTCCTCGAATGATACCTGGCAATCTTTCGTCCAGATGAACTCTTTATTCTTCCGAGTGAGCTTCGTCACCGGCTCAGCAATTCTGGCAAAATCCTTCACGAACTTCCGGTAGTAGCCAGCCAAGCCCAAGAAACTTCTGATTTTAGCAACTGAGCTTGGGGTAGACCACTTCTCAACAGCGGCTATCTTCTTCAGGTCCACCGAAATTCCTTCTCCTGTGACAACATGGCCAAGAAAATCTACCTTGTCTAGAAAGAATTCACATTTGGAAAGCTTACCATACAACTTCTCCTTCTTCAAAGTTTCCAGAACTTTTCTGAGGTGCTCTTCGTGCTCCTCTTCCGTCTTTGAATAGATCAGAATGTCATTGAAGAAGACAACGACAATTTGATCTAGGTATTCATGGAAAACCTTGTTCATAAGGTTCATGAACACCACAGGGGCATTCGTCAATTCAAACGGCATGACCAAGAATTCAAACTGTCCATACTTGGTGTTGAATGCCATCTTAGGAATATCTTCCTTCCTGACCCTGATCTGATGGTAGCCAGATCTAAGATTAATCTTCGAAAACACCATGGCTCCGCTCAATTTATCAAATAGGTCATCGATCCGGGGCAGAGGGTACTTGTTCTTGATGGTGATATTGTTCAGAGCCCGGTAGTCGATGCATATCCGTACAGTTCTGTCCTTCTTGTGCACTAACAAGGCAGACGCTCCCAAGGATGAAGTTCCATCCTGGATAAATCCTAGAGCCTTCATTGATCTGGTCCATCATCTTCTTGGCCTCCTTCGGGTTGACTCTATAGCATCCCTTAGAAATAGGAAAGAGCCGGAGACTAGATCAGTAGTGAACTCTATGTCTAGATCTGGGGTAGTCCAGGAAAACTATCAGGGAAACATCTACCATAAAGGTGCAACTAAGAAGTTTATTCATGTGAAGAATTACAGCAAAAACTTTTATGATTGATCTAAGGACATCCTGTTACAACTTTTTATAACAATAGACAATGCTATTCAGCAGTCCTAGGTATTAATCCTCATGGCTCTGGCTCTTGCATGAGCAGTCTCCAACTGCTTCCTCTTCTATGAACCTCGAGTCTGCATCATGCCTTATAGTAGGAGGCAAGGTCGGCTGGATAGGAAGAGCCCCTAGGTTGTGGCCTAACAGTGTTGCTGGGATATGTGCTCTGGTATGATGGAAAGATAAGGGGCAGTCCTTTACCCGATGTTCAGCAGATCCACATGCCAAACATTTCCCTAATCTTTGCGATAAATATTGGCTTGGTGACCAAGCCTTTACAGCAGTCACAAACCAATAGCTTCTTACGATATGACTACCGGATAGGGCTCAAATATCTTCTAGGTTCAGGGGTATCCCTCCTAGGACGAGGTTCTGCTCCAACTTGGTTTAAGATAGCTAAGGTTACATCATTGACGTTCTTCGTGTCTTCTCTCGTGATATTCATCTGTTCCTGCTGGGCTTCAACTTGAGCTTTCTGGAACTCCAGGATTTCTTGGAATAGGGCAACCATTTGGGAGGTGTTTGCTGGTACTGGTGGAGCAACAGGAATGGATACTCCACCAAGGAATTGCAACTCAGTTTGAGAAGAGATAGGATTCGTCAGTGTAGTGAAAACTTCACTGGATGCATCATGGGGACGGTCAATCAGCCGCGAGGGAATAAACCCTGGACTTGGTTGAGGAGATGGGGTATGATCCGTAGATGACACCTCATCGCCAATAGGATTGGTCTTATCCTTGGTTAGATTCTGGAAGGTTTAGGGTACAAACATAAGCAAGGTATCCTACCAGTCTATAATCAAACAAAAATATTTATGTATATATAATTCGGTCCTATGTCGTGACAAATCAATGTTGTAGTGTTCTAATTATTTCTAGGTATGTTTTTCTAAGTTGTTATAGGACCTGCATGGGCCACCACTAAAAACATGTCACGACCCGATCCCAAATAATTGGGTCGAACCGGATCATGCCCAGCCTGCACCGTTGTTGAGACGGCGGCAGTAAGCTGTTCCATTAGCAGGTAATCCACAACAACATCTAAATTTGTCACAACTCAAAATTCGAAAAATGAAATTTTATTAAACTTGAAATAAGTACAACTGGAATGTGAAAGAACTGAATTAAAAGCTGAAGTCAAATTACAAAATTCTAAACAACAAATCTAGAAACTGAAAATATAGCTAAGTGTTCGGGTCGCCGGCCTCAAGTCCAGCGTCCTCCAACAGGGTACAGAACCGGGTCAAAATTAGCTGTTGTATAGTATAACAGCTCAGCATCCTCAATGTTCCCTAAAAATGTTATCTCCAGTCAGGAAGGAGCAAAGTACAATTCATGCTAATTTAAACAGTTAAAATAAATAATAGAATCATGCACTTTTAAACAGTTTAGAAATGACCAGTTTCAGCAGTAAAACAGTGTGATTTGAACAGGCAATGATATATAACCGGCTTGGGTTTGTTACAGTAAAGAATATGGGATTTGTTACAGTAAAGTTACAGTATGGTCATACTCATTACACTATTCCCCCAGTCCCCAGTAGTTACAGTGCTCTCAGAGAGAGTTTCGTGTTTGCATCGTGGTTTAAACTTGCAGTAAAGCGATTAATTAAATAACTGTAAACTAACACAAACTATACTTGCCTGAAAGGAATTGACTAGAGAGGTAGAAGACTTCGAGACGGGAAATCAGAATCGTCCTCGAATTCCTACATTCGAAAAATTGACTCAGATTCCAGGTTTAACAATCTAGCTATGCTAGTTGAAATCTCTATTTGTGTCCTAGTCCAATTTTAATTCTTTTAATTAAAAAAACACGAAAACACGATTAATTGTGCGTTGAATTAGTACGAGGGAAAAAGATCGTTTTAAACTTTTGAATTCGGAAAACTCGTCGATGCCAGATTAATTTATTAAAACTTTGTATTTCCATAATTTATAAATATAAAGCTAATTTCTTATTTAGTGAGAAATACATGATTTTTAATTAATAATAAAACTGATAGATTTTAGGTAAGAAAATCTTAATTATTTCTTATACAAAAATACTTTTTATTTAATTTACTCGTTTAATACAAAAACTCGCAAAATCAGAAATAACTAAAATCTAAGCTATCAATTACAGTTACAGACCACAGCCAGCTGGGCTTATGCCCATTACAATTTATTTACATAAATTAAAATAAGACAAAACTGCCGTTAGTCCTAAACTTTAAATATGAATAAAAATATAAACAGAATTAAATAGTAAAAATAAAGATAAATATAGAGTCTCATATATGGTCCAATCCTCAACTGGGCTAATGCCTCAACGTCCGGGTGAAGCCGGTTTCGTTTGCACTTAGCCGGGTCCATTGACCGATACGGTCGTCACCCAAAATAAAATATCAAATAAAATTCCGAAATCCATTTTAAATTCATTTTTAAAATAATCTAGAATTTACGGAAAAATCCGGCAGCATCTCCTCTGTTTTTGGTCAACCCAAAAACTGGGAAATAGCGCCGATAATTTTCCTGCAAATACCAAACCAGGGAAACCCAATACGTATATATATAATAATCCACAACCAATCCACAGAATAATCGGAACGACCCGAATAATTTTCGGAAGTCCGATTCCAACCCAAAAATCACAGAACGCTACCGGAAAAATCCGAAAAGCCAAAACATACCAAAAACCAATTCCCGAAATATTCAAGAAATCCAAAATAAACCACAGAACCTTTTCGAAGGTTCCGAAAAAATATGACGTCGCTAAAACCGAATTCCCAAAGGGAATCGGGGACCATTTCTCATCATAGACTAGAATAAAAATGGGCGGGACAGGGGTTATACCTCAGGTTGCTCGGCTAGAGCTCTCAGATAAAATAATAGGAAGAAATAGAGATTCAGACAGCAATAAAATCCCAGAATAGCGCTGGTTCGGAGTCCGAGACACGTCGGAGCGCTGGGACAGCGCTGGGAACGATGCACAGGGCTGCGTCGACGAAGAACGCCGACAAAAGATGCTGGAGGCGTCGGAGAAAGGACGCCGGAGCTAGGGCACGGCGCTTAGATCAGCGGGGTGGCCGGGCGCGGCGTGGGATCCAGCGAGGGTCGGCCGGGGCAGCGGCCAGAGGGAAGTCGGCACGGGTTGGCCGGACCAGGGTCGCCGGCGAGGCGTCGGGCTTGGAGAAGGCCAGGGAAGAGGGGTCGGGAAGAGAGAAAAGATAAAGTTTTCCTCTGTTGAGAGTAATTTGAGCAAGAGGGGAAGAGATGTGAGTTAATAAAGGGGGAGTGGGTTGATTTGTGTGGAGAGGAGAAAGAGTGGGGAGAGCTTTGACTGAACGTGTGGAAGAGAAAGGGGGTGCTGGTCCTCGTGACCAGCACTAAGAGAACCATTCTCCCTATTTTTTTTATATAACCAAATCAGATTTTTTAGGAAAAGAAAGAAATGGGATTGGGTTCGGGCTCAGGCTCGGGTTTGGGTTCGGACTCGGGTCTGGGTTTGAACTCAAAAATCCATGTTAAATAAATTTTGAAATAATTTTTTTTTAACACTCAGCAATAATTATAATAAAAATAACAATAATAATACTAATATTAATTATAAAGAAAAATAGGTTTCACACTACCCCTATCACAGAAACAATCCCTCAATGGACTACAGGATCTACCATCGAGTCAGAATCTCTGTAAGTCGCAGATGCCTGAACTCCCTTGTTGAAACAATCCAAAGAAGTCACACCACTAGGGATTACTTCCTTAGTGCACCATGTCCCGAAGGGAAACATGGAGGGAGACGCAAGAGGGGGGGTCGGGGGCCTTGAAAGGGAGGATGCCGGTACAAGGGTTGGAGAGGAAGGAGTAGGGCAGGCGACCGGGGAAGCGGGGTGATGAGAGCGGGGTGGGAGGAGTAGGGAGGTAGGATCGTGTAAGCACCCTAATTTTTAGGGATTTATTTATTTATTTTATATGAGTTTTATATATTAAACCATATTTTATTTTTAATTATGGCTATCTAGGCACTTTGTCGTAACTTTAATTCTTGAAGCACAACATTGACCAATTTCTCGAAGTAAGTTCCATATTCATGTTCTAAACGACTCCACCTTCATTTTGGTATATCATGTCACATGTTTCCTTCTACTACATATTTTTTGCACAACTTTTGGGGTCAAAATAGTCATTTTATCCTTCGCCGTAATTTTGATGTATTTTTCTAATTCCGATTTAAGGCCCAAATCTAATTCAATTTTTTTGAATCAATATATGGTTTGGACCTATTTTGAGCCTATTACATACATGCCAATGGTGTGCCACTCAATAGAGTTTTTATATGCTATTTATTTTAAATGACACACAAGACTTAACTATAGACTTATTGGACTCAAATAGATCTAAATAATTCTACCGACCCAAAACTAGTCCAAGTAGGGTTCGTAAAGCCTATTCTAGGGTGCCCTAACCTCTTAGACTTATTTTAGATTGACACATATGGATTAATATGCAGCCATATTAGTTAAATCTAATTTAAATCAAATCCCATAACCACTTTCCTAATACTGATTTCTATTTAAATCCCTTTGGACATATCTTTGTATATCTTTTAAACTAGACAACCAAATCTTCCCAAACCAAATCCTAATCAATCCCAACCCTTTAAACTTGGATTTCTTGTATTTTTAACTTCTATTTTTTCCCTCCAACCCCTATTCCTTACGGAAACCGAGTGCCCCTTATGTTTCTTTTATATTTTCGTACTTTCGTCTCCACCCGACAGAAACTCATCACCCCGACCTCTTTCAACCCTCCTTCCAACTTCATCTCAACCCTAGGGCACCCCACTAACACCCCAGTAC